>OZ024922.1:13819518-14187018 GCA_964017225.1 Netelia inedita
GTAGAGCCGTTGTACTGTCTTGGAATAATGGCTGCAAATCGCGACTTCCCTCGGAGCTACTGGATTTCCACGAATTGCCTGAACACATGAAATAGACTATGATTAAAAATTTTTTTTTTCTCAAGTTTAGTTGAAACTCTCTCTCCCTCGCAGTCGGTAACAAAAATGACTTTTTTTCAAATTTAAATTTCAACTTTGAGAAAAATCGGAATCTCGCTGTTCGCGTTTATCGACTGTAAGATCGATCGTAAGCTTATGCCATTTCCTGTTTTATGAAAGTCGGAAGAGAAGGCGATTGAAGAGAGTTTCAAATCACCCGGACACAGATGACATTGTTAAATTTCAGGAAATAATTTTATAACGGTACCCGAGGGTTCGACACTTAAATTAGTAAAATGTGACGATAAAACATAAAAAGGCAATGGATTGTATAGAAGTAATGCGATAGTTTGGGTTTGGGTTCTTTTATCCAAAATAAGCCACTTTTATTTTAAGTTTTCAAATGGTTCCCACGTTTCGCTAGTTTGCATTACGAATTGAAAGTACTCTCTGTAAACCGAACAAATTAATTTTTTTCATCCATCTCTAAGTTTAATTTGTTCATGTTTATATACGTTATTGAAGGTAAGTAGCAAAGATAGTTCCATTTTTTAATTTTTGCATACTATAATTTTCCGTTAAAATTTACGATTTATTATTCAATAATAAAATAATAATAATTCAATAATAAAACGGATAAAGAATTATTTACATGTATAATTTATTTATTTATGTTGAATGTCGTTTAGGGGAAAGCTGAATCGAAGTGGTCGATAAAGACTTGGAAAATATTTTATTGAAATATCGACGAAAGTTGGCGATTTTTACTCGACATGATTTTTGTTCTGGAACCAATGTTTTTTGAGATACGTTCGTTTAAAAATTAACAATATTTTAGTCGATCGCTCTATGTAGAATATATGGAGAAATTATGAAATGTGTTTTTAATTAGCACGACAATGTAGCAAACTCTCGAAAATATTTGAGGGGGTCGGAAAACAAAAATCTGGCAGCGTCCGCAGCAAATATTTCATGTCACATGTAAAATTGTAACCCATTAATAGATTGTTATTTTCCAACATTTTCTTATAACAAATAAATGCAAAAAATAACACGTAACTCGAAAAATAAATTTACACAAAAATGCTCAAAGATTTATAAAAAATACTTTAAACTCGTACTGTAAATTCACAAATATTGGGTGGATCATTTATGAAGTTGAGGAAAAGAACAATAAGTGACTCGGGGTAGTGGCGTATATTTATACAGTCCGAATCTTATCGGCGATAAATGAAAGAAATATTATTGAGCGTCGATTTCGGAGTTTTTTGACATCGTTGTGAACCTACCTGAATTGTTATGATTTTGATTCTCGTCAGCAAAGTAAGCCATGTTAGACACGCCTGCAAGCACGAGCCATGCGACAATGGTCAATTTTCGTTTTTAAAGCACACATCGAAACAATTAATAAAAGTTTAGATTACAATATTTAAAATGATTCGACAATAATAATTCGCGTGATGCCAATATGAATTATTTTCCACTTCTGCCCATGCAAAAAAAAAATTTTAAAAAAGGAAAAACAACGTTTCCTGTCGTTTATACATTTTTTAAAATAAATTTCCACTCACTGATCTTTTTAAGAATGATTTAAAAAAACATTATTCAAAATAAAAACTAAAAATCAATAATTAAGTAATCGATATTGTTGAAAAAAATAAATTATTCAATTGCGACAATAATAATTCTTCTTCTTCTTCGGAAAAAAAAACGTATTGGCACTGGCGACGAATGACGCGACATAGTCGACATTTATGCCACGTTCATGCCCTCGCAGAAATAGCGATAAAAAGTACGAGCAAATAATCCAAATTATACAAACTTAAGAAAAATCTTTCTCTCTCGTGTTTCTTACGACACTTACTGCGACAAAAATAATCGATCAGCATGCGGCAGTGAATGAATTGCAGTCAAAAATTATTTATCCAAATAAATTTTTTTAATAAATAAAAAAAAATTTTTAAATGATGTCTCGTTGTTTATTGAACGTACCTCGTCTCGTGAGATAATGACCCGCGTGGACCGGACTGAGCGGTGCATCCTCCGTGTTGCTACGCAATGATATTATGTGTTCGAGACAATTTTTGAAACTCGGTCTCGTGTCGGCCGTGCTCCAACATCTCAACATCAATTGATGAAGCACAGGTGGACAATTGAGCGGCTTGGAAAGTCTACCACCTGCGCGAACGTGATGAAGTACCTCGAGATTCGTTCTCGCTGGATACGGCTGTTGACCGAGCGACGTGATTTCCCACATGAGAACACCGAATGCCCAAACATCACTCTGAGAAGTGAATACGCCATCGACGAGAGATTCTGGCGCCATCCAGCGAACTGGTAATAATCCTTCACCCTCCTGAAAATATTTTTCACGTGTAACCCTTTTTTTTTATTCATACTCAAAAAATCTCAATTTTTTCACGTTAAAGGAAAAACAAATTTTATGTGAAAAAAAATCTTACTTGTGTAACTGTGAAAAAAGATATATATAAAAATTTATTAATTTTTCCTTTTCTTATGGAGGATACAAAATTTTACGTTTTAATTTCGATTTATTGGAAAAAAATAAATTATTTTCAGTTTGTCGGTAGAGATAGATTAATTGAAAGGAGATGTAGCATTGGTAATCGATACAATTTTACGTTGACGAAGTTACGTTTCCTTTTTTTTTTTTTTTTTTTACTTTAATCCAATTTCTTGGCCAATCTATAAACTAAAATATAGAAAAATAAAAATAAATCTCCGTGCAGCATGGAAATAGAGAGAAAAGTGGAGAGAGTTTGCAATTATAATTGTGCCATAAAATGAAGATGTTTTTATCGTTTCGATAAAAATGATTAATTATTAATTTAATGTGAAATTTTTGTATAAAATTCATCTTTTTACCTTTCTATAATAATCATTTTTGTAAATATCTCGCGCGAGACCAAAGTCGCCGATTTTGACGACCCGATTCTCCCGATCTCTCGCCGAGACGAGACAATTTCTGCAGGCGAGATCGCGATGAACAAAATGGAGTTCCTCGAGATAACGACAGCCTCGCGCGACATCTTCGCACATCGCAAGAAGATCCTGGAGCATGAGGGCGCGCGAGTCGTTCGGTTGTAGAGATCTGCTAGCCCTGAGATAACTCAACAAGTCGCCGGCTTCCATAAGTTCTAGGACGAGCAACGGTGGATCGGTATCCAGACATACACCGAGTAATCGCAGCACGTGCTTATGACGAAAATGACTCATTAGCTGAGCCTCTTGCAAAAATTCTGTTTTCTCCTGTGCCGTTGCACCCTTCCGCAATGTTTTTATCGCTACGGGTGTGATACCCGGACCATCCAAATTTTTCGCGTTACCCTGAAAGACCTGTCCAGGGAACGATAGTTATAGTCCTCCGTGTGAATTTAAACAGAAACTCCAAGATAATGAAAATTGAGAATTAAAATCTTTGGAAGAACGTCGAGTTAAAATTTAAATCATAGCTCAAGTGAAAAGTTCA
The DNA here is from genome assembly GCA_964017225.1 of Netelia inedita. Classification (NCBI taxonomy): domain Eukaryota; kingdom Metazoa; phylum Arthropoda; class Insecta; order Hymenoptera; family Ichneumonidae; genus Netelia; species Netelia inedita. The sequence continues at coordinate 13,823,108 of OZ024922.1, forward strand.
ATAAGAGTTTGAATTAAGACTTGGGTCGTTACTTGAGTCAAGAGTTGAGTGATTAACTCGAATTAAATCTCGTCTAGGGGATTCCTTGCTCATAAGGAAAACGAAGAAAACAATTTGGGGAAAATACGTATTGAGGAGAAAGAATTGGTCGTACCTCGCCGAAAGCGCCGCTACCCAAAAATTTGGCCAACGTTATCTGTTCCCTTCGTATCTTCGGTAACATCGAATCGTCATGATCGTGTTGCAACGAGGACGCGTAAAGTGCATTAGACTGTACGAAATTGCCTCGTGGAATTTCACGAAGTGTTGCCAATTCCAAATCCGGCATTATCGGCGATAAAACTGCTTTCTTGTCTTCCTTTCGCTGCTTGTAAACTGCTGAAAGCGAGAGAAAACGAATATTTCGTGGGTGCTGCTTCGTTGAAGAATGTACACATACTTGTTAAAATAGAAGTTGTTCAAATTTGTATCTGACAAGACAATTTTTCTCTACTTTGAAATGATATTCGTTATCGATTCTTCCTATTGTTTATCCATTATTAATTCTTTTACCACGATAATATTTTATATTACAGTAACAATGAAGCCATATATAAATTTTGTTTACCATGGTAATCAATGATTTCCTTAATTATTCATCGTCATGATTAATTAATCAAATATTGGGATCTTTTTAGAATATCATTCATATATTTCAAATAAGTAATATTGCAAAGTAATCATTAATTTATTTCGAACCCTGCGCCATTTTTGTTTCGAGGACATGTACAGTTTGGTTGATTCGATCAAAAGATTACGAATTAAAGTGAATAGAAAAATTGAATACATACCGCAGAGAAAATAGCAGAAACATAGCAACATAACGGCTATAACGGGTACACTCAGACCAAGTACCAAACCGAGATGTTGCTGTCCCGCCAAAGAAGTGCCCGTAGTATCGGTCAGATCGACAACCGCGCTTGGTTTGCTCCAACCCCCAAATCCATAAGCGTTTCTGGCTTGCACGCGAAAACTGTACTTGTGATTCATTTCGCCCATTATTATCCAATAATTGTCGGTACCGTTGTAATAAACGTTCCATCGTTCCGTATCATTTCGTTCGTAATCGTCGCTCGTATCGTCCACGATTTTTCCTTCCAGACGATATAGAGTTACTTGCGAACCATGAGCTCGCGCATTTTCCCAATTCAATTGATAAACTGAATTTCGTAGTTTTGTTACAGTCGGCGTGCCAGGGGCACTTGGAACATCACCTAAAGAGCACCAACGACAGTTTCATGAGCGACGTTTTTTTTCATAATATTCTCATTAATCTAGATAAGAAAATTGTCCTCGATGCATGTCCTTATCGTAGGTTTGAGTCTCGATAATATATTCACAAATGGAAATTTATAAATTTATATTATTGCTTCGATAAATAGTTAGCAGTGCCGCAAAACTTGGATTAAATCGGACGAAATCATTTGTGCGCGGGAAACAGCACGTTCGAACGCGACCCTCGAGATAACGTACATTCTTTTGCAAAACCTAGACCGAAGTAATTGTAAATGTATAGTAACGAAATTATTAATCGAATAATAAAAATCTTGCAACTAATCGGTACGAAATTTCGTAGGACTTGGTTTTTGACAGCACGATAGGAAATATTTAAAAATCTATCATGACGCATTCGTATAATTACTCGTTATCATTAATTCGTACACCCCTTATAATTCCACGTAATCGAGGTTTTACTGTACATCGAGAATAAGGGATGGTTAAAATAATTTTTTACCGAGTGTCTGAAAGGTAAATCGTGCATCCGTTGGCCATACGAAGTCTTGTTTGTACGTTGGATAACGAAGAATCAATCGAAATTTGTATAAAGTTCTCGATAAAAGTCCCATGATGCGAAATTCAACTTTATTCCCAATAACCCGACGTTCATTGGCGATTTGCCATTTTTCCAATCCAACGGTCGTGAACTCGAGGACATAACTGATGGTTAAATTTTCGCTAGGAATCCACGTGATGTTAAATGCATTGACGCTAACACCTGTGAGAGTAAGATTGGCAGGCTCGGGATACATGGTGACAACTTTTCCAGGACTCTCGCTGTACGCGTCGCTAAAATGTGCCGGATAAGCTCGAACGTAAACAAGATAATCCTGTCCTGGCAAAAGTGGCTGAAGCATGGCGGTGAATTTTCCAGTTATCGGTATTTCCGTATTTTTTATCAACTGCTCGCCCTTTTGTCGTACACCGTTAACCAGACGTACGGAACGCCAGTGTACCTCGTAACGTACCGCGGCTGCGTTCAGTTGTTTCGGCGGTAGCCAATTGACCGCGGCGAGACTCGGCGTTAGCGCCTCGACGGTTACGTTCACTGGCGTCGTTGGCGCCCCAGCGGCGGTCCTTAGTACTACACCGGGTCCGAACTCGAGACTCAATGATTCCAGATCGCTATAATGGTTGCTAAGCGCCAGTTTGAAACGATATTTTGTGAATGGCTTTAGATTTTTGATCTCTATCTCGCGTCTGTAAGTTTGCAGCTTTATCTTGTCGCTACTCTCGCATTTGTTAGGATCGTTTTCGAGACACTGCGATATATATATCGTGTAAAGTGTCCCGGGAAGATTGTAATTTTCGCAACCGAAATGCGCTTCGGGTGCCGGTAGCTTGACCGTTATGCTCGTTGCTGTTTTTGCGATCTCTTCGCAATTGTATACAACTTGTTGAGGTACGAGACAATCCGACAGGGGATACGGCTGCAATGATTTGCCCGTTGCTCTTATGCTTCGTAAGTTGTCAAGGTCGAATGTTCTGATGTCTTCGTCGTCCGGATACAATTTGTTCACGTAGTGGATTCCATTACCGGTCATGCTCGACCAATAGACGTTTATCTTATCAACCGTTAACGATATTGGTGGCAAACTACGATCGTAGCCAGACTCTAGTACGACATTGCAGACGCAACCGTCTATGCCGGCTATATTCAAATTTCCGTCCAACGATACCCAATACATCACGGGATTTTGAGAATCCGTATTGTCGATCGCCATTGATGGCCTCACCGATGGCCTATAAGAGCACGAGCAATCCTCGTCGTGATTAAAAAATGGCTTCACACCTTCTCCATTTAGATCTGAGTGCGTTATCATGCCACGATCATTTTCCGTCATTTCGATCCAAAATAAGTCACTGCAAGAATTAAGAAAAAGGCGCATCTTTATATTCTGCTGAGAATTACGTAAATTACATTTATTGTACTGTATCGTTGAGTAAGTTATTGGATTTATGAAAATTAATGTGCGAAGTAAAACAAAGCACAGAGATGCTTGAGTGGATAGATGCGTTGGTCAAGAGGACCGGAGACAAGTGAACTCAACGACTAACGACAGTTTAGATATGGACATAGATAAGAGCAGACTTGGATCAAGAGATTTTCTTTATATTTATCAATAAATTCAATTGATTATATATATTCATCCCTACATTAATGTTTGCTTGTTTTCGAAATCACTAATTTTGAAATAAATGATGGCGTAATTAATGTGGCTTCCATAATGCCGATATAACCATTATGACGCCAATAATTACTATCACAACCCCGACTTGACCGTTGATAATTGTATAAACGCGAAACGATTTACAAATAGCTGTTTTAAAGATCAAAGATTTTGACTCCAACGCATCGAACTGAAAAATATTTATCCTGAGCAAATTTTTGATTCATTATTTCGCAAAGACTCGAAATCAAACGTTTTATGTTTTGTACGATCGTTGTAAACAGCTGACAGGAAAATGTTTCATAATATCTATTAAAACACTTGTAAAAAAAATTAATCAAAACTCACCCGGTCAATGGCGATACGTCCAAATTTACGATACTTCTGCTTCGCGTTATAATCTGTTCGTAAAGAAGAATTCCAGTTTCCCAAGCGCTGAGATCGAGTCGGACGATTCGACTGCCACCCGTTTTTCTGTATGTCGATTCGCTCCAATACAGATTTCTCGCTACCCAATCGATGCACAAACTCGAACTCGTGCTGTTGAGCGTCAAGATCTTCGTCGAATTTTTTCCTCTCATGTCGGACGTAACGACCTCTTGCATCTCGTTTATCCAATACAATTTGTTCTCAAACGCCAAATATCTTACTTCGGCGACGATGTGTCGCGTTATCGTTTCGTTCGATTTTCGATCGAGATCGATCATTCTCACCGCGTCCGTGGTAGCTACCAATAATTGTGGGACAGGATTTTCGTGCTCCGTCGAGACGTTCACCGTATCCGTGTAAGGGCCGGCACCGACTTTCGTGAATGCTCGAACTTTGAAGTAATACGTCGTGTTTGGTTTCAACTGGTGCACGGAATAATCTTGAACTCCCGATGCTACTTTGACATCGTCGCAGATTTGAATCTCCTCACCGTCCATTATCGACCAACATCGCAACTCGTAACCCTGTATTAAACCGTTCTCGAACTCAGGCAAGTCCCATCTGCCGAAGAAAATTAATGACAATTTAGTCAAAACACATTTTGACGATTCGAAAACGATTAAATAGAAAATAAACGGTTGACACTTTTGTAATAATGACAAATCGATAAGAGGATCAAGTTCGATCGAAAGAGAAAAAAACGAGTTGAAAAGAAAAGAAGTAATAAAATAAAATAATGAACTTAAAAAATTTCATACCAAAATGGTTAAAAATTTTATGAAATATTTATTCGATGAAAAATGATTCGATCTCGAAAATTAGATCGTTCGCTTCCGCATTTTACATTAACTTTTCGTGGTTATAATTTTCTAGAGTTTCACTGTAATTACGATGACTCAAATCGAACGAACGGCGTCGAAGAATTATAGAACGTACTTGGAAAATTATGCAATATGGAAAACACACACATTTACCCAAGAAATAAAATTGTCAACAAGTTTGAAGATTTTTTGGTTCCAAAAAATGTTCTTTTTTGACTAAAAGCAATTATAAATTTTTCGTTAAGCAATTTTTATCGTTTTGTTGAAATTTTTCAAACTCAAGTCATGGAAAAATAGGGAAGGAGCTTTTTAAACTTACCTGAACGTCACGAATAAATCATTCTCTTCGCCCAGAGGTTCTCTGTTGAATTCAACAAAAATTCGGGCATTTGTCGGTTGACTCGGTACGCTCTGTGGCGACGTGAGCATCGTTCGCGAATGCATCGAAGTTCCCCAATACGTGAAAGCCTTTACTGTCACTTCGAGCGTCGAATACGGCAATATTTGATCCGAATTATTATACGGCATCGAAGTTTCGGTCGTTATTTCCGGATTAGAATTCGTGTTTATGTAATCGGCGAATTTAACTTCGTAAAATACCGTGCCGTAATTTGTATTCGTAACCGGATCCCACGATACGTTAAAATTTCGCCAAGTACCTTCGACTCTTATGCTTTCGAGTTTAACCGCGTTCGGCACTACGACGATCGTTTCGGACGTCAAATTTCCTGGATATCGATGCAACGCAGGATCCATTATCGCTACCATGTGCAAACCGATGAGTGAAATACCATTTATTATCGCGGTATTTTGTCCCGATAGATCGCCGATTACCGTATTTCTGTCGTCCTGAAGCCACAACAGATGTTCGGAAAAATAACACAGTGGCCCCTGCATATTTGGATGCTGAAGTGCCGCAATCTGTCGAGATAAAAGATTTTTTTAAATAATTTATTTTAATTAATTCGACCATTTTTCTTATAAATGGATAGATATTAATTTTGGTGAATGGAGTACAGTCAAATCCTCCGTTTTATGGATCCGTTGTAATAATAATAATAATGTGGGAGTTTAACGTGTACACCCTCCTCGGGTTTTACACACCTATTACAATCATTCCATTCAACCTATCCTCCGACATTCTTATTTGCGACTACACGGCTGCAGCCGTTTCGCATTCCCCCTAATCTCCCTGTATCGCATTTGCCACGGACGGAGGGAAACTGCAGAAAAACCTCCGCCGATACAGGTCGGTACCTCCCTAGTCTCCTCCAGTGTCAATGCGAGTAAACTCAAGCACGTCCACGAGCGGCGCCTAGGGCCGGCACCTCCTCAACTGTGACGATGGGCCACCCGATGTCCGACCAAGGCGTCACCATCCGCCCGATGAGAACCGCCTTGCGGGAGCACCCCAGCCGAATATCGGGCCCCCACTCCTCACAGCGAGGTTTTGTTGGGATCCGAACCGCCAGGATTGCAGAAAAATACTTAGAAAAAATTTCTTTTTTCCATTGGTGTCGGCTACGGGAATCGAACCCTGGTCCGCTGCGTGCGAAGCCAGAGTCCTACCCACCGAGCCACCGCGCTCCTCTGGATCCGCTGTATATATATTTTAATTAATTTCTGCGATTACCAATTCCCACATTTTAACTTCCTTTTAAGATTTTTTTTTCTCCTATTCCAGTCTGAATGAAGAGGGAGGAAGACCGGTGATATTTAAAAAATAAGAATTTCTTCAATCCTGACCAATTTACCAGGACTTTGTCTGTGCAAATTTTTATAGTTATAATAAATATTTTTAAAAAAATGTTACTCGATAATCAATTAATTATTAATAGCAACAGTGTTAAATTTTCCGAGCAATGAATTAATATTTTACAAGTAATATTTTTTTAAATAACCTTTTCGGGTATAATTTTGTGACTCATCGGTATCCTCTCCGAGGTCGGGGCTCGATAGACGATGGATCCACTCTCGTAACTTCTCACGATCCAATAGACATATCTATTCTCCGTGTCGAGCGTCAAGCCCATCACTTGTTTCCCATTGAATATCTCGTCGGAATGATAGTATCTTCGGTCCTGACCGTTGAGGCGAGCAACCTCAACCGCATGACCGGTTGACCAGTACAAATAAGCGGCTTGTGCATCGATCATCAATTCTTTGACAATGGCCAATATCGACATTGGCTCCTGCTGCGAGCCATTCAAGTTTGCCCTCGTAATCTTGGCACAAAAAAATCCATATTCAAAGTTAATAATTATATTCACTTATTCATCATTATAAATTTGAGAACTAACGAATCAAAATACTAATCGATAATATTTTGTTGAATGCATATTTCCTTTCGTGCAAAATTAAAAAATAATTAATTTTGTTTAAGAAGTTTAAAAAAGATTTTAAGATGGAAAATAATAGGGATCCTTAACGATTTAATTAATTATATGTCTCACGTGTCTTTTGAGTTTTCTCTTTTTTTTATAATTGTAATAAAATAAGTTAAATTTATTATGGAGGATTCTAGACAATCGAACTTACGATTTGTTGCTTTGGATTTGCCCAATATAATTTTTTCGATATCCAATCGACAGCAACACTCCCGACAGAATTGATGCTCAATCGCGTTTTACGATGACTCGTGGCGTTGTATCTGTAGATGGCTGAATTATTTCCCACGAGATACAGCGTATCCTGATACCAGCTCACATCGACGATGTAATATTCGCTCTCGGAATCTCTCAGGCTCTCCTTGTTTATGAGCGTTTCGACGTTCTCTCCCGTTACGTCACTTCGCAGCAACCCCTCGTTAGCTGACCACAATATCGAGGCATGTGATCCATCCCTGCGACAAAGATAATACGACAAATATTAAAAATCACCGAGCGAATAAGAATTATTTTTTAATCGATCTTTTGATCGATTTAAATCAAAAACATTTTTTTAAACAATTCTCGACAAAACATTCACTTTGGAAACTACATTTAATAAAATTGATAATAAAATATGAAAAAAAGGAAATAATAAAAGAGATGCTTATTACTTTAAGGTTCTCCCCCGAAATTCCGTTGACCATGGTCCTCTGCCTGCACTGGTGTAAGCCGCAGCCTTGATCGTATATTCGGACTTTTCGCGCAAATTATAAACCGTGTGCGACGAGCCCGCAATGGCTGCTTGATGTATCGTATCTCCGGTCGACTCGTCCTTGATTTCCAATTCGTAGGACCAATTTTGCCATGCGCCTTTGCCCTGACCACCCAATAAGTGCGGTGCTTGCCACGAGACTTTGGCCCTCTCGGCGCCCAATACAGCCTGAACGCCGGTTGGTGGATTGACCGGAACCGGAACTGGCTGACTCGCATCCATAAGAACGTTTACGCTGACGAACGATACGTCGGATCTTGAATAATACACAAAAAGACTCGTTAACCGCCGAAATATTAATTTAATATTTAATGTTTAAATTCCTTCATCTCGTTTTATATCAAGTCAAAATTTGATCGTCAAGTACATATTAAAATATAAAAGTCTATGGTACGTTACCTATCGGGATACGCGTTATGAAAATATCGATTTTGTCCCGGATGATATCCTTCGGTCAATACTTCCTCTCCGTTGGTCCAATAGAACAACCCATTAGCCATTGCGAGCGAGACGACATTTTTGAATTTTGGTTGTTGCGTATTGGCACGAAGATTCAAAATTTCGCGGCCATCGAGCGAGACGGATATGACGGTATTTTTTGTGTGATCCGGTACGAGGAGACGAAAATTGGTGTGATCGACAGTAAACGCGCCCAAATGCGCATCCTCTAGTATCAAATATGGCTGCACCTCGTGTTTTATGCCGTTGCTTATGTCAGCTAAATCCAGTCTGTATAAACCACCTCTAGTTACCCAAAAGAGATAACCGTTATAAGGATCGACCTCGATGTGCGACGGTCTTGTCAAAAAGCCTGCCATCGCGACCGTCAATCCTTTTCCATCGAAATTGCATCGTGCTATTTGCCACACCGTAGTCGCGTGCTTAACCTCACCAAGCACGTAAAGATGCATGTTTAACCAATCGACCGACAAACTTAGAGGCTTAAAATTTACTTGGCCCGAACTAAGGACGACTGTTGGCTCGGATGATTCCATTATCGATGTACGATAGACGTAGCCCATGGAATCGGAGAAGAAGAGTTGTGCCGAGGCCACGTGAATCGCCACGCCGCGTATCAAACCAGCTGTACGACAAACCACCCTGGGCTCGTCCAACATGTCAGCACCTTGCTTCATAACAACGTGCTCACCACCGAGTATCAATATCGGTTGCTGCATATCCTTCACTGTCATCAGAGTTCAAACGATTAAGCGCTCTAATTAATTATGCGAGAGAACAAGCCATTTAAAGTCACTTAAACTAAAAGGGAACAAACTTGAATTCTCTATCTTAAAATACTTTAACGGGGTTCGACATATTCGCAAGCCCCTACCCGACATTTTTTACTTCAAATTAAGATTTCTCCAAAACTATTCAACATTTTTCAACGATTTTTTTAGTTTTGTTCAGAAATACGATATTATGTTTCAAAATTTTTTGAAGTCGTTTTGAATTTAAAAAAAAAATTTCCACCACGTTTTTTTACCTTCAAATATTTTTTTCTCGGGTCTGAAACGTTTTTTTCGAAAAAATGGCTCGATACAATGTTTATAACACTTTAACACTTCGTCTGCAAACCTGGGTCGTTCGTATCCGAACGAAAACAGTTTTGGTTTGTACCGGGAAAATAAGGGTAGGACGGATGCTCCTCCCTGTCTGTAAAAAAAGTTATATAGGAAGGGGATCTAATGCCCAAGTTTCAAAATTTTAGTACCTTCCAGGTAGTGGCGACGAGCGCACGAACTTTGCAGAGGACACGAAAGACCCAGGTTTGCAGACGACGTGTAGTAAACAGGTAAGTTCGTGAAAACTTTTTTTTCGTGTTTTACGGTATTTTGACATCAGTGACTAATCAGCATGCCTAAAAAATTTTTTGGAATTTTTTCTTCCAGTATTTTTTAAAATGGAGCAGCGATCGGCCGAAGATATCACGCGCGTACTGCGTCAACGAGAAACAACACTGTTTGGTTGAATCATAATATGTAATAATATGCTATTAGAAAGTATTTTTCATTGTCAAAAAATGCAAAAAACAGTAGCATGAATTTTTTCAGAATTTTCTGATTGGATTAAGGGAGTGAAATGATGGCCGGACGCGAAAGACCCATGTTTGCAGACGAGAGGTGCGGAAAAAACGTTTGCAGGCGAAGGGTTAATATATACACACAACAAAAATGGTGAAAATCGAACGTATGGTTCCTGAGAAAAGGTACATAGAAAATAAGCATTTTTCGAACCAATGTTTTTCGACTTTGAATTGGTCCGAAAACTTTTCTAATTTGAATATCTTCTAAAACCACATATAGAATTATCAATAAAGTATTTCTGAAGAAAATTAAAAAAATATCGTCGAAAAATGTTAAAGAGTTTTGGAGAAATCTTAATTTGAAGTAAAAAATGTCGGGTAGGGGCTTCCGAATATGTCGAACCCCGTTAAATTACTGATAAAGATAAGATGCAAGATATTAAGTGCGCAAATCGACTTAATCACTTTAATTTCTTTGCATTGTGATGAAAGATAACAATATTTCGACTTTTTTACGACTGGAAAACACAATTTGACGATGGGACGTATCTTTTTCATTAGGATGGAAACAAAATTTTCTTCAACAGAGGGAAAACATTTTGAGATTTTTTGCAAATTCTTACCAGCAGGCTCTGGTGGTGTCGTGATGTAAATAACTGCCGGTGGTCCATCCCCCTCTGCGTTTCTCATCGACACACTTATCGTGTAATTTTTGTTAGGTACCAAGTTTTGAAACATGTAATGATCCGTATTTTCCGAAGCCGGTATATCCTGGACGCGAAACGAAATGCAACTTTGAGAATTATGATTCTCCCGTGCGGTTTAAAAAAATTAACAGTAAATATATTAAAACAAAAATATCACGCTGATGTTCCCGTGTTAGATATTAATAGATAAGAAAATTGTACAGGACAGAAGAACGCCATGCCAGAAATATGTATATATCTGGAATAATATCTGGATCTTACGAGCCCCTATTTTGTTACGGGATTGCGATTGAATCGACCCACGTTAATTATGATCGCAATAACGAGGATTGTTAGTCGCGAAACGGAGATGAATCCACCATTCGTATAAATAATAAAATCATTCAACATGATTCTATCATGAGAAACTCGTTCTCGATGACTATTAAAAAAAATGAAAACAACATCGTTCTTCAAATAATTTACGATTATTCATAATTATCTAATTTATTATTCGAAATAACGAGTAATACTGGATATATTTTAATACGAATGGTGGGTATCTCTAGTTGTGAGGCAGAATATAACATAAAACAACGTAAATGTATAATCAGGCGTTTATACATTTTTTCCATCGATAGCATAAGCGCGAGACACTTTACAACAATAGCAAGGGTGATCCCGAGTCGATTAATGAATTCGATAATTATGGGAATGGCTCCAGAACCAGTCTTGAAGATTATATACACACATATCTATACATATGTATTTACGCACTACGCTACATTATACAGTTCAGCGAAGATAGATAGCGTGGACTCTAAGCAATTTTTATACTAAAAATAAACAAGTTTCTTTTTTTTTCAATTGCTGATGGAAAGGCGAATAGCAGAAAAAAGTGAAAAATAAGAAAGAGAGAGATAGAGAGAGAAAAACATCGGAAAATGCGAAATAATTCGAACATCATTTTTCATGAATTTTTTTTATCATCCTATAAAACAGATTGAAAAATCTTTGTTTTTTTTCTGGCGTGGCGTGTACCTTGGTAAGCAAGGAGTAGTCAGCCCCTTGTAACTGCAGGACATAGGACGCTAGTGGACCATTGGGAAATGGGCCTGGTTCCCAAGACACGGACACGCGGCAGCTATCGACTGCAGCGGCCCTTACAATTACCGGTGCTGATGTAGGACGGCCCGCTGCCAATGTTAATATAACGACGCTCGGCGCCGAAACTATCGGTTCGGGATTGTGTTGAGTTGATTTGAGTAACAGTGCCACTCGAAACTAAACAAAAATACATTTTTTTAGAAATTTAATTTTACTATTTGTTATTTAATTGTTTTATTAGTGAAAATATTAATTTATAGGAGTTTAAATTTATTATCGAATATTTTATCGGTATGTCTTTTTTTATTGATTTATTAATTTATCGATTATGTGGACCTACCCGATACTTTGTGTACGGTTGCAAATTTTCAACCAGTATCTGATCGTCCTTGCCCCACGATTGATTACGACAGTATTGCCACGTCTCTGCGAGTTCCTCGTACCTCCACTGTACCAAATATGATATTCCACCCCCTCGCCTCTTCTCGATGTCGATACCGGTCCATTCCAGCCGCAGAGACGTGGCAGTTAGAGAATCGGCGACTAGAGCGGGTGCCGGAGGCACTCCGATCTCGGCTAATTTAATAAAAAAATAAGAATAAAAATAAGAAATGAAACGGTGAAAGGAAAAATCGTTTTTAAAACAAGTTTTATCGACGAGTTTTTTCACTTGATTTTTTGGTACAATTTTTCGTTAATTGTTACCCGTTAACAAATTTTTACTGGTTGCGCTTTTAATTGTACTGCAATGCAAAGAAAAAAATTGTGTTTATTATTTTTACTATGAAAGGTTTAGGGTAGGAAAGAAAAATAGAATTTGAAAAAGCAAGGTCCAGTCTAAAAATAAAATTATACCTACGTACAACTAACGTGAAAATGAAAATTAACACATAATTCAATGATAATGATACTCGTTATCACGAGCTCGAAATTGTTCTCTAGGAAACCTCTTTATGAGAGCAAATTACCACCGGTCTTTAACTGAATAATATCAAGCTGATATACGCTTCGCGTATTCCGTGTTCTGGATGAAAAAATTGTGTCACGAGAGAAAGACTCGAATCGTACCATCCACCTAGCACAATTGTTAACGTTAAATTTAATTTTGACACAATCAATTTGCTATTATTTTATAAATATTTTGAATAAATATCACTCCATTTTGTTGCTTTTCAAGAATAATAAAATATCACGATAAAATTCAGGTTCATCGTTCATATTTCACAACATAATTTCATTCGTTTCACTTGATTTGAAAAATCGGGGAGAGCAATCGTCACATGTTTTTTTTCACGTACAAATGTGAAAAAGCACGTGTTTTGGATTTGACGTGACTGAAGTTGCCATTTTCATACCACGAAGTGACATGTTGAGAACGAAAAATCAAAGTACGAGACTTAAAACGAATTCGAACAAATCCGTAGAAAGATTGGAGACGTCAATCGAGAGAAACGTCATCGATTATCAAATTGTCTTGGACGAGTTGAAAACGTCGTTCGCCGAGCGATGGAAAAATCGTAAGGTTCAGGAAAATGTTAAGATCGACGATTTCGAGAGATTTCGTACGCTCGGATCCGGCGCCTTTGGTCGCGTTGTACTCGTCCAATACAGACGGACTTCCTCCTACTACGCCATGAAGATACTCGAGAAGGAGAAATTGATAAAAACGAAACAGATCGAGCACACGTTAAACGAAAAAAGGATTCTTCAGAGCGTCAAATTTCCATTCGTCGTTTCGATGGAATTTTCCTTCAAGGATAATTCGTATCTCTACTTTATAATGCCATTTGTCAATGGCGGTGAAATGTTTTCACATTTACGACGAAAGGGCCGATTCGATGAGGATTTGTCGAAATTTTACGCAGCTCAGGTTGCCCTGGCTCTGGAATATTTACATAATTGTGAGCTCGTTTATCGCGACCTCAAACCCGAGAATATTCTGATCGACGAGAGAGGTTATGTGAAAATAACGGATTTTGGTTTTTGCAAAATGATTGAAAATCGTACGTGGACTTTGTGCGGTACGCCCGAATATTTGGCGCCGGAACTCATATTATCGAAGGGTTATGGAAAGTCGGTCGATTGGTGGAGTTTCGGTGTACTAATCTACGAGATGGCGGCAGGGTATCCACCGTTCTACGCGCAAGATCCGATGAAGATATACGAGAAGATCGTGGCGGGAAAATTCAAATTTGCCAATCACTTCGGTGACGATCTTAGAGATATATTAAAGAATATTCTTCAGGTTGACCTTACGAGACGTTACGGCAATCTGAAAAATGGCACGATGGACATTAAACGTCATAGATGGTTTCGCAACGTCGAATGGATGGATATTTACAACCGCAAGGTCGTACCATCTTTCGTACCGAGTTGCAGGGATCCTGGCGACACGAGTAACTTTGATCATTACGACGAGGAGGAACTCAAGATCGATTCCAAGGATCGGTATCCCAAAGAGTTTTCCGATTTTTAAGTCACAGTTTACAGTTATATTTAATCATTGAAAACTATCGCTTCTAATAAAGACAAGGTAACTATTTATCACTTAGAAAATGTTGTTATTTGATGATGGCAAATATTTGATCGGATCAACGAAACAAACGTTTCATTGCCATTGACAATTTTGATCGAAACAAAGTACTTTTTTTATTGATTTTAGTGCTGGATATTTTGCTCTGTATGGTCCAAGAAAATATAATTTTGCCTAAATTAATGTGGTTACAACGATCAAATATTTATTTCCTCATAAAAAGAAGATTTTATCATCGAATAACCTTTTTTTCCAGTGATTAATATCATCAAATTTTGCAAAATACCTTTGAGCTGTTGAAAGTATCGGTTGAGAGCATCGTGGCATCCAAGAACACAATACAGTTCCTTGGGTGGCAAAAGTTCTTGCGTGCCATTCTGTGAAACGTATTTACAAATATTGTTTTTTTTAGCAATAAGAATATTTCATTTATCAAGCAATAAATGTAATGAAATTCGGTAAACTCTCTAATACATTATATTGTTCGAATTATATTCGTATGTGAAACAATATATCTTATGCAGAACAACCACTAAGATATTATTTTATTTAGTCAATATTTTAGATTCAAATTATTGACTAGTTTTCACAGTTTTATCAAATATGTATTTAATAATATTTTTTAGTCACTTCGAGAGCTTAGAAGTCGGCCATGTTTTTCATAACACACAAAGGCTTCCCATACTTTGTCATATGGTAGTGCCACTAAAAAAGACTTTCAAGGATTTCTTTGAAAATTATTCGTACCACAATTTCCGACTTACGTTTTTTTAAAATTATGTTAACGTATCTTAAAATAGTTAATTAAAAAATTTTCCATTCTTAACTTTGCAAATGTTAATTTTTTTTTCTTCTATAACTCACTTATTCCAAGATATACTAAGAAAAAAAATGAAAAACTATTATAGTTCCAAAATGAATGCATGAAAAAATACAAAATAATTAACAAATACATTTTTAGTAGCGAATTGGCAAAAACCAATGAGAAACACCTGACAAGTTTGAAAAAAATGACACCCTTTGCAGACACTGCTGTAATAACAGACTCTAAAATTAAGTATTTTTTAATGCAAACAATTAAGGAGCCATTTTGATTTTATTAATATTTTTCGTTTGTTTTTGGTGCCCAACATCGTTTTTTTTCCTGCATACTGTACTTACGCAAACTGTCTGACAGCTCGTCTCCAGCGCCTGCTGCCATGCCGCACAGCCTTTCGTACACTAAAACAAAATAAAAAATAAAATGCAATCAAATTAAAAGTGTAATCGAAGAAAAGAACATTTTGGTCGCTCGAGTGACGAAAAATCAAATTGAATATACTTATTGTGAATATTATTCACGAAATATTTCTAGAAACGAACATCAGTCTCGTGCCGAGGAGTCTCTCGGTGTCTTTATGACGCGTTCGGGGGCGTTCGTCTCATGATAATTACTTATAAACGATCTCACTGACTCGTGCTCGGACGTTAAGTGATGGATGGCTCTGTTTTAAGGCTAACACATCGAGGTAGACTTTCTATTTTTTTAATTCATCTTTCCTCTTTCTCTCTCCCCTCGTTCCGTCGCATAAAGACTTTTCATTTCGGCCTTAGGATTCACGGGTCAATTTTTATCACCAAGATTCGGCCGGAATTCTAGGGAAGAGAAAAATAAGAAAATAATTCCACCAGCTAGATCACTGAACCCAGTTAGAATGCTTTGTTCATGACGTAATCGACGAAACTCGCTGATTATATCCAGTCGGTGAATTAATCGCAACTTTCCCGAAATAATAACAAAAAATTCATGAAAAGCTGCGAAGCGATAACGAAAATTGCAATTCGTAATAAACAACTGAAGGATTTTTTCTTAATTAATTTTTAATTTACCAAGATCTTTCGTTGAGCAAAATGTACTTTCTGTCAAAATTATTGATTTTGAAAAAAAAACAAAAGGATAATAAAAAAGTAAATTAGATTTAAAAAATCAACACGTTTTTGGTTCTCATCGTGCTCCCGGAAGTAAACATTATAATGGCGTGATAACGATGAGCTCGTGACGCAATTCGTTCGAGTTAGGCCGGTATAAAACTGGAAATATTCGTTTTTAAAAATTTTTTTTTTCTTTAAAGAACCTCGACATGTCTTCGGCACGTGCCTCGCGAGTATATGCGGACGCCTACGTTAATTTGAGATGAACGACGTTGTCAGAGCCAAACGACATGGATTTGCGAACCGAAACTACTACACGAGAGGCACACGTTGCATCGACGTTGACGAGACGCTCCGGAGGAAGTCGACGTTTTGTCTTAGCGAGAAACTTAGTGAAATGCTCTGTGACACGAATAGTTTGATATCAAGTATCCTCGTACCGAACTGAATTTACTGAAAATAATCGTTTGTAATTATTTTCTCATTTTATTATTATCGATATAATAACGTTACATAAATAATTGTCTTTATCGATCTAGACTCGCTTTTGATCGGCAGGTAATGGCTATACTTTTTTGATACACCAAATATCAATCTATTATTAAAATATCCCATATTAAAAAAAGCTCTATCTCAAAATTATTGATAATTTTTAAGAAATAGAAAAACATTAACATCGTTTTTTAAATAGGAGGATAAAACTCGGGATTCATCGATAACAACGAGCGTTATTAAGTATATGAAAAAATCAATCAAATTCGAGATTGGAAAACAATTTGATCGATTAATAAAAAGATAAAAAGGACTTTGATAAGTGATCGTATATCAAGGATGAATTCTTTCTCGAAACTTATTTTCTCAACCAAAAATCAATCAAATTCGAGATTAAAAAACAATTCGATCGATTAATAAAAAGATAATATCGACTTTGATAAGAGATCGTATATCAAGGATGAATTCTTTCTCGACACTTATTTTCTCAACCAAAAATCTCTTGGTTCTTAAGTTTTTGTTTATTTAAAATTTGTATTTCCTCTCCAACATTCTGGCGTCTCACGCAAAAATTGCTTCGAGTTCGATCGCCCGGTACGAAAACATTCATTGAAATGTAAATGCTCTCGAGTATTTCTTTTTTTTTTCCTCGAGATGTTTTAAGAGGATTGTGTCAGTTGTGTATATATCTATGGTGGTACAAGAAAGTGTGTATAATAAATTATATACGGTATATCGGTGAAACGTGTATCTACTATGTGATCTTTTGAAACTCAAGATGCCGAAGGACGCATAAGTTCCAATCCATTTCGACCGAATACAAGTTGACCCTCTCGACCTCACTCTCTTTGACTTCTCGAGAAGACTAGGTAGCGGTAGAAGAGGATCTTTCGCAGAGCTTCCTAATTTAAACAAACCGTGGTCCAGAGCACGAGGCTGCGGTTCGTATACGCTATGCACGAAAAGATCGCCCAATTTCTCTCGTTAACTCTCCTCCGTGTAGAGAAGCCAGGCGAGATGCGAAAGTGGAGTCTGCGAGTGTTTCAGCAGTCTAGCCACGACGTCGACGACCAGACGCTTCGAGCTATTCATCATGAAACTAGCGCGACAAATGCGTGACACTATTGAAAGCCTTTTTTAAACGTCGAGATACGACAGCGGGGCAACGTTCGTATAAAATGAGAAAAATTCATAAAACGATAACAAAATGAAAGTAATTATTAAGATTTCTAGGGTATTCTGGTGAACAACTTGGAACAATTATTTTTCTGTTATGCGTACACATTTTTATAATATTAACGAGACAGGATTGTTTTTCTTAAATGGAATAATAATGATTATTAATAAGAATAATTATTGTTTTATTCTTTAATAACGATGAATTATTTATATCATTTTAGAAGAATAATGGGTTTGTATTATTGTCGACGAATTATCATTAATATCAATTAAACAACAATCATCGATCAATATCAGGACAATATAAGAATGATAATTTTATTTATTCTCATCAAGTGGAACGCATTTCCATTAAACACAATTATTATGGAAAAATGACGAGTTCTATATTTTTTTCAACTTAGCACTTGTCATATCTCTAATTACGTGCACGTCGCTCTATCGGAATTCGAAGCGACGATTTCACCCTTTGTTTTTCCCAGTTATCAGTATTCAACAAAAGTATTTTTTTACCAGTCATTTTTTTTCTTAAATTATTTTATATTCTATTAATTTATTATTATCATTTCGTTGATATTCATTACATTGATAAGATTTTGGGTACGCGACATTTTTAAAGTTACAACAGAAAAAAGAAAGAAAATGCCTCGAGCCCTATAAAACGAATCGTCCCCTCGAGATATTTCCCATTTTACATCACGAGTGTAGGTAATACTGCCATAGTGTGCTCGAGCCGTAAAGGTTATCATTACCCACGGGTCACTCCGCGAGAGAACCGAAAGACCATGAAAGAGTAACGGCCCGAGAATCACCGAGATATATTTTTATTCTTAAATTATCTCGAATTATCGTAAAATAGTATTCGACGACAGTGGCAGATTATTGGTGTAAACTCGAGCGCGACGAAAACACAAAAATCTATAACGATGAAAACATGAGGAAAACTTGCGGTTGACCCGGTTCACACGATTTATATACACTGAATGCGTATGACAAAAAAAAACGAAAAACAAAATAATCGAAAATAAAAAACTATAAAGATTAGTCTGCACCCCGGATATAACATATCTATTATTTAATGTTACTTCGCTTCGTTGCTTCTCGCCTCTCGACTCTCGATACTGTATCAACATTCGTAAATAGATACGGAACGATAAGTGTCCAAAGTCACTTATCATTTAAATAAGACCACTTTTAATTATCACGATGAAAAGTAATTTAAAAAAACGCCAGATAAATCTGTAATCTTATTATTCTTTCTTTATAAAAACATTCTTACGATCATTTTTTTGAGGTATAAGTTATCCGTTTAAATAATTTTATCGTCGATCGTTAAATAAATTGGTCGATACTTCAAGAATAAATGAACGTGGTATTTTTAATATTTTGCTTTTTTCAATTTTACTGTACCAAGTATTTATCAAAATTGATTGGGAATAATCTAGAGATCTGAAAATTGACGCAATTCTTGTTTTATCCGATTAGGTGGAGAAGGGTGGTGGTCGATACTTCAAGAATAAATGAACGTGGTATTTTTAATATTTGGCGTTTTTTTTTCAATTTTACTGTGTCAAGTATTTATCAAAATTGATTAGAAACAATCTAGAGATCTGAAAAATGACGCAATTCTTGTTTTGTCCGAATGCCACAGTATTTTTAATATTTTGCTTTTTTCAATTTTACTGTACCAAGTATTTATCAAATCCGAATATAGGCGGAGAAGGGTGGTTTTTTAACACGTTGGTGTTGACAAATATCAAGGTATAAGTGAAATTGATCCGGCACGGATCTGTTCTGTATACCTATATGGTAAAAAGAGGCGGTTGAAATGTAAATAATCGGACGATGAAGAAGGAAAAAAAATGGTTTAAAGCTCTCGTGGCTCTCGTTCGAGGCAGCACGACCGTTAATTTCTCACTTCCTCATTAAATCCTCAACGCGCATTATGGACCTCTCCGTTCAGGGCCTGTATGTCCGTTCCTCTCGTTACATATATCTCGGTCTCTTTCCATCTCATTCCGGGGTTGGTTCGTAGATTTTCATTCCGCGCTCTCGGCACCGTGACCAGCAAGAGAGAGGGAGTGAGAGGACGGGGGGTAAGAGAGAGCGAGAGAGAGAAACGAACGGCTAAACCACGCTAGAAAGAATTGGACGCGTTGCTTTTTCGCTTTTATTAAACGCCATCGACGCCATTTAACTTAAAGCATTTCGAGACACTTGCGGTGCTACGAGAGCTCGTCTCGACACGAGCTACTTAAATTTGGTCATCTCAAAGGACGAGACGAAGATTTTTCGACCCCGATCGTTAGTCAAGTTTATGGAATTTAATAATCAGTAATTTATTATCAATATTCATAAAATGTGATATTTTTTCTAAAAGTGTGTAGAGCGACCCAAGAGATTTGGCAAATTTTAGTCAATTTCGATATTAACGTTTACTTATTTATAGAATTTTTGGTATTAAGCGAGAGAAGAGTTAACAATAAAATAAACATTTTTATCATTCGAAAACATTGATTTTCTATCTTCCATGCGAATGAAAATAGATTTACAATTTTTGAGAACGTGTCGATATTTCAAGCAAATAAATATTTATTAGTCCGAAAAATTAAGTTTTCGCTAATCAATTAACTTTCGAATAATATATTGTACGATATACATAAATATTTATTTAAAATCTTGAAATATTCTGTTGATTTTTTTTCAAGTAGGTAATAAAAATGTCTTAATTTTTGTCAATGTGACTGTTTTTAGTTACATAATGAAAAAAAGAAAATTCTAGCCCATTTTTTTTCACTTGTATACACCGAAGGGGTTTTCTAGGGTCCAAAAGTTAGTAAACAACGGCAGGCATGCTCGTCCCGTGTCATTTGCCACTCGAGAGAACGGAGCGCAGCTATGTACGAACGTGCATATGCTATATATCTCGGTTATTTGGGCGTACATAACTGATTAGACGCGACGTCGTTGGCAATAATGGTCCCAAAGTACGTCCTGAAAGGCCGAGTGCACTCGAGTCAAATCGTTCGTTCACACCGCAGGCGGTCGTCGATGTCTAGCCACGTTTCTTTGCTGCATCGACAATACAACCGATTTCGCTCGTGTCTTTTTGGCTTCGATTGTCCAAGAGCGTGTGAATAGAAAAAGAAGAGCATATCTTGCTTTATTGACAATTGGGTAGACACAAACGGTTTGAAATTATTTGCAATGGGTTATTGTTATTTTAGCGATATAAAAAATATATTCGTGTGAATTTTTAATCGTTAATTAAGGAAATTGCGATATTTTGTCTTTAATCTCGAAAAAAATGACTTTTGACCTTGTGCTTTAGAGAAAATTGATTTTTGTCTTTCGGCACGTAATAATGTCGATTATAAATTTTGTTACGTATAATCAAAATTATTTGGAATCTTTGGCGCGACAATATGTAGATATAAAGTAACGATTAATTAGTACAAAAATATAAATCCAAGTTTTAACTGTCGTATGAATATTTATGTAAATTATATATTTGTTTTTAATCAAGAAATATTTATGAAAAGTTGTGTTAAAAAATACAAATATCTTGATAAAATTGCATTTTAGGTATTGTGGAAAATAAATATGTTAAATTTCTTATTAAAAAACGCCTGAAAATCGACATTTGAAATTCCAATCGAATCATTCTTTCGCATCCGACATTATAATTCTGTAAAAAAATATACCTACAGCTAAATCCACATACCGTTGTGAATAAACATCATTGTCATCGTGTCATACATCGTACCGTACGATCTATACTGTTTATCCTGTTCTACATGAGCGTTACTCGAAATTACGAAGCGTGAAATGAGACTAGAGGGGAAGTAGTTTTATTACGCGTGGTTCATGGGTTCGAACACATACCGATGGAATAGGTGGTTTTTGCCGATCCCACGCCTTTACGTTCCGCGTCAGTGCTCGTACAGTATTATTTTTATTAACTTTTAATTTTGTAGTATAATAATATGTATATAATATTTATTATGTAAATATAATATTTATTATATTTGCAAAATTCAACAATCTTATTAAATTCGTTAAAGAATATTTGAAAATATTCACTCATCATATATGAAAAAATAAACAATAGCATTTATTTCTCCAATTCCCACAAATATGAGACACGTGGTTCGGACGAACTAAACATTACCCAACAATTTTCGATTTATGAAAAAAATGCCAACCACAATCAATGGATGTAGTAGTACCACGACGCTAAACAATTAACAGCAACGTGTAATTAAAAAGAACTTAATCGCTTCAAATGAAAATGCCTTGACCCTTATTACCCCGGGCCGAGTGTGTGAAACAAATTGACCGTAAAATCAATGAAACTGGCGATACAATTTTATTATTTTACCCATAAATTCATTTTTATTTAAACAAACGTCAATTGACACGAACGCGTTTGATAAGATGACCAAATTTCTCAATAAAAACTACATAAATTCATTCAATATAAAATGAGATGAAAAATTGCGAGCATGTCGTCAACTGCCGGAAGGAAGGGTCGGAGGAAGCCGTGGCTCCCCGTTTTCAAACATGGAAATAAAAAATAAAAAGTATGTCACACTCGCAACAATAATTATCAAATCCCTTTTGTCGAGTCAAAACCGATAATTAGTAGCTTCTCGTTTCTTCCTGTCGTGTACATAGATGGTGACACGCGTTGCTGGATATCCTTCCGGTCCTCAACGACACCAATGCTCATAAACATTTCTTTTCGTTCTTTCTTCCAATTTTAACCCACAAAATATATCACCGTAGCGACAATAAAAAACAATAACCAACTCCATACCTAACAGACAGTTTGTTAGCTTACGAGTGCTTATGATAAAAAAACGACTATTCCATTAGCCCTCCGGTTTCCAAGACATTACTTAGGACGTCGAGCTGATAACTGCCAACAAGCCCTAGCACCCTTAACACATATATCCGCCGATGAACCGTCTCCTTTTTTCCGTTCCGTCTGTTGTTTCAATTCAATTTTATTTTCGATTCTCTCATTGCGGTTTCCGGGAAAGCCCGACCGAAAACGATACCGACGGTCGCACGTCAATTTTGCGACATCCGTTTATGAGGCCGCACTTATACGCGATCCAATTAAAAGCACGAAACCCTAACTCTACGCTGACGTCGTGCGATTGCCATTCTTTTATTCGTACGGTACACTAGCGCTACTAATAGTCGTTGTCGAGACAGAAATACACACATGGACATACATACATAGAGAGAGAGAGAGAGAGAGAGAGAGAGAGAGAGAGAGAGAGAGAGAGTGAGTGATGTATATATGTCAATATGTACCATCGTACAGTGATTGGCTGCTTAAGTAGGCGATGGGCGCAGTGATTGGCACACGCGTGTCTCTACCGACCGACGTGTTAATCATTGGTACGTTGCCAGCGACCGTCCAGAACGAAACGAAATTTAATCATCCATCACCGGACTCCATGCGAGGTTCCAGTTTGTTTTTTTTTTTGTTGTGACGGTCGCTGCTCTCTTCCCCAGTACCGCGTGTCTCGAAAAATTGGCCATGTGTATGTAAGTGTGGTATCGAGGGGTTGGGTACAGTAATACCGCCCTGTGAAACCGGGAGTCCGGTCCCAGCGGATGTACAGCGTCATCTCACTGAGGGACCGAGCACCCCGGGCATCCCATTTGTCGTTTCTCCGTTCAATCGGGATCCGCCACGGGCATGATCGCACGCGCAGGCGCAATATGCTTCACACACGCTCGATATTTGAGCAACCCTTAGTATTTACAGTAAACATGATCCATGGATATAAAAACAACCCTGCCTCGTCTCTTCATATTCCCAAAGCGATTCTTCATTTATTTCACGCGTTTACCTAATACAAGAATTTTCCAAATTTTTTTTTGCGCAATTGCGAAATTAGCCATGTGTCGTTTTAAAACGGATTCGAGATTTTTGTATTGTAATTTTGTTTAGCAATGGCGGTTACAATTGCAAATTTACAAATTTTTGGTTATTAGCAAACAGAATATGTTGGTTATTTGCAAAATTTGTTTTTCGTGAATACTTTTAGGATTTCAAAAAGTAAAAAAAAACGAATGGGATAATAATTACCTGGTCGATCTTGCAGCGAACCCCACAACCAACTTCTGAACTTGCGTCATCTGTTCGATTCTGCAACAAAATACAATAAAGGGTTAATAAAAAATTCGAAATTATTGTTCAGAATTAAAAAATTCAATCTCGACTTTCGCAGAATTAAAATTAATTTCTTGTTCATGGCAACCTCGTGACAAATAAATTGGTCTATAATATAGACGCACGCAGGTCGTTACGACAGGTGAAAGATAATATGACAATTATATACGCGTATGTTTAGTTATGTTAATCACACGTGGTACAGCATAAAATATTCAATTTTCATGTATTCGAGAGCACGCTTCGATAAACACTACTGTCGGTACGGTATACGCGTACGTATGAATAATTTAGGATTTCGTACGAAACAAGAAGGAGAGAACAAAAATTCCGTCGGTCGCACCGAACGTTGGGGGAGGGGGGTAGACACTCTTTGACACGGTACCCCTCGTGGCGCACCTGTGTCCCGGAAGTAACGTACAGGTGCAAAAAGGCGCGACGCTGATGAGGTTACGACAACAACGCTTTCCCATTATCTCCATGGAAGACTCTTCTGTGACAAGGACAACGGTATTTCGAATGAAAAACTATTGAGATCGATTTCATGATCGAAACGTACGATTTTATTACAGAGATAGAAATATAATTTTTGTTTTTCGAAATGTTCCGGTATAGTCGAAATATTGAATGGGTTAAAAAAATTGTTTGTTTTAATTATGTATAATTAGTTAGTTAGAAAATGATTTTCTATAGTTTGGATTTGAATAGTTATGTCAGTCACGTCCGCATTTTTTTATATTTCCCCCCCTTATGTAGTATAGACTTCTTGACCTTCTCTATATAATAAGAAGATTTCGTCGTCGCCACCGTGTATAAGAATTGGCCGGGGGAAATATTCCGGTTGTCAAATTCGGAAGGATTGTCGGATTATTGCAATTATACCGTATATATAGGAAAATTTGCACATACTCCAAGTGTTCCATCTGAAATGTACGAATAATCTACAGGGTGTCCAATTGTAAACGCACGGCTAATATACCGGGTGTCCAGTGGGGAAAAGTTCGAACGCATACCGAGTGTTTTATTTGAAAGGGATAAAGAATATACACGGTGTCCCGTTTTAAAAACCAGAATGATATACCGGGTGTGCGATTAAAAAAAAGACCAATCACATACAGAATACAGGGTGCTCTGTTCGAGAGAAATGAGATAATATACCGGGTGTCCGATTTAAAAGGCGCATACTAACAATAAGTGTTTCATTAGAAATGTAGGAAATATATACCGGGTGTTTGGCACTGACGGAAAAGCTGCCGTAGGGCAAGGTTCACCCGGTATATTCGCAAATATATATATATACTTAAACGTTCACAGCACTACACGCTATAGTGTTACACACGATTTTGTATTCGGCGATTTATCATAGCGACATGGAACATCGAGGGTTCGAATTGAACCGGATGAAACTGTTTACCGTCTCTTGAAGCGCCCAAGCGATTCAATTTATTTTCTACGGTTACGGTGGTACGTGATCCTCTCGTGTATCTCGCACGGCTCCTATGGCCAACCTCCGATGGAAGCGGTTTTTTTATACGTCCCGCGACTCTACCCATATCCGCATTAGGATCTACCGAGCAATTAAATTATCGGTCCTACAACGACGGGGAGAATTTTTTTCACTCGCGTATGCACAATCGTTCGAACCCACAATCGTCATCAACGAATATTCATAGCTTTTTAAAACGCCCCATCGTTCGTTTCCCATACCATTTTCCATGGGTTTCCGTTCTAATAATAAATCGCTAGAAACGAAAGCTGCGCCAAGAATTTTTCAGACGATACGCATATACGACATTTCTCTAACAAGAAAAGTATATTTTGTCACGAGAAAAATGTTCTTATTAACTAAAATAAAAGAAATTAATTTTAATTGCATAATTTTATTAAAATAATTATTGTATGATTCAACCAAATAAAACGAATGAACCAAATAAAATCAAATAAAATCAATGAAATATAAATAGAATAATTGAAATGTATAAAATCAATAACGTAAACAAAATAAATTAAAAAATTTCGAATATCACCGCGTTTTTTTTTTGAAGTTTGTTGCGATATTCAAATTCTTTGATATTTATGTTAATAAATTTGAATCGATTATTACTTCGTGCGGTTTGTTCATGAAATAATTATCTAATGCAACTATTATTAGTCACACTGCCCTTATCTCGTTACCATTCGTCATGTTTACTAAGTCGAAGAAAAGAAAATAATAGAAAAGAAAATGCTCGTTCACGCGTCTATTCATGGATCAGCCTCGGCACTTGGTTCGCCGTACGAACGACGAACCACAGGAAAAGCTCGTATATTTTTGCTTATGTATTTTATTATAGCGACGATTTTTTAACTATCATTAGCGTGACGCAGGCTCGTACCTACTTCCGGAACTTTTTTCGTCGAGTCGAAAAATATCGTTGCCTTCACGTCATTCTCTTTCAACATTATCAATATCAATGTGGAGCAATTATTATTTTCTTTTTTCACTCATCGAGTTGAACGGCAACGCGTAGTTTTTCCGACTTGGATATCCGTGAACCTCCCCCAACAGTACATTCAACTTTGATACCGATTAATCAACGTAAATAAGGCGAGAGAGACAGAAGGGGGAAAAGTATGAAATTCACCAGGGTAAATGCATTCGTACCTACTTTAGACCTGTGACCTTCCACCACTATCTTTCTCGATACAATTCACAACGATAATCTTTGCAATTAGTATTTTCTCACATACGCTGCAAATTATTTGATTAATCATTTATTTGTTTTTCTTTTTTTACTTTCCACTATTTTGTTTCTGTGATATGGCGAATAACTATTAGGTTAATGATTGTTTCGCTCAAATGTGCTGAAGCTGAAACGAATTAAAATAATTAGTTTAAAAATTTCTGACTAATCGGCCATTTTCATATGTTGTTAGGAAATTGATAGATTATTGATTAAAATTAGATTTTATGAAAATCCATAAGGTTGCAAGATTATCTGTTTTGCCTGTATATTAAATAAGATGAAATTATTATTCTCTAGTGTCAACAATAAATTGAAAAAATAAATGAGAATAATAAATTCATAATGTACAAACAAATAACAATAATACTTATATAATACATAAATACATATCATTGTATTATCATTTTTTGTTTCTCAGTTCATTTATTTGTTACTTTCTATTTACTTTTGGATTATTGATTTATTTAACTAAAGCTATTTATTAAGATATTTAATTGGTTTGGAAATCATTTCTGCAAGTCCTTAAGAGAAAAAGAATTTAAAAAAGTATCTTGATCGAGCTGATCATGAAATAAAAACTAACCCCGTGAATAAAAAAAATTGACAATAATTGAGGATTTCGATTATAATTGTATCCTAAAATTTTCGAAGGTGTTTACGACATATGACGAGCGTCTTCTCGCGAGTGTTGCACTTCCGTTCTCACGAGGAAATAAGTGAGTGGGGTGTTTCTAACCCTCGTCAAAAAATTCATAACGAGGCGTCTGTAACGTCTGAGGTGAAAGAAGACGAAACTGTTGGAGTTCGTTGTAACGCGTACAAGACTCTGAAACTTCCTTATACCTTTCGTATCCTACTCGTAGCTAATCGTCCGAGCCAGTCCGAACGAGCAGGTACCTTGTCAAGCAGACTGGCGGTTCACGTCCTTCAACGACCAGCGTCTTCGCCACGCTTCTTGAACATCGACCAACTGTTGCACCTTTCCGGAATCTCCCGGGACTCGACACGAACGGTTCTTGCAAGGAGGTTCCGGTACAACGATCATCCGGGCTTGCTCTGGCATCGTCCTTATAACGATCGTTTTTTTTTTCAAAGATTTGCGCGGATGTACGCTAAACACTCATTCTCTAATTTCTCATTAACCCTTGAAGCCTCGTGAAGGACACGAGAAATTTATCGGATTTCCTTACGAAGCGAATCTCATCGTGATTCCGAAAAATGTTGTTACCCTCTTTCTCTGGGATAATAATAATAATGATAAGAAGGAGAAGAAGGAGAAACTGAAGAACAGGAAGAAGAAGAAAAGGAAGAAGAAGAAGAAGAAAAAGAAAGGAAGATTAAAAAAAAGAAAATGAAGATGTTGAAAAGGCAAAAGATATAGAGGACACGAAAAGGAAGATGGGGAAGGTGAGGATGAGTATGAAGAATGTTAAGACGAAGAAGAAAGAGAAGATAAAGTCTCATGATCGAAAGATCTAATTGACCTAATATTATTGAACTCATTCATCATACGTTCGAGGCTGTAGAGTTCGATACACTCTTTTTCACATCGCACGTAACTTCTTGTCTAGCGTAGAGATGATGAGCGAACAGTGCGATTTATAGAGATATGAATCATCATTGTCATTGACCGGGACAATAAAACACATGATATGAGTTAGCCCTCTAATACTATATATAATAGGTTACACGAGCTGCTGAGACGAGGATTTCATTATCACGACGTAAGACACATAATATAATTGTCAAAAACAATATATTTGTCCTAAAATTGATATGTAAATTACAATCAATTACACTGAAGATTTGTTTTTCGACTATTCTAAAAAAAAACTTCAAGCCATAATGCAAAAAAAATAAATAAATGTGAAAAATTGCTGAAAACGATACTGATTCAATTATAATTATCATATATTTACATATTGTCTCAAAAATTCTCACTTGTGTTAATTCGAAAATATCCGAATTGATTGAAATATTTGATTTTTAAATTTTTATGATAAATTCCAATCTATCGATATTGTATAATCTTACATTAATCGAGTTTTCAAAATGACTTCTGTTTGAAACCTCGAATTGAAAAAAAACTCTTCTGTTACCGGTTTGTACGAACGAGTACACGTTAGAAGTTGTTACCACGTTTCAAGTTCGAGGCGAGACCACGGTGTCGGGTTTTTTGGTCGTTATATATTATTGGGAGACGCGGAGGAAGACAACAGGATAGATGGATTGAACGAGGATGAAGGGATAAAAAAAAGAAGCATCGCATGGAGAAGTCGCACGGTGTTGGGTGTACACCGGACCGTGGTCATTCGCTTGGAACACGCCGTATAGTCTCGTCCAGGGGGTTGCAAACAGAGAGAGTGTATTGCCTTCAAACCCTGACTCGTGTAATACCTCGGAATACCTACCGACGTTCCGACGTGTAAACGACATCGCATCCCAGTGAGAGATTCGCACGGTGGTTTTCATTTTGATGGAAATAAAAAGAAACCTCGGTTACGTGGAAGAATACTTTTATGGCCCGAATGAAACAGCTCGAACGAACGCACGCACGCTCGATCGATCTCGTGCACAACATTTTTAATAGAGCGGCACATTTGAGAGCAATTCGCGCTGATCGCATCGCAAATATACTCAATAAAGGCAAAATTATTATTTTGTTTTAATTGATTTTTATTAAATTTAATTAAATATTTAATTACGCTTTTTACCTTTTATAACTTTCTTCTACGACAAAATAAAAAATAATAAAAAACAGAGAATATCTTGTAACCCCATTATCTACAGTAATTTTTTACGACTAGGCGCACAATGATCAATCGGCATTAGCAGCTCGAAGAAGATTCCTTTGATTTATCGTAATTCACGCTTCGTAATTGTAGAAAATCATCAATTTTGCCGAGTCACAATAATTATGTCATCGAGTTTTTACGGAGAGAGAGAGAGAGTCAAAGAAAAAATCGATTGAGAGAGAGAGAGAGAGAGAGAGAGAGAGAGAGCGAATGAAAAAACCTGACAACATGAGTCTCACGAATTCTTGGCCGGTTGTCTTCGTTCGTCTTTAACTTAAACCGTAAAAAAACGTTGAACTCTGAAATTGTTCTCTCGCGCTCTTAAATCGCATGGCACTTATTGTTAGTGCTACTTTTCCCCCTTTTGCTTAACGCTCTATTATAAAAATTTTACTGTTATCCTCAAACTTCGTTAAGTCGAAAACAAATATTAATAATTAATTTAAAAAAATATGTTGTCCCCAATTCTCAAAATTGCGTTCTTGGCATATTATTTTGGTTAATTTTTCATTTAGTGTCCATGTGTAGTAGACAGAACGAAATGTCTCAGTAATTGGGAGTGGAAAGATAGGAAAATTCAGTTTATAACCGTATAAAAACTTGTAGGATTTATCGAAATTTTAGCCCCAATGTGACCTTTGATCGAAATTGATGAAAGCAATACACGGGAAAATCCTTACACTAGAACTCATTTTAAAGTCGGCGGTCTTGGCGCACCCGAAACGAACGAAAAGAAAATGTATATGAAGCCATACGAAAATAAGTGACGTTCCCGATGGGGGATTGGAACGGTCAAGCGTACCAAGTGACTGGCCGCTCACCCGTATATAAAATCTACCCCATCAAAAGTCAATTGTGAATAGGGGTCGGACTGCCAGTGCGTGTAAAAAATAATGTGACTTTTAACCTCGCTTCACATAAAAAAAGATTTGGCAGCACTACGGGTCATTATTTATATTTTTCATTCCTCAAAATTCTCCAAAAATTCAACGAAAAACTATCCTTTTGACTCAACAAAATGATGCTAAAGAGGCTTTTAAATAACCAACCCAAATCAAAATCACATGCAAAATTAATTTTGTAATAATAAAATAAAAATATGTTTGTTCACGAAAATTTCGAAAAAATCTGGAGTAATTTGCAAATTGCTTCCTTATCACGTTCAATCAACCACAATTTTGTCTCGATAATAATCTGTTAAGTTCTTACTTTTGATTTCCGCGTAAACGAAACTTTTCGCTTATATTAAAAAAATGATGATTGCTAAATTCTCATAAAATGTAAACGCGTTGGTATTTTGTTAATTTTTCGTATGGTATATCACTCATAATATCTCGTTATTGACCCAAGTATCGGAAGTTATTATACGTAACACCTAAACACATCTAAACTGAAAAAATCTCGAAATTTTGGAATTGTTAAGAAAATTTTTAATATTTCGCTCATAATTTGTAAAAATTTGTTCCCCCCAGAACTTGGTCATTAGAATGCCGTTGGTTATGTTGCAAATTCGAATCTAGTCCATAATGTTGTTGATAAGCGATATACTCCTGGCTAAAAAATCACGGGCTCGCGCATCAATGAATTTCGGCACGATGAATCCTTAGCGATATTCTGGCCTCTCTGGTGACAGCATGCAAGTATGTCCGTGAGAGGATGTGGCCGGCAGGAAGTTCATTGTTGGACGCGTGTTCGTGTGTATAGTGTTGCAAAGCCTAACAGAGCTGGTGAATCTACCGTGGTACAGTTTCATCAGGTTGTCTTCGTCGTAACGAGGCTACCAAAAAAAAGCTCCCCGTCGTTCATACTTTTAGTATCTAACGTCCTTGCGGGAAAAACTATTTAAAAAGTGAAATTTTATGGGTACAAAAATATTTTTGGAAAATTGTCGAGGGTTCAGTGTATTGCACTTTTCGTTACTCTATTTTTCTTTATAAATAATCATTATTTATAGCCCAAAATGAAGAATGATGCTTTTATTTTTAATTTAGGAAAAATGAGCAATTATGCATATTTATAGGAAAATGAAAAGACTTATTTTTCTTTATTTTGTTCGTGAGGTTAAAATAATTTTTGTTAATTCTGGATAAAATTTAAAACAAAAAAAAAATTTGTCGACTTTCTTTATGTTCGTTTTTTGAAACGATTCGCTGTAGTTTAAATCTCATCGCATGCTAACTTTCGATAAACCAGGCTAAAATTTGACACAAACGCTTACAAACTCAATGTCAATCAATTTTTTTCATCGGATTCCTAATAATGAACAGAGTACAATATATTCCCGACCTTAAAATTCAATCACATTGAAATATTCTCAAATCGAAAGATTTAATAAAAATTCGTTGATTTTTCACATACCTACGGTTAAAAATGATAAATATCTCAAATTTCAATGTAACGAATTCCAGTTTAAAGTGAAATTCAAAGCACAGGAAATTTTCCGTGAAAATATGTCAATAGGTGCCGGAACGTGACATTTCATCATAGAGCCCTGATAAAAACAAAAGTAAATAAAAAATGATTTTTTCACCACAAGAAAAAGCGAAAACTAAGCAAAACGCTTATCGCAAACTCGAAGGCGCGTGGAAAATTAATACACAAGGATAGAAATGAACATTGAACGTAAACGAGAATTAAATTGAAGATTTTGAAATTAGTCTTGTGCAAGCCGGGAAGCCTCATGCGTCAAAATTCAAAAAAGAAACAATTTTATATTAAAAAAAAATATGAATTTTAAGTAAAACCGTTATCGCAAAGTCGATGACACGTGGAAAGCTAATAGACAAGTATGTTATATGAACGTTGAACGTAAAAAAAAAGAATAAAATGAAATCAAATATTTAAGTCGTGTGCGAGCCAGGCGAGCCTCGCGGGTTATCACGAGAGGCATCGCACAAACTGCTCCAGCGATAGAAGATAAGCTTTGGCATGTCCATAATAAAGTCGTTCTACTCCTGTTTACGAATACAGCTCTTAAGGCGCCGTCGCACCAATACGCGACACGACCAGCATCCCACCGTATTAAATCACTGTAACCAAATAACATAACACAGCAATGACCAAGATCGACTTCTCGTTTGTTTCTCTCGTACGTCCGACACTCGACGTTTCGAGTTATCGGTTATCATACTTTTATACGTTCTTTTTTTTCTCTCTCGAAGTCTTACATTCGATCTTGCAATGAAAGCGATGGTTGCGGGTCACGGATACAAAGAGAGGGGAATGGAATCAAAAAAATGGACGTAAAAAATGGTAAAAATAAAAATTCATGAAACATCGAAACGAGAAAAGAGATTTCACGAAGCTTATCGCTCATCGTTTCCCCGTCTTGTCTTTGGACACGAATCCCCGATACATACGATTTCGGTTCCGGAACCTTAAGCTTCTTTTTACGAGAACGAGTTATAGTTGAATTTAACAAGCTGAATCCGTTTATCTCTCTTCTTGTCGTCGTGTTGTACGTAGAATATAAAAATGTAAAGTAACCGTAACGTATATACAAAAATCAATTTTTCATTCTCAAAAAATGAAATATAGAAACGTGGGTTCCTTCACGCACTTGTTTTTTTTAATCAATAATGCTTATTTAAAAAAATGCACCGTCCTAGCTTGTCGACAACACATTTTTATCGTTATTATTATTATTATTATTATTATTATTATCTTTAGCACGATAATATTTTAGGCCATCCTACGACAAGAATACGCCACTATTTTCGCTATTTTCTCATAAAACGTTATTTATCATTCATAATTGATTTCTGGTATATAATTATTGACGGATACGAGATTCTTATTTCCTCGTTCGTCTTGAAGCAAAAGGAAGATAATCCATAAAGGAGCGCTTCAAGGTAAAACGCGTCGGTTGAATCGCACAGCGAATCCACATACCGGCGGAACTCTTTAAACTTATTTTTCAACAATTTTCACGTTCACAGAGCGTGTCCGTTACGTAAAGAATTTTGCATTCGTACGTCGGTTCATCCACTCCGCGCTCTACACTCGTCGTGACTGTTGCACCAACAAGCTTCCAAGAGATTTACGACCGTTGAGCAAAAATCAATTTTCCATCGATACTTCGTATATTTCAATGTGGAGATTGAAAAAAGAAAAAAAAAAAGACGATTTGTTAAATTCAATTAATGCAATTCGTTACTCACTAAATTCCGAAATCCGGTAAAAAGTTTATCGACAACACTCTTCATCATTCATATTTCCAAAGATAGATTAATCCTCGAATTTATTCGACGCGAATAATTTTTTAATATTGCAACAACAAAAAAAACAGTTGTCAAAAATTTGTCAGATACCGACGAAGGGCTGTAAGGGTGAAAGAGTCGATGTGAGTTTTGAGCATCGTCGAGTACGGTGCGTACGTATGTAGCGAAAGAGAGATTGCTGTTCAGTTTATACATATACATATATGTATATATATATATATATATATATATATATATATATATATATATATAAAGTTGGATAGCAATTGATCGTGATGCGATTCGAATGTGGTTTGAGAAGAGGCGCGCGGTTCCCGAGGACGCAGGGGCTGAAGGCAACTATGGTCAAGTTCTTTCAATTTGGTACGCGAATTCGTGAAACTCGGATCCCTTTGTCATGTGTGGGCCCCTAAGTAGTCGAATTAAGTGCCCTTATGCGTCTACCGTTTGTACCCTGGATATCACAAATATATATATAGTGTTCGTGTGTATATAGGTATATAAGCGAATACTATATAGCGCAAATATTATACGAAGATTGCCCATATAGTATTTGTATAATACACGTTTCTACATATATATATATATATATATATATATATACTCGAACGTGGTGTTTCGTCTTTGGTTGTTGCGGGACCGCGAACGGGACGCGATGCGCCATCGTGTGTAGTTAAGTTAATTAATGAATGGTACAGAGTCTGGGCGGGGAGTTCGCTTAAATTGATACGTCCTTCTCCGTCGGCCATTTTTGAAGTACGCACATACTGCACATACGGACATACGCTTACTCTACGTCATGTGCCACTCGAAACGTGCAGTAACGGCTCGATCGTAATCCTATATTAAACACACCGTGAAGAAGAAGAAGAAGAAAAAAAAGTGACCGGGACGCACTATTGTAGAGATAATTTTCTTTTTTTTCTTCTCTTTATTGAACTCGATCGCCTTTTTTGCGTTATCCAGCCCGTGAAATTGGAAAATTAGATTTCGGTGGTTTTTCATCGTATCGTTTTATTGTAATCGGCGAACGTCTCGTTAGTTTGAATAATGTATTTTTTTGTTATTTAAATTTGTCTTGAATTGAATTTGTAAATATGATGCAAGTTACTTAAATTAATCAGTCTTTTTTGTGGTGTTTGTCTACATTGGAAGATGCGATAAAAAGTAGGATGATTCAATTTAATGGAAGCGTGAGAATTTCGTTGGTGTTTTTTCAGATTACTAAAAAATAAATGCAACTAAATTTGTGTAAAGCAATATCATCGTCGTTGTATTGGAAAAAAACGCGGGATATTTTTTGATTCGTTGTATGAGAAAGAGGAATACAAATTGAAATACCAAAGCAGACGCGAATTTTATCACCTCGGCCTTCTGTACGAAGGCTATCGACAATTTTAACGAGGAGGCCCCGAGACGATTTTTTGTCATAAGTACAAGTGATGTATAGATTTATTTCTTTATTTAACTTGCGCGTTGGCGGTTTTCAATAGAGAAAATGGCAGCATTCATAGTTAAAAAAATGTTTACAGATGGATATTAAAAATATTTTTCATTTTCATAATTCTCGTGACAATGCACCCGTAAATAATTAAAAAATAAATAATTCATTTAAAAAAAACAGCAACAACAACAAGACATACAAACTCTTTAGAATAATTGAAAAATCATCATTCTCTTTTGACTAATCCTGTTTTCTAAATCCTATGACTAATTGTTATGAATGGTTTTATGGACAAATGATTCGAAATGATAAGAAGTTTTTTTAAGAAAATTAAGAACGATTGAACAAAATTCTATTAGTTATTTCTGTTTTTCTAACTTTCACATATAATGTGAAAGGGGCTAATGTCAAATGGGGACTTCTTGGAGCTTTTGTAAAATTCCCATTAGCGGGCTGAAGTTTTTACGCGCGTAACCCACGAGGCCTGCAACACTGGGATTCAGTTGTAAGAAGAATCAACCGAACTAGCTTACATTATATAAATTTTTTAATTACATTTAATTTTCAATATTAGATTCCCGCCCATTGTCCAAAATTATCATTTATCGAACCAAAACTTTTGACAAGAAGGGAGCAGAAACAATAAAATTGTGCATCGATTTTTTCTAGAATTGATTTACGAACGCGAATGAAAAAAATCGATTTAAAAAAAATAACACGATTATTGGAATTTCTGTAAGTTTAGTACGTATCAAAGTGACGCCATTTTACAACGTAAACGAAGCTTCTACGAGGGAGCCAAGATTACCAGTGTCTCATTAAAATTATTTTTATAGAAACATATCTGAAATCATTGTTTTTATTTTTTCGTAAAAAAGTCATCAGTTTCTGGTACGATCTAAAACTCGTGACAACAAAGTGAAAAAAGGATGTTTTGCTCGATACTACATGGCCGCAGTGTACTGTTCATTGATAAAGCGATAAACAAACGATCGAGTTATTGTTCGTGTCTGAGAATATATATCTCCCTATTTCATTCCTTAACAAAAGCGAGAACGGCCGATTTATCCTGAACTTTACACTTGACGTTGCGAGCGAGGGGATTTCTGTCGAGGGTGCTCGTAATATTCGAAAGACATCGAGATCTCGCCAATTCTTATCATGGTAGCACTGACACCTCAAGCTCGCGAATACCCTGAACATTAACCACACGAACAGTCGAAATGAATCGAGAGAAACAAATTTACTTTATTTAAAAATTAATTCACTCAATAAAATAAAATATTTTTGTAATTGTTGCTAAAATTGGGTTATTATTTGCTACCATTGGGTTGTTATTTGAACAAATATACAATTTAATATAATCAGTTAGAATGGGATTTGGCGATAGGTTATATTTATAAAAAAAAACGAAAAATTATTTATACACATAATCTCGAGTAAACTTAATTGTTTAGATTCGTTCATTTTCTTTTCAATTAAAATTTAATGAAAATTTCTTTTTATAAAGAAACCTCTGCATTTCAATTCCAAAACTAAATCTGACTTATACAATTTGCATGTCAAATTCAATCTTGATTCACGAATTCTTTCAAAACCAACCGCTTTTTCAGACTATACGTTCCTACAGACGGACGGACAGAATTACGAAAATATTAAACGAATTTTTCACGGATTACAATCCGTTTATTCTTTTTCTCGTTTAATTTTTCACATACCTCTCGTGGTATGAGAAAGATTAATAAAAATTCCGTAAAATTTGAGAACGCGGTTTTGGTTCGCGGTTTTCTTGGGCCAATGACTTGCCTGATTGAGATCGAGATCCGGACACCGGGACGAGCATTCCTCCCGAAGATCGCCGGTTCTGTGTCCTCGTTCCTCGAGGTCCTCGGGAAGAAGCGCGACGACGATTCCCGCCAACCCCAACAACGTCGTGATAAACCATAGTCTCGTACCTAACATAATGACTCGACCCCTTGCGGTCGAAGAATTTTCGCCGAACGCGATTTCTCTTGCGTTTTAAAAAAAGCCGCGAGGGCAAGTTCTTATTCCATTAGCTACTGGTGAACGCGACTCGCTGCATCGTCCTTCCGTCCATCGACATTGGACTTCCGGTTTATCGATCAAAAAAACAAGAAAATTTTACGAAAAAATTCCTCCAAAAATAATGTCCCGATAAGTTTGCGAATAAAAAATCGCCCCCTACATTTCCATCTTGTCACTTTACTCCGCGACACACGCGATTAAACATCGTCACTCCTATTAATATTTCCCAACACCAATTTTTATTCACGTTTATCAATCCGCACAAAATAATTCGTATTTTTTTTTCAAAATGTAAAAACGCGAACAAAATTTCACTAACTGTAAAGATAAATTATCCTCGAGAAAAATTCGCGGCACGGTCACATACATGAGGGTTACACTTCCGACTAGTCTTCCTTTCACTGACGCGTGCGTCGTTGCAGTTTTTCGAATATTTTGGCCGTTAAAAAAAATATATTAAAAGTTATTTTCACACACTTTGTTGTTTTAATTTAGTTTCATTATTGCGATGCAAGGGATAGGATTTATTTTCAGTTTCGTATGTTCCAATGTTGTCTATATATGTATATCTATGTGTATATATACATATATATATATAACATTTTAATACTCGAGGTAAATTTAATTATAAATCCGTGATTATACGATTACTATTATCAGTCGCATGTGATTTCGACGATGCACATGGGGGCTCTCACAGTTGGGGCTGTTAGTGGCTGGCGAGCATAAGAGCAACTGACTCCGAATGGCCACTAGACACTCCACTAATCCCCCCACCATGCCGCTACCCTCATCTCTGGTTCACTCGCCGTGACCAGCAGCCCGCTTACTTGCAGTTCACTCTTTCCCTCTCGTTATGATCGCGTATGTAATATATATCGTATAGGTATATAGAGCGT
This sequence comes from Netelia inedita, assembly GCA_964017225.1. Classification (NCBI taxonomy): domain Eukaryota; kingdom Metazoa; phylum Arthropoda; class Insecta; order Hymenoptera; family Ichneumonidae; genus Netelia; species Netelia inedita. The sequence goes on from OZ024922.1 coordinate 13,861,244, forward strand.
ATACTTGATACCATGATCATCATCCTTATTTCATCCTTTTACCGTACACCGTTGTGTTATTATAATAATAATAATAATAATAATAATAATAATAATAATGATTTAGACACGCTGCCCGTAAGACAAAACCAACGAACCGGTTTCACTCAGTCGTATCGCAAAAAATGCTATTTGAACCTTAATCCACATTACGCTGGGTCGCCGATTCGACCGTAGCGGTCAATTGATGGTTCGACCCGTTCTTACTACATACTCGTAAAATTTCATTCATCCATTCGCACGTGCGCTTGTCTAAGCTGTCTTGCACGAGACCACGATATCGTACGGCGATATACCTATATTTATTTCATAATTATGCGAACGTCATTTTTTCAAGACACTTGCGCTTTATGGACGCTTCGAAATAAAAAAAATAAATAGATATTCATGAGATAAAATAAAAAGATGTGTATTCCTTAAGTTTACGCGATGTAAGAATAAAAAATGAATGAAAGTGTCCAAAGTAACGAAAAATTATTCAACATTTTTAGCCAAGCTTTTTTTTAAGTTTTAAAAATATTACTTTTTGTTCAAAACTATATACAGAGATTTTTGCAAAAATGAAAAACAAACTCTGTCAATAATATTTGTCTTTTTTGCATCAATATGAAAGCTAATTTATATTTATTATGAATTTCATATTGCTAATGTTTATTTCACTTAAAAAGTTCAAAGGATTTCTTTAGATTTTCTTGGAATTCATACGAATCTTTGAATGGAACAAAAATGTTCTTTGCATATTTACACTTGTCTTTGACGCGTTCGTCAAGGGAAGAAGGAGGAATGCGAACGTAAAATAATATATCCTGAAAAAAACCTTATTCCTATTTCGTATGCTCAAGACCAACAGCGGAACGTTTACTCTTTACTGTGTATTTGGGCTTCGCACCTTCGAAGATCCCTCTTAGAGGATTGACCAGCCTTCTTGGGACCTTGAGGTCAATTTCACCGGATGGTCGTGCTATTGATTCAACAGTTTTTAGGCTCGAGTCACGTCGAGGCTAACGTTATCTCTTCTGTCCATGGAGAAGGGGTAGGGGGAGAGGCATGGTGGTATTGTAAGTTAAAAGGAATGCATTTTCCTATTTTATTTTTTCTAACGACGAATATGTGTATCGTCAGATGCACAACAACATCAGATTAAGGATTAATAAAGTATGACTGGAGGGAGTAATATGAGAACATTGTTTCCTCATTTCTCCAAGCGCAAAATTATAATTCGCCGTTAATGTGATAGGGGTCGAAAGATTAATTAAATGGAAACAAAAACATGAAATAAAGAAGCGTCCATCTGTTAATGTTGTACACATTGATTCTTCGTGCCAATTTGGAATATTTTCGAAATGTGGACTCAAGAATCCGAAATATTGGAACTGTATAAAGAATGTTAAGAATTTGAATAATGTTAAAGTTACCCCCTTTTGAACTGCGCGCGGGCAATGTACAGATGCGCCGCCTAGCGTCGTCGCGACGTGTCACCAATTTTATTGTCTCGGTAGATAAAAAGAGAAACAAGGGTCGGTAAGCTATTCTACTTTATCTACGAAGTAGGAGCATCTTTCGTCAAACGAATGTAATGTGTGTATAGTTGTGGTGACGATCGTGCAAGCCATAGTAAGTACGACTAAAAAAATGCTATTATATAATTCCTAGACCCAGTTAGTCGTATTCTTCTTCAGCCCAATAATGTAATTGGTTTGGAGAAAAATAGAGTATAGGTTTTATTACCGACTGAGTCGAAAGATATTCATATTATGGTAATCGGTATACCTAGAGTGGTAAATAATAGTCCATATCTCGATCGGTGATGAGTCGAAAACATCCAGATTGTACGTAGTACAAACACAATGATGGACATACTTAATTGAAAAAAAACATTCCAATCTTTTTTTAACTACTAAATAAATGGTGTAAGATATCAAGAAGTTGCGTCTGAGATACCTTCAAAACTATTGACACGTTAAACTGTTTAAAAAATAATGCATTCGTCATTTATCATAAAAGTACTATGATAAGAAAAGTTCTCGAAAGATATTTTTGGAAAATAAATTATATATCCGCATAATATAATTCAGGTATTTATAAATCCTCCGATAAGCTTGATAAGAATTATGTATTCAATTTTTTGTAACGTTTGTTTAAAAATATCGATCAACGCAAGTTCGTTAATTGATATAGATCCATCATATACACAAACCTCTTTTTTCCATCGACATTTCAATTGTTATTCGTAGGACACATGTTCAAAAATTGATGAACAACAGAATAATGTTAAAACCTTTTTTTCCACGTTCTCCCAATCTGTAAAGTAATGTCAACGTCAAGAAAATCGGGCCGAGATAAATTGAAAGATAACACCAGAGAGCATTAGGGCATTAAAAACGTGACGAAAGGACGAAATGCGAGCAACCACAAATTAACGTTATATATACGTATAGCGTGAAATACAATCGGGAAACTAGGCAAAAATATACATACAGTTGTAGGGTTTGCTTCCTATACCTCCTCGACATCGGTGCAATTAAATTCTGCGTATTTTCGCACGTAATGGTGATAACGATTATTACCGAGAAGTCGAGAACACGTACTTTCGGATCCACTTTCAACAAAGCCCTTAAGAAGTTATTTGTGGACAAAAAATATATAAACATCCGAACGTCAAGGCGATCAATCACCTGCGCAATCCTGAGGCTGACATATTCCTTCGGGCTAATCAAACGGAACCGGACAGACCTGGAAAGCCATCAGCGACTAACGAGGACCAAACTAACAGCGAGCAGGTATCACCATCCAAGATCGGCGGTGGAGCGGAGGATCTTACCAAGATCTGAAGGAGGCACGGGCCTGATCAATATCATCAGTCTTCACGAGAAGCAAGTGGAAGATGTGCCGAGGGTATACTTCTATAAGAAGCAGCGAGTCTATTCGGTGCACAACGCCATCGTACGGGCAAACCAGAACCACACACACCATTGAATATAGCAGAAGACCACCAAAACGACTGCGAAATCACCAGTAGCTACGAAACCACCTTCTAATCATGGGCCAGGAAAGAACTACATGGAAGATGGCCTCAAACATGGCTTCAACCAGAATTATGCTGACATAGTGGCGTCAAACAAATGGTTGAGTCGATGCAACCTCGTCCCAGAGAGGAAAAAAGTACTTGATTCAACGAACTTTTTAAAAAGAAGTTTAAATGCTGTAAAAATAAAAAATCCGAAGATCGAGAAACTTTGGAGAGGTTTGGGAAAGTTTTGTTTCCGACATTGCCAGAAAGTTTGGTTGTTTGGGCGAATTCGGATCGAGCCGAAACGTTACGAAACGATGTAACGATTATATAGCGCGTCCAATCTCAATCTCAATGGCCGTTACAGGTTACCTAGAACTTCCTGCGGAAATGGCCAATATACTCCTCCGACCTCCAACTCGCTCAGTCGTTCGTTCGACTCCCTCCCGTCGGTTACACCCCTTGCCCATATGATCGCCCTAACCGCTCAAACACGCACTCGTTACGCCTCATCATCATGATCTATGCGCCTACAACAAACGTTATATCCTTCGTCTATCCTATATCCATTTCATACCACCCGTTCGTGCCCATTTATGCTCAAACCTTTTTTTTTGTAATTTTTAATGAAAATAATTATTTTTGAAGATTTTTCTGTTTCGTCTTTCAATCGTTTCGGAGCAGGATAGAAATCTTATGCTATGAAAAAGAGCGACTAATATATCCGTCGGCACGGAGAAAGGTCGGAAGCAATTTTAAACGTCGGAAAGATAAAAATTCGATAAACTCGGAGTTTTCTTTTTTAGCAGAATTTATATTGAACGTATTTATTTCACTCCGTCATTCGTGATTTTACGTACTCGAATTTCTATTTGGATTTTTAATGAAAGTATTTTTTTATGAAATGTGTGACGGTTATTAATGTTGTGTTTTGCTAAATATATTCGGATCTGATAAAGTATTTCTTAAGTATGTGTCATATGTGACATACTTTTAGTTGAGGCGAAATTATTAAAAAATTGTGTATTTTTTGTAATAGTTAAAATAATATTTTATTCGATTAATATATAACTATGGAGGAAAACGTCCTGAAAAGTTGATTTAAAAATATTCCCTTTAACGGGACCTTGCTTTCACTTATTAATTCGTCGTGAAAATTTTGGTTCGACCATTTACACAAACTTTTCAAATCTCATAATTTTCCTCGATTAATTATCGATAGGAAATTTTATTAAAAAATGACTAAACCTAATTTCACAGAAAAACCGAATGAAACAAAGTTTATTAAACAAAAAGTATAAAATGAATTTTATAAATAAATAAATTGTTTCAATATTATTATTTTTGAGTATCGGAATATTATCGTTTATCGAACTGAAATTATGAGATTCAGAGTCATTTACTCGTCAATTATGCCTACATAATTTTAATAATTAAACAAATTTCGTCGTATATTATTGTGAATTAAAAATCAAGCAAAAGTAGATCCTACAAGAGACGAATAATTCACTGTTATGGAGCCCAGATTATATGTTATTATTTACATTCTTAATTATATTGCAGTTGAGAAATTGTATTTTTCTATTTTTGTTAACTTCCGTCGCGATATGCGACGATGGGACAATGCCTTCCCGGCATTTGTCAACGTTACACTTCTCGACATCGTCTGGACAATTGCGAGATCGTTTCATTGCTGATGACGATATGGCCCGTGCTCACGTGGTCGACACGAGCCATCAGCTGTAGTCATCTAGTTGCATCGCACTGGTGACTATATATTCAATTGAAGAGATGATTCCCAAATGAAAAATCACTTAATTGCAATTTTAATCGAAATAATTATGAAATATATTCATTATGAAATTATTAATATTCCTCATTCCCCTTAATTAGACAAACATTAATAATAATGTATTTATTACATTAAGTATTCATCGATATTTTTTCTGATATCGATAATCGACGGTATCGCGTTAAAAGCGGATTATATAGTCCATCTAACAATCTTTCTGACAATGAAACCTCGATGAGTATCGTATGATTATTATTTAAGAGGAAAATCATTCGAAACGCAAACTTTGCCACCGGAAAGATTGAGATGATGATAAGCCTCGAGCTCGTAAACATGTTACGTGCTACATTTATTGTAAAGATACGTATTCGTTACGAAATAGTATATTTTCCTCATAAAATAATTTACCCAATTGATGCAAGCAGAAATTCAAAATATTCTGTTAACGTTCGATCAATGTTCGATCAATGTTTTTTATCTAAAACCCTTCGTCTTTATAAATTTGTACACACGTTGAATGCATATTAATTTAATTAAAAAAAAAATTTGTAACGTGTTTTTTTTATATCGCAGTGGTCACCTCTAATGTCCCGTTTATATATATATATATATATATATATATATATATATATATATATATATACAACCGGGTATTAGGTATTAGGTATTAGGGGGCATTAGGGGTAATATTCGACGATAATATTCAAACATACAGGTTGGCCCATTGTAATTTATCGACGAAAATAAGTTGAGAAAACTTGGTCTAAAAAAAAAGCTTTTCATGAAAATTGTACCCCTTGAAAGACAGTAATAGAACGAAAAAAAATATATATTTCTAGTCTGGAAAACAATGGAGTTTATAATAATTTAAATTATGTAAATGGGCCAAGTACACGAGGAGATGCTTTGATGACGAGGGGATGAAAATCTTCGAAAGGTAACGAAAACTCACCCAATGCTCAACCACTTGGAGGTCGAACATGAGTTATAAGTGTTCGTGTACTCGGTCAATTTAAAAAAATTCTAAAACCCACAAACTTTATCGTTTTTAAAATCAGAAATTTCTTTTCCTCACATTCATCGCAATCTCGTTCAGAATGCAACGGAAGAAAAAATATAAGTTCCCGTATAAAAAACGAAGGATGAACTTCCCATTTGCTCAATGGAAAAAGAATCTCAATATTATCGCGTGTCCTCTCCGACACCATAAACCTTGCATGGAAATCTATTTTTTGGTCCGAGTTCATTCAGCTCATTTTTTTACTTATTTCCGTCGATGAATTAAAATGGGTCACCCTGTATGTGTTTATTGCAAATCAGAGCACTGCGTGGCAATGATAACATTTACATACATATACGAGTATGTATATATACATATACGAGTCGACGAATTAAAATGCGTCGACCTGTATGTATTTATTGTAAATCAGAACATTGCGTGGTAATGATAGCATTTATATACATACACAAGTCGATGAATTAAAATGGGTCACCCTGTATGTGTTTATTGTAAATCAGAACACTGCGTGGCAATGATAACATTTACATACATATACGAGTATGTATATATACATACACAAGTCGACGAATTAAAATGGGTCACCCTGTATGTGTTTGTTGTAAATCAGAACACTACGTAGCAATGATAGCATTTATATACATATACGAGTATATATATATAGTAGGACAGACGCGCTATCGTTGCGTACGGAGTTCTAAATATCATTATAGGCGCTCATTGTCAGATATTCGTTATGGCTGCGTGAATCATAATCAACGAATAATAACTCGCGTGTATGTGAATATACATAAATAGGCCGTTACGAATCCTTATTCGAACACCGACCAACACTTATGTATACCCATCGGTAATCGGAGAAGTCCATCGGAGGTCATCGGTTAACTTTTGCGAGACATTCAGTCGGAGTCGAAATATCGCTCCGTAAGCATCATCACAATGAAGGCTCGTGTAGTATTTCTTCTTGTATCTCTTCTCTTCGAATTTATACTCGTAGTACAGTCAATCGATAAGACGAAAAATTTATCCGCCGAAAGGCTAAATACTAAGGACAGTTATCAATATGTCGTTAAAAAATTCAAAGTTCCGGTAAGTTGGACAATTTCTCTATTTATTTATTTATTTTCTTATTTTTGACAGGATGCAATCTTTAATTATACTAACGCCTTTAATTATCTTACCACATGATAATATTTGTAATATTCGACGACTTTTTTTGATAATTAATGATTTTTGTTTCTTTTCTTGTTCAGGTGGATCACTTTAGTTTCGCCACGAATGATACATTCGAATTGCGATATCTCGTAAACAATCAATCCCAAGTTGGGAAAGACCCGCCGATATTTTTTTACACGGGAAACGAGGGCAATATAAAAATGTTTGCAGAAAATTCCGTAAGCTCGAAAATAAATTTGTCGAAATTGTTTGAACCTTTTTTTATTTATTTTTCATTAACGGGTCTTGGAAATTTTACGTTTTTTCGAAATATTCGGTATTTAAAAAATATGGGAAAATGGGAAAGATATGAGAAATAAATTAAATAAATATTGAATATGAAAAATAGCTGGTAGTATGATAATTTATAAATATCGAAATTTTTCGAAATATTTCGTATTTAAAAAATATGGGAAAATGGGAAAGATATTAGAAAGAAATTAAATAAATATTGAATGTGAAAAATAGCTTGTAGTGTTATAATTTTTAATTATCGAAACGATTGTAGGGCTTTATGTGGGAGATAGCGCCGCATTTTGGTGCTCTGCTAATTTTTGCCGAGCATCGTTATTACGGCGAATCCATGCCCTATGGTAATAAGTCATACACCGAACCAAAGTACTTGGGATATTTGACGTCGCAACAGGCAATGGCCGATTACATTGATTTGATAGAATTTATCAAAACCGATAAGAGCTTGAAACACAGTCCAGTGATAGCTTTCGGTGGCTCTTACGGTGGTATGCTGAGTGCCTGGATTCGCATGAAGTATCCTCATATGATACAGGGGTAAATTCATACTTGCCTCAGAGCAATGAAATAATTGTTTTCATTTTTTTAAATAATAATCATTCGTGCTAGAACGAGTTTCCACCGAGACGAAATAAATATCAAATAAAATTAATAATAATGACAAATAATTTATAGCCATATAAATTATTTATAAATAACAAATAATGTAATAATTTTATTCGTTGCTCAGAGCAATCGCAGCCTCCGCTCCGGTATTGTATTTCACCGGTATGACGGATTGTCAAGCCTACTCAAGAATCATTACGTCCGATTTTCGTGCAGCTAATCCACACTGTCCTGTGCTTATTCGAAAATCTTGGCAAGCGATTACGAATATCACCTCGACAGGTAATTAGGAGCATTCTTCATTCCATTTCATTATCGAAATATTTGCAAATTTTGTCAGAAAAAAAATTATCCTCAGAAATATCGGCTATGTACAATTTAAAAAATGAGTGCGTATTAAAAAGTGCATTTGGTGAAATTTAATTGGAAAATAACTCGTTTGAAACCCGGTTTTTAAAACATTTTTTGAATATGTGTAAAACACGTATTATCGTCGACAACATATTTGTTTAGAAAAAAGATTCGACAAAGGCATTGAAAATAATTTTTAATGACTATGTTTGCCTCGACAATTATCTTCATCCTATTTTTTTTAAAATATGTATATTGATACATTTTTATCGTCATTGCGTTACTCAAATTTATAAATCTGTTTTCCCCCAAAATAATTTTCAATATATTTAACGAAAACTACCATCAATATGTTATTTGCAATTTTTTCATGGGTTTGATATTTTGATAACGCTAAAAAATACTTGTATCCTTAGACGATGGTAAAAAATGGCTATCTACGAATTGGAATCTCTGCAAAGAGCTGAAAACTTCGAGCGACGTTTCAGATCTCAAAGATTGGATCACCGACGCTTATTCCAATCTGGCAATGCTCGATTATCCATACGAGACCAATTTTCTCAGACCACTTGGCGCAAAACCGATATCCGCAAGTCAAATTTTTATTCACCGAATGAAACAACGTTAAATATCATTTTTATCTTTACATTTTATGATCAATGAAAATTCGATGTAGGTTTTTTGTCAACATCTGACAAACTCGAGTCTCGATGGAAAGGAGCTACTAATCGCTATGAATAATGCGATTAAAACTTACGCCAATCATACCGGACAAATAAAATGTTTATCCACCGAAGACGATGGCCCGGATTTGGGTACATCAGGCTGGCTATATCAAGCATGCACCGAGATGGTCATGCCGATGTGCAGCGACGGAGTTAACGATATGTTCGAGCCGACTCCTTGGAATCTTGGCGAGTACAGCAATTCCTGCTATAATAAATTCAAAGTCAGACCCCAAGCGGACTTGGCTTGCAAAACTTATGGTTGTAGAGATCTCTCTGCGGCAACGAACATAATTTTCAGGTAATGTTTTATTTCGCATGGAGCAATAGAATCAAAAGAATTTTGCTTCAATAAAACAAAATAATAATCACTTAGAGATATTGAAATGTTCCAATCTGATTGAAAAGCAATATTTATCATTTTCCATACAAATATTTTGGCCGATTAATAAACAGCAAATTTAAATTTGGAATTGTGCTGTCATGTTTTTGCCAATCCTTCAAAATAATATCTCGTTTAATGAAGTTTACAGATAGACGGATGTGCTTTGTTTAATAGATAAAATTGTTTCAAGGAAAGAAAAATTATTAAAAAATATTCAGTAAATCGGAGATCTTTGAAATAAGAGCCTGTTTTTTAGGATTATTATTAATCGGTCGTATTTAATGAGTAGTTGATTAGATTTACGTTCCCATAAAAAAATCTTCTCTTTCCATCTGTAGCAACGGTCTCCGAGATCCTTGGTCAAGCGGCGGTGTACTGAGAAACGTCTCAACCTCGGCGATTGCCGTGATAATACCGGAAGGTGCGCATCATCTCGATCTCCGTGGAAGCAATCCGGCCGATCCTTATAGCGTTGTCGCGGCTCGAAAGTTTCATGTATTTTCGATGAAAAAGTGGATCAAGAAATATCACGATCGGTCCTCGACGAGAGCCGTAATTGATGGCTCTCGACATCTTTAGGTAAGTACGCGCGTGATTCGATCGAACGATTTCTACACTCGCGTCAATTGCACTTTAGAACTCGATGATAAAAAGAGTAATAACCCGAAGTAACCTCGACAATGGCCGATAGCGAAAACAATAAGATTCTCGACTTGTAACTGCTCGTTGCGTCGCGGTACATACATATATCCTTCTATGTTAAGAGATTTAACGAATTATCTCTCGGCCAATAATAATATTGTCAAAGTAAACGAGCGATAACAATTATTTTCTTCATATTTTGTTTTTATTCGCGAAATAAATACATATCAGTTCTGTGGTACGCGTATAGATCGAAGCTATAGAATATAATACCCCGAGGCTCGATAGAAATATCGTCGATGTTATTTAGCACAATGATAATTACGAATGCTAAATGACAACGGTGTACCAATCAGTGCGTGATGCAATAAACATCTATTGATCGATATCTTAATGTGTACGTATGTAAAAAAGAAATGATAGAAAAACAAACAAGAAAAATAGATCACTCAATTTGTACGAACGAAGCGACTCGTTTGTTTCTCCGAAAAATCGTGCATTAATTAATCAGCAGAGCTAATGGAATAACAAATTAATACGAAATTGCATTTACACGATCGTAAAGATGGCAGTAAAACAAGTCAACAATTAACAGCCTCGAAAAAAAGTCAATACTAAAAGGGAAATAATGAACTACTCGATCGAAGTACTCGAACGCTAAGATTTCTAGTTCAGTGAGGTGTTCGACGATGTGCCGTCGTCGGTCGAGGTACACCGGAACGTCCGCGTAGTTTTTTCGATTGAACAAATGTGCTTTCCGTCCCCCCACTGTATGTGAGATAAATATTCGATAAGTCCGGCTGTGGTTGCTGCAAAAGAAAAGAAGAAGAAAAAAATGTTAGTTCGGCCAGTAAATACGGGAAGAGAGTAAATGGAGAATAAAAATATTGTTCAAAAAATTAATCTATTGGATATAAATTTAACTTGCATCTTTATTATTGCCGATAGGTGGTGTCGCTTGAGCCTTGCGCATATTGTTTCCCGTGTATGCTACACATTTTAGCTGCCATTCGCCGATATCTTCGTTCCAATGAACGTATCGCTCGATCATTGTCTGCGCACAGGTTCGATCGGATAATTACAGTAATTATTATAAAATTGGAGCACGGAAATTTGGTTGATTCGTAATAAAACGTACTTGATACTGGATCGGGATATAACTGTTCAAAACGAGTTCTTGCATTTGCAGCTCTCGTCCAATGCCCCTGACACCTTCCAACAAACCCTCCATTTCCCTCTGATGTTCCTCTTGCAGGTCCAACAGTTCTGCTTTGGCCGACATCAACATGGTATAAACCCTAGCGAGTTTCTTCGTCTTTCCCGCAGCCTCCTCTTGCAGCGACGAATATTTTTCCTCGATGTCGATTCGTTCGGCTTCTTTTTCCTCGATCGCCCTTTTCAACTGTTCCTCCCGACTTTTCCGTTGATCGAGCTCAACAGCAGCCGCTGCCAACAGTTGCTCTTGTGCCTCTGCCTTTTCCAACAAATTTTCTCCTCCGACTAATATTTTGTTTTGCAAATTTTGCATTTTCTCCCGCAAAGCTTCTTTCTCGCTTCTACGTACGTAAGAAAATAACAAATTAGGCGAATTCGAACCTCTATGCAATTGTTTGAGGTTTCACGAGGACTATTTAGATTGCATTTACGTTAACCCGTATGTAACGCTTTAAGGAGGTTGAAGCGTTGTCCATGCATTAGACGAATTACAAGTTTAATTGTTTAAAATTCGTACGAATCTTCTTAACAATAATACTCAACCGTGGGTGAAATTTGAGAAAGTTTTACCGTCTAGAGATCGAGTTATTTATCGTGAAAAATCGTATTTTTTCGTAACTTCTCGTAAGATCGCGTGTTAAAGTTGCGATTTTAAACACTGAATATCTCGATTACTAGACGGTGAAACCTTCTCAAATTTGTTACCCATTATAATACGATGCTCAAGAAAATTCACGCAAAATTTCAAAAAATTCCATCCATTACTTTGTATATACTATTATGATTATGGCGCTTGAACCTCCTTAATACGAATAACATTTTACGAAAATTCTGAAAATTACCAAAAAATCAGGCACGAATGTCTTTTTTCAATTGGAAACTTACTGGGTCCTCTTTAATTCGATGACGTCTTTGTCGTCGGGGCTCTTATCCTCGCGCTCGGCTTTGTCAGCTTTCTCCGTGGTTTCATTATCACGATCATCGAGTTCTTCCATTGTCAACATTTGACTTCTTCTATGCCGAACTTTCCGATCGCGTTTCGATTCTTCTGTTTCCTCAGACTCCTCGGTATCGCCCTCCGACTCGGATACTTCCGTGCCATTTTCCTCCAGCTGCTGACGCAATTGTTCGATCTCATCTTGAAACTGTCTGAGCAAAGCATCCTTCGGATCTTCATTAACTCTCGCTCGGTTCTTAATGTTTTTAGCACGATTGGCGTATCGTAGTGTGCTGATAGTCTCGTCGTAATTTATATCAGCCGGACTTACATTAGCGCACTGTAAAATAATCCTTCAATAGCGACAAAAATTCTTTATCGAATTATCGATAAAACGCGCTCATCGGTCACACGATAGCGCGGCGCAAGATTCATACCATAAGAGTTTTGGAATTACCACCGAGCGAATCCTGGAGTAGACGAGTTAATTTTGAATTTCTGTAAGGCACGTGAGAACTTTGCCCGTCGACCAGGGCAGATATCACATTGCCCAGTGTCGAGAGCGACAAGTTTATTTTCGTAGCTTCGCGCAATCTTACACCGCTTGCTTTTGTTTTGCTTTGTCTCTCGGAACCCTGTGACGATTGAAAGATTGATTTTTCGATTTAATACTAAATGCGGTAGAAACTCGGTTATTCGAACCTCGATCATCCGAAATTATTGCTCGCTGTCACCGTCATGAGCAACAACGTATCTTTACGAAAATCGCGAGATACATTGCCGCGACGTATTAATTAACGCGAGAACGTTAATATGTATGTCAAATTTGAATAAATACGTATATACTGTTTTTATGTGATAACGTGTTGTTTATGCTCTCGTCCCAAAAAATCCACGTTTCGATTATTCGAACTAGCCTCGGTCCCAATTGGTTCGGATAATCGAGGTTCTACCGTACTCATTATCGATACGAGGGAATGGATTTCTGTACTCACGGCTAAATCTACCAAATGAAGCTTTCCCATTTTTACATGCTGCTCCCCATCTTCACCGAGTTGACTAGATTCCACAGTTATCGTGAATATCGCGTGAGATCGAGAGCTAGATACGTTCATCGCCGTTGCTCCGACAACACCTTAAATCATTTTCCGAGTCAATATTAATCGTTTAACACTATAATATTCATTATACGTTGCCAATTACCTACTTATTTAGCTGAAAATATGTATATTTGTTTTTACAGAGAAACTATTTCTCTGTAAAATGTTACTTGGCTACTTTTTCGATTTCTATAAACTCTCGAAAAAATATGAATATGTTTTTCACGATTCGGGATAATTATAAGCAGCTTTCTTTTTTGATGGAAAAAAAAACGGTGATAAATGTACGATATACTTGTTTTCCATTAGTTTTGTACTCTTTTTTTGGTTTGATTCGTAAAGTATTTTATACAAAGTTGGTCGTTCGTTTGGGTCATTGCGTCGATCAAAGAATCATTCGGATACTCACGATTTTTATTTCCCAGTGTCATTATTCTGTCCAAATCATCGGCATTGTTAACAACGTATCCGCTGAGATCTTTGACGAAAACTCCGATGTCTGGTCGCTCTTTGACCTCCAGACGAGTATTTTGATCCTTTCCAAGTAAATCTCTAACTTCCTCGTTGTATATCTCCAAATACGTGGCTCGTACCAGAAATCTTTTAAGACAACAATATTATAACGATCGAATACCGAATAAACCAAGCTTCGTGCGTATTAAGGAGGTTGAAGCGTTGTCCATGCATTAGACGAATTCCAAGTTTAATTGTTTAAAATTCGTACGAACCTTCTTAACAATAATACTCAACCGTGGGTGAAATTTGAGAAAGTTTTACCGTCTAGAGATCGAGTTATTTATCGTGAAAAATCGTATTTTTTCGTAACTTCCCGTAAGACCTCGTGTTAAAGTTACGATTTTAAACACTGAATATCTCGATTACTAGACGGTGAAACCTTCTTAAATTTGTTACCCATTATAATACGACGCTCAAGAAGATTGACGCAAAATTGCAAAAAATTATCTTGGAAAAAATTGTATCCGATGATTTTGCCATTACTCTGTATATACTATTATGATTATGGCACGTGAACCTCCTTAAGAAGCTATTTCTTCGACATCTTCTTAAACGTTACAAAATATCTCCGTAAATTCCTCGCGGATGAAATTTATTCTCGTGTATTAACCGTGCAAATATTCGACCTTCAAAATTACTCGTCCTCTCATAAATTTCATTCATAAACGACCGATACGGATAAAACGACGAATGATTAAATTAATTTCTGGGCTATTATAAAACTCATTATTCCCAAATAATGATCGAAACGTTGTAAAAATGTAAATTTATCGAAAAATTCGAGAACTTGACGATTGTATATTTAGCGCGTAGGTCGTTGTTTGCGAACATACTTTTGATTGTCGTGAGCCTTAGCGATGTGTCCAAATATCTGCGCGAACGTATTGGGAATGATGCCGCGAAGTTGGGGCAAAGTCTTTGCCCCTGACATTGTGAATGTTTTACCGGTGCCGGTTTGTCCGTATGCAAATATCGTTCCATTGTAACCTTGAAGAACCTTGTCGACGATCGGACGTGCCGTTTCATTGTAAATGTCAACTTGGGTCGAGTCGGTGTCGAAAACGGCGTCAAAAGAAAAAACCTTAGGCGGCTCGCCGTGAACGGCATTTGGATTTTCTACCGTTATTTCACCATTGAGCGTATCAACACGGATAATACTCTTACTGTGTCCGTCGAGCTCTTTTCCATTGAGCGGACGTACACGAACAACGACGCGAACATTTTCGATTTCTCCAAGCTCCGCGACGTTATCCTGTAATATTTATTAAATACGACGTGCATAATTAATTATCTCCGCGAGGTGTATCGCACAACGGTGAATAATGACGACGAGAAAAAGTAAGATGGTAATATATATTTACTCCACTTCCTGGCATCGTCTGATTTGACTAGAAATGCATATAAAAACGAAAAAGAAATACAAAGTAATCACTGCATAATGGGTTTGGAGACGAGACACCAACGAAGTTTAGCAGCAGACGAAACTCGTAAACAAACGGATCGATTGTCCAGTTGACCACGAACTATGATACTATGGTACTACGAATCTAGAGTACAACTTGACTATTCAATGCGAGGAGGGTGAGAAGCTGACGTTCGAAAGCAACGAAGATAGATTCTTCTAGAAGCATAGATCCATCTAGAATCCGTAGGTTCGCTGAGGCTAATAAAGTTAGAGGTCTCGGGTAAGCTTACCCAACGATAAGATGTCGCTAATGTCGCCGTTGCGAGAATAACCTTTTTTTGACCATCGTTATAATAAGCAACTCGACTAAATACGAGTTATAATATAATATAATAAGCAAGGTACTGTTCATTCGTTCAAACTTGGCGCTCATGACCCAGCGCCACTGCGGAATCAGAACGTACCGCATAAGAATATAGAGACAATTTGTGTCGATGTCCAATTTCTTGAATTTCCAATTAAAAAGCCTTAGGTCCGAGCCCATCCTACCAAATACAAATTATTTTTTAATCTACAGCCTAGAAGGTGTTGCAATCTTCATAACATCAGTAGAAAAGTTCTCACAACAGATTTTCACTTCCTACGAATTCGACGATGTCCTAATAATGATATGGTAGAGCCATCTGGCGTGTGAAAGTCGTAGTTTTGGTCTCGGAGAATGTCCCTTCATCGAAGTTTTTGTCGTTTTGGGTATGAATAGTTAGGTATCTTCTGTATTTTACATGCGAGAGTGGCGAATCCATCGTCCTGCGCTCCCTGCTCAACTTTTATAAAATTATATAATGTGCGGTACATGAGGGTTTGTAAATTTGTTGATTTTTTTTTGTACGCTTACGATTGTACCGGTCGTTTTTGTTACATCATCAATCTTTACGGGTTTACATAATTTCTATTTATTGGTACCCATGTGAACAAACAAATATATAGAGATTACAACAGACCTTTTATTTATTGCTTATCTCGTTATTGGAAAAAATTAAAGCTTCTGCATGAAGAAACTTGATCCTTGCAAGAAGTACGCGTGCAAGCTACAAACTTGTTTAAAAGGTTTGTTTAAAGGATTATCTAACAAATACAAATTTTATATCCTCGTAACCTTGTATGTCTCTGAAAGTGTTCCGCTCAAGTAGCTGCTCTCCTTAATCTATAATAATGTTCTGTAAAACCTTATCATGTCACGACCATGATATTTCCATTTTTATTCATGTCGGAGAACTGAATAAGTCGATCCTCGCTTCACGTACTTTGTACATTGTCATTCGATAATTTTTTAGGTTATGTTACAATGATATAGTTTGTGCCAATAAGTAAAAATTGCCGGTGTTCCCTTGGATAGAAAACATAAATTACTACAGTTCTATTAAAAAATGGACACATTAAAACCTATATATCGATTCCTCATCAATAAAATCTCAACTTTCATATTTCTATCCTAGTGGAATATTCTGAGAAAATTCGTGTAACAATGCAGAGGACAACGAAACTTTCCGAAACAACTTCTATCTTTCATTTGCAAAATACAGACGCTGCTCTTTCAAGCATTTCTCGAATTTAAGCTCTTGTAATTTTGTATGACTGACGCATACATACATATGTATCGCTCTTTTTCTTCCAACATTTTATTTCAGTTTCGGAAGCCATTTCAAGTACATTGTCCCGAAAATAACAATATTAATTCGCAAACTATGATTCTCTATAACGAAACAAACTTGAGCCAAAAACAGTAATCGTGATGGAGAATTTATCATTGTATTTTTCATTCAGACAATATTTATCAGCCATCTCGTTGCGAGGGGGTTATCGAAGAACTGCGACAGTGCTGTATAAAAAACTCTGCCGATTCGTTGGTTTGCGAAGGTATCGATATCACCAAACCATACCAACACAATACCGTTGATCCTGTGAGTTTTCACAAAGCTATTTTGTTCATTAACTATACTCGTTGCATCGATATTTACAGCGGTATATATTTTTATTTTTTTTTCAGAAAACAACGGAAAAAAGATGGTAAACTTTGATCGAAGGCCACTGAAAGATCGACCCTGGATATACAGACATCCGCGTTTGGTCTTAAGTACGAGTCTTCTTTGTACCGTCTTAATTTTGGGTAGTCATCCCATTTACGATATATACATGATGTATAAACATCCTAAAAAGGGACAATAGATCTATATTCGCCGGTAGATAAAGACTTTTGTATCTCGCGATGAATTCAGTGAACAAGGCAAAAGAACGTTTGAGAAAGTATCCAATGTTAATGGGGCAATGTAGCGAATCTGGTGGACAATACGCCAAATGCGTAATTGCTAAATCTAACTTGGGCAAACACGATTGCCAAGCAGAATTTACGAGATTCAAAAATTGTCTGGTCGAAGCTGCTAAAAGAAACAAAACGAGATTATGAAAAAAGTATAAGTTAAGAAAAGAATCGCAGGTAAATATTGAATCCATTATTCTTCTTCAATTATCAATATTTTATTAACCGTAGACTTTTGTTCACGTACGATAAAAATGGCGTCTTTGCCATTCGCGATTCACTGCGTAGTCGGTTTAGCGATCAGACTATCTTTGATAGTTTACGCCAACTTTCACGATCGTACGTTTTCTGTTCCCTACACGGATATCGATTATCGAGTTTATACGGACGCTTCGCGTTTTCTCGTCAACGGTGAATCGCCGTTTGAACGTCACACTTACCGTTATACTCCTCTCTTGGCTCTGATTTTGACACCGAATATTTTCTTGCACGGTGACTTTGGAAAAATAGTTTTTTCCACGATCGACGTGATAGCGACGATATTGATGAAATGTATACTCTCGAAGGTACATTGTTCGCGAAAAAAGTCCGAAATGTGCGCTCTCGTATGGCTCTATAATCCACTTACAATCGTCATATCGACTCGTGGCAATGCAGATTCATTGGCCGTTTTGTTGGTACTTTCGACACTTTATTTTCTGCTCAAAGGCAATCTCGTCGTATCTGGTCTTTTGCACGGTCTTTCAATTCATTTCAGGCTATATCCTATCGCATTCAGTTTGTCCATGTATCTTTCGCTCCGGGGAAAAAATTATTTCTACCCGACCGTCGGTCAATTGAAACTCGTTACATGTTGCATTTCCTCGTTGGCTTTCTTTACCGCGATTAGTTATTACTTCTACGGTTATCGATATTTGTACGAGAGCCTTATATACCATATCGTGCGAAAAGACGCGAAACACAACTTTTCCGTATTTTTTTACATGACTTACTTGTCCACGGGTATGCAGGACAATATTTTCAAACGACTAACGATCGTTTTGCCTCAGCTCATTGTACTCTTGTCACTGTCATTGCGTTATTCCACCAAAAAGGATTTGCCTTTTGCAATGCTGACTCAAGCTATCGTTATGGTCACTTACAATCCTGTTATGACGTCGCAATATTTTTTTTGGTTTTTATCAATATTACCTCTTTGTTTGCCGAATATACACATGCCCATTAGAAGATGGCTTATGCTGACGGCCTTTTGGATTCTCGGTCAGAGCCTTTGGTTGTTTCACGCTTATTTGCTCGAATTCAAGGCCGTTAATTCGTTCTATCGCATCTGGCAGGACGGAATAATATTTTTCATCGTTAATCTTATAGTCATTCGGGATATGATAAAACACTATAATAGCGCTATTTCCATAGAGGCTGATAAGCCTATAGACTAGTAGTTTATACGCTTAGGTCAGAACAAAAAATTCATTTTATAAGTACGTTTATACGATCGAATGTTAGTCGTTCTTAGTTGTATACAAAAAATCAATAAAATTGAAGATTTATGTCGATATTCTATTCGAATGAATGTATTAATAACGGAGAGGCCAGTGTGGCGTTACTACTGTAAGCGGCGAACGATGCGACACGGTATAAGAAAGTTAATACTTCGTTGATCGACAATTTGATAAAAAATCTTCACGTACGACCGGATATTGTCGATTGTACGCGGAAAAGCACAAGTGTACTCGTGACGGGCCAACAAGCCGTCATCGTGTCGCATACTCGATCGGGGAAGAATTATGACCTCGTTCGAACCAACGCGCAAATTGTCTAATTGTATAGCATAATTAAGCATTATTATGGGTTCAATGTGGGGCTCAACGTAACGAGTAACTCGTCAGAGGTGGACGTAAGCGGAGTAGTCTCGAGAAATTGATGCATATCTGGTTGAAATACCAGCGTACCGTGGAGTTTGTTGCATTACGCAGCAGAACGGACGGAGGTTTGTGATTACCAGCGAGAGTTGGGCAATCCTCGCACTATCGATGTAAAGAGCCTTATGTGTTGCGTGATGAACCAAGGGAAACGATTCCCAAGATGCTCTTGAGCTATCGTAAGAATCCCGATTGATACGATAAGAATCGAATTGACAATGAGTGAGCGATGGCGGCACCCCTCTATCGGTGATAAGGTTTCCGAAAGGGGATTTAAATTTTGAGGATTGCGCGTCAGCCAGTCGTCAAGGTGTCGTCCTCGAGTTCCGATCGACGTTAGAAGCCTAGAGTTTGCTCATTGTTAAACAAAATGAGTCGCCTCGCTCTCGCGTTACGCGCCGTGGAGATACCGTTCTCTCTCATCGTATACCCGGTGGTGTCTTCGTTCGCCCTCGTTGTGATTTACAACACATCTATTCTTATGCCGTATAGAAAGAAAAAATATATTTTGCATAAAATGCTCCTGATGTGTACCGGTTATTGTCCTAAAGTTATATTCTCGTGTGTCCGCGAATGTCTGGCTATTATGCCTCCGATGAGTTTTAATGCTAGTTTGGTGTGCATGCTGAAAAGCTGCGAGGGTAAGCCGCGAGATTAACGGTAGCTCGGCAAGTCGCGGGATTTAATACAAGAGACCCAGGTCGTGTTCCCTTTTATTTACGACAAGAAACATTAAATTAAATATTGTTTCGGCTTCCCAAGCTTTCGAATATCCACTGTCCGCCCACCACGATCTTCTTTACTCGACTTACATTAGAGCATTGGGCTGCCGAGCGATTCCATCACCATCGGTCCAGGTCTGCCGTTTTCGTTGCTACCGAAGAAATGAAAAGCGGTAGATTTGGTTGTCGGCAGATGCTGAAGGTTCCGTTCCCGTCTCTCCGTTTCATTGTGTTTCTGTAGATCCCGTCTAGTTGTGGCCGAAAACTCCGTTTGGTGGAGTCGAGGCGAGTTCCTCCCACGACCCTTAGACTTAGTTCGGTTGTCGATACCGGCGAAATAAAAATTGCAGCCCTGCCTGGACACGTGTGAATGCTCGAGTGGGGCACTGGGGGCCGATCGTGACTAAACCACCACACTGTATACATAAGTTTCCGCTTTATATTAACGTAACGTGAGTGTGTTTTAAATGCCCTTTCTCCGCATCTGTTGCATCAGTCTCGATATTCGGTGATCCTCCATTCTTGGCCTGGCTGGGTTGTGATTTTCCTTGTGATGGGAGTTGGACCCTCTGGCGCCAGGACAACGGTCGACCACCGCGAGATGTAGGGTTTTAGGATTTGCACATATGTTAATATGATTGGACTGGATGTCCGTTTTATTCCTTACAGCTCGAATCGATCCGGATCAAGGCGGAGAAAAGCTCGTCGAATTTCCGACTATCGTTTCGCACCCTATTAAACGGCTGGAATATTATAGGCTGCATGGGTCACAATCTATTATACTTTTGGTTTTACCAACCGTACAATAAAAATCTCATTACACTTTATAGAACAAAACACATCGACAGATCATTCTTTTTCATCTTTATTTTTTTTTCAGAGGAATACAAAATACTTATGTACAGATAGTTTCATGATGTAATAGTGATGGATTCTTGAAAGGAATGGAAATATCGTTAATAATATAATAATAGTAAATCTTAATACAATAGTCTAGATCAATTGTGAGCAAGAGCGTTTCTTGGTTCATCTTCAGAAATACTTGTACATGTATATATATATGTATATTTATATATATTATACATATCAATGTCCGACACTCATTGTATCACTCTCATCCCTCAACAACGTGCACAATTTTTATATGGTTTAAATTATATCTATGGACGCATCATTTCGTGTCAGATTCGTCACGATATTCATTTTTTTGATCATCAATTAAATCGTACGACGCGGTTGTTGGGTAGAGTATTTTTCCTTTTTTTTTTGTTGCGAAGTTTCTTAATTGATAATCGTAGATCTGGCAGAGATGATTTATTCTTTTTGAAATAATATTGTTTATTCGCCATTCTCGACACGTGCCTTGCGACTAGAAGGCAATTGATATAAGTGGAAGAAGATTCGCTCGTCGACCTATCAGTTGGAGGAAGTCGTATGACAGTGTTACATGTTTTTTTCTTCTCCATTATTTTTTATTAGCAACGATTTTCACGCTCCAGCCATTTTATCGAAGAAAAAAACCAAATCCGATCAAAAATCGGATTGCGAATGTTTCTCAGGTGTGCTCGAATCTCAAGATTGTCTCGAAGACTTGCCTTTTAGTCAAAGGTAGTGACAGGAAAATTGCGCTTACGACTCGCTACTTGTACGCGCGTATAATACGCGTGACTACAATTTTCTTCCTAGGCTTCGAGAATTTTGTTGTATGCAATGAGGACGAAAGTAATATTTCCCAAAAAAAAATAAATGAACAACATTCATTCGTCATGAAAAAAAGAATCACGTTTCACATCGTGCAAAGGATCCGTATAGTTTTTTTTTCTTTCGTCGTCAAACATAGAGACTTTCAGGCGGGATTCTCGCATCTTACAAAGTTACATGCATTACTTATTTAATTATCAATTATCATGAACACAATGTTTCTGAAGACGAGCCAACTTTCAGTGCATTCGATCAAGTACACGTTTCTTTTATACTTCCATAACGATTTCGGGGATACATCCGATGCGACTCACGCAGTAGCACACGATATTCATACGTGTTTTCTTTCTAACAATGTGAAACGCATTGCACGAAATTATTCTGACGATTAAGGGTGCGTTTTCCAGAGATCTTGGATTTTTTATTTTTATTTTATTTTTCTCCAGCTTCGAGTAATCCATTTTTCTTTACATTAAAGTAAAAAGAATATTCAAAAATTCGGAATTATTTGTTAGTTCTTTCGAATACGCTTTTTCCCTCGATTTGGACGAAACACACGGATACCCTGAGCATTCATCGATGAAATAGGGGTGGGGGTGGGGGGAGGGGGGTCGTTTGTTTATTTTATTTCGCGAAAAACAAAATAATAATTTAAACGCTTAAGCACATCCGTCGTTGAATATTCAATGTTCATTTGCAAACGTACAAATTATCATTGGAGATTTATTCTATCACACGACTCCCAACAGAGTACAAATAAACGTAGAAATTTTCCACCCTCGATTGGGTGTTTACATGAAAAATCATCGATAAAGAAATCATTCTTTTTTTTACGAATAGGCAGATTATGGCAGGCGTTTAATAAAAAATATCGATATTTAGATACATCGGTATTGATACGATATACGAAAAAAAATAAGAGATACGATAAGACAATATTGTAGCGTCGATGACAAAAATTGACGATCGAATAAACTATACATTACTATACGTAAATAATAATAATAATAATAATAATAATAGTAAAATCGATAACCGCATATAAAAATGTACATTCGGCTCAATACTTGCGGCACTGATTCGAGTAGAACGTGCAATTGCATACTTGCTATAAAAAGCATCGTCTAATAATAATAATAATAATAATAATAATAATAATAATAATAATAGACTGTAAATAATAAAGATTAAAGCACTCACGAGGTATACGAGAATCGAAATTACATTCGAAAATGCGTACACGTCCTAAACTCGATAAATATACACAACGTAAAATAAAGTGTCTTTGGCAACGAAACAAAATTAATCTTTTCAAATTTTTGTTTTCAAAGAGTTAGAAAAAAAAGAAACATTATCGTTCGGTGGAATGCGAGATTCTAGAAATGCGATTCGCGTCATAATATACGGGGAAAAACGAAGGCAAATAATAAATTCGAAAATGTCATAATTCGGGTCTTGCATCGGTTGGTTTTTGTTCTCGTTGGTGATTGTATAAAATTACAAATGCAATATCGATAAATACGATGTGCGAAGAAAAAGAAAATACGATGGAATACTCGGATCACACGCGAATGGATAATTCGTATAGAGGATTGTACGGAATACGGAAAAAGGAAAAAGAAAATGTTTATTGGCACGCTCTCATGTTCGAATAGATAGACGATATGTATGAGTCGATTATCTTTTTTCTTTTTTTTCATTGTTCATCTTTCTTTGTGTGTGTTTTTTCATATACGAAGGGAAGATCTTATACAAGTAATACCAGGTTCTCCGAGCACCAAACTCTCTCTCTCTCTCTCTCTTTCTCTCTCTGTCTGCTGCTGCTGCTGGATTTAATAAACACTACGGATATACACAAGGAAAATTATTTTTCTTTGTTTTGTACAAACTCGTACTCAAATATCAAATAGCGATCGCTCACGCCGTTCGAGGGGGTGAGAAGATATATATTCTTGTTGATTGAAAACTATAAAAAAATTCGCTCGATTTCACCGCATATATCTTCAGCCTCCCAATCATTAGTCGTCAAACACTTGGCGCTAATGATTACTTATTATTATTTGATGAATTGACATGGTTCGCATTAGAAAGGAGTGGGGGGTTGTCTTCGAAGCTGTGGCAGTAAATTCTTTGTGCATGAAAATGTTGTCAGCGTTAAATACTATACATACAAGCACGCGCGATTACGCTGGACAATCGACCGGCATTTTTTTCATGTCTTTCTTCTTTATCTCTTTCTTTCTTCTTTTTTACCTACATTATTCATTGATAGTCAGCGTATTTACAAGGCAAAGTCAGGTGGTGACTTTTCGGCTCCTTATCCATACCCAACATTCGCAATAATGCATTTTATAAAATTGCTTTATCTTCATTTTTTTTTCATTTTTCTTATCTCTTTTTTTCACATCTTCGTACATTTATATAGCACTCGTGCTATGTTTCGTACTATAGAATAAACCGATTGACGATCATAGAAAAACAATAAACCCTATTATAGATAGACAGTTTTCTATCTATTGAATGAAATTGACATTATTCGTTTACTTTAGATTCGGAATAATTGATTAATTAGGCTTGATCGTGAGAATAACGAAAGAATGAAAAGTAAATGGAAGAAAACGAATGAAGAATCGTTGATGAAAACAAAAAGTATAATTATTTTTGTAGAAAAATGTACATCTCGTTTATAACAACACTATGTCAACGAGGTCGTTTTCTTTTTTTAACATTTAGCATTGAATTTCAATAAAAACGAGTGCGAACATGCGCACGCGTTGCCTAGGCTTTCGATGAGTATAAATAATTTGTCAAGTTTCGTTTAATAAGTCTCACTTGTGAGCTGAGCAAAATCCCTTTGATTCTGCAGCTTGGCTTTGCTGTTAATTAGGTCATTAGTCGTTGTACATGTAAAAAACGATTATTCACCGGGTAAATGAGATCAAAATGTGAAAAATTCAATATCTTCATCGTAAATCTTTCAGCCAATCGTTTTGGGGGTTATTGCTTACTTAGAAGCTTGAAATTACTAGTTCTCGCCCGTTTTGTGCTCTTTCAGGAATCAAGCGTATTTTATATTTTTATACTGTTTTTTGCCCTTTAGATTCGTAATGTGTAACAAAATTGAGAATTAAAAAATTGGACGAACCGGCCAGACACAAGAAAATTATTTGTACAAAATTTCACACGCAGATTGTAAACATTTTTGTTATTGTTTAATATTAACAAAACAAAAGTAAACAATAGTTATTATCGCCTGGAAAATGTGAACCAAACTCTTAAACTGAACGTAAACTCGAATATTCGATTACAGACCGGCGGTGCGATTGGTCATGTTGATTTTATTTTTTATTTTAAATATTGAATTTTTGCTATCCATTCGTTTTAGTACGTATCCGTGACGATAGGTCGAACATCGTCGCAAATCTTTGCTTTTCTTGGAGGCTATTGAATCACCGACACTGTTTTTTTTCTTGCTCTTAAACAATTAGCGCAGTCTTTTCCATTAGTAAATCGGTAATTAATATCTATCGTGTGACAACCATGAAATACAGCATGTACAATAAAAAATGCATTGATCGCGGTGAAACTCCATTGGAAAATAATATTATTCGAATAGCCAATAAAACCGTAAAGACGGTTGAATTTAACGCCTATAAAAAATATTTTTTTTTAACAAATATATTTCGACTACGTTTTTTGTTTTTCTTTAAAGAAGAAAATAGGGATCGAGGATCTAGCCTCGATTGTTTCATATTGTGTTTATACATGATAAGATATTTTCGAGGAGGATTAGATACGTCGTCACTTTAAAACGACACTATAGTTTTTTTTTATTGAATATCTTATTTATTTATTGAATTAATTTTCACACGTCAATTACTCGACGAGATCAACATTGTGTTTTCACTGTCAAGTTCAAAGCAACGAGAGTTGTCCATCTTTGTCTCTAAATAATTTTTTCCATTGATCTATTGGAGTTTTTATTGGTTATTTGGCGATTTATCGATCATTTTTTTGTGAAGCAATTAAAGTACTTTTTTCATATTTGTTTCTTCTCTTTATTCTATGTTTCTCACCGCAATCAATTTCGTGGTTTCAGGGTTGTTGATGGATAACGAGAGATTGTAAAAACCATTTTTATAACGTGTGCCTTGTTTCTAAGTTAATATCAATTGAAAATTGTCACACTGTTAATTTGATGAGCCGAGAAACAATGAAGATAGTTGGGTCATATTTAATTTTAATTTCACCCCGAATAAAATAAAATTTGGACAGTTTTAGTATTTCTTTCGCGGTTGACAAAAAATTAACTATTTTTACGGAACATCAATCTATCGAGCGTTAATAATTTATTGTTAATGCGAACGAAATAAAATCAACTGAAATAAATGCATAAATCTACGTGCATATTATTACAAAAGCTTATAAAGGTCCGAACGGTTGAGGATAGAGCGTGGAGGTGCTTGTGCGTTACATTAGATTTATCTCCTTCTCTTTCAAAAGTAATTATTTCAACAAATCTAATGATTTTCGTATTTAAAAGAATTCTTTGAAAATTAGAAATGGGCCGAGTTATCGTGGGTGCTTAATTCAGCGACTGATATGTGCCGAAATAAAAAGAAAAAAACGAGAACTTTTCAATAATGTTTTCAGCCGTATTGCATATCCGCGATAAACCGCCACAATTTTCCTTTCAAAACGGCCAAATGAAATAGAACTGATTTCGACGAATGAATATACGTAATAAAAATCTCATCGTTTATCTTTTTTTTTCCCTCCCATTTTCGTTCTTTCGATAAGAAATTTGTTTCTATACGTCAGAGAGAAAGCGTTTAACATCGAGAAAAATATGGGGTATACATTATTTCCTATGTCGTCAGTCGAATTCGAAATAGATTATATCCAGTATCAATACGATATAAGTACGCAAAAGTATTTCATTCGTTCCGTAAAAAGTCACTTTCTGCATGCCGACAGAAGATTAAGCCGCGTTTCGTTTATTCATTCATTTTATTTATTTCTTCTCTCAAAAAGTTCCCGAGTGAAATTTTTTCGTATGAGAAAAAAAATAAATAAAAAGAAACACTGTAACATCGGCCCAATCCAGAGATAAACTTTGCGAAATGTCATAATAGGCTATAAATCCTTAATCGTAACGTATGGAAAGTATCAACAAATTTGAAAACTACGCGCTTACCGACTAGACAAATTTCTTTTCTTATTTTTTGTTTGTTTTCTTTTTCTTCTTCTTTTTGCGTTTCTTCCATAAATATTATAATGCCACCTCGTCAAGGAATTATTCCCAGCTACGGTTAAATTTTTTTCAGTTCTTTCAACGGTCATTTTTCCAATTGCTTTTCGTATCACGCTCATGCTCATGGATCGAGGGACGAGCGTCTCTCGATCGGTAACACACGCGACGCCGGGAACAATTCATATAAGTTTTTCTCTTATCCCTTTCCTTTCTTTCTTTCGTTTAATTAATAATTGACAGATAACCAATTAATACGTAAAGGGTGGACCTCGAGCAAGAAGGCGTAAACTGTCTAATATTTAAAACGATATAAACTTTGTTTTTTTCATTCTCTTCTAATTTTTAACACTGCCTCGTGGCCACACCCGATACATTGATTGTAATTATTTTCTCGCAGTATACTTTGTTTACTCTAAAACGGTTTACAGTGTTTTTTTGTTGTTTTTTTTCTTCATTCCCTTTTTTTTCTTAGCTCTGTGTGTACGTTTTCATGTCTCTTATTCTCGTAAACGTTGAATGGAAATTCCGAATAGCGCAATAAATATCTGTACAATTGTTTTTTTTTCGTTTTCTTTTTCATTTTTTCCCCTTTTCTTCGAATTCCATTCAGCAAGATCTCCGGATCAATTCTCTGTTATGTGAGAATTTTTACGAACGTATCGCAAAAATTCATATCTCTAACCTGTCGTTCGAGAGCGCGCGAACGCAATACGCGCCCGTTCAAACTATTTGAAGTTATTAAATAGTCAACAGTAACATTATCGTGAACATTGTATAGAACAATCGCTCCCCGCCCCCTCCTCCCTCTCGCTCATCCCGTGATTATTTGCAGCGAGCAGGATCTCGTATTATTTACGGTTTCATTATTCTTTTCTTTTCTAATCATCTGTTAATTTTATTCTCGCAAAGACCGTCGACCTGTCGCGTTCGTTTAGCGCAACTTTTTTTTTCATAATCGTTATTGACTTTTTGGAGCCGTATCGAAAATAAAAGATTCGGGTTTCAAAATATTTCCCAAAACTTCGCGTCAAACGGAATTGGGGAAAAAACGAAATGAGGAATCACGATTAATCTACTAGGGGCGAATTTTAGAAGCATTAAACGGTCGGAGCTCGACGGCCATTGGATTTGCACGAAATCTTTGACTACGTAGAACCTATCCACATTTTTTTCTTTAAATCTCATTTCCCCTTGTTTTACTTCTTTTCATTTTTCTATACTATCTTTTTGTTTCTATATGCGGCCTTGTTTATCCCGCTCTCTCTCTCTCTCTCTCTCTCTCTCTCTCTCTCTTACTTTGTCTCGTGATTTCGATGTTCAAACACCCGGATTACTACAAATATATGCATACAATTTATTTTTAATCGTACATACATATATATTGTGCCGTCGTGTCATGGTGAATAAACGCTCGGAGTCACGTACGACTGAAAAAAATAAGGGGGAATATTCTCGGGAAACCTCTGCCAAGAGTGATCCGTCATTGTTTGGTGTCTATTTAACCAAATTGACTATTATGGACGCCATACTATCAACGACCAAGGAGCAAGTTGCTGTTGAATATTTATCTATGGGAAGTAAGAATTTCCGAAAGCTGGGTCCAATCTCATAGGTCGAGTAATCGGATAAAAAGAGGACAGACAGATTTGTGATGAATCTTCCCTCGAACGGGATAGCGAAGCGGATGAGGACTTCGTCGAATCGACCAGACTGGGAGCAGTGGGGACCATACGATCTGGGAGGAAATCGAGAGCCCTAGTATTCTAACCCTATGTTAATAGGGTAGTAGATACGATTCTCAATCTGCTCCTATTGGAAGTTTTGATGACCCTTCTACATATTTCTTAGGACTCTGAATCCATGCATGCCCAAAAATATGGAAAGAGATCAATTGATACAGGAAGTCGATTCTTTAACTACAAGAATTTTTACAGAAGGTGCAAGTAACAACATCATTTTTATGAGACTGATATTCGAGGCCCTGACGGTACGAAAAATCGGATCCAAAGTTGAGTTAGCAGATAAAGCTGATGTGCCACTTAAGATCCTCGGGTAATTTCTTCAAAACTTTCTGCGTTTTATGCAGGAATTATTCCAATTAAAATCGGTGGAATTCGAGACTTTTGATCATTTTCGCTATACAAACTGTAAGCTCATTGGAAATGTTTTTCAAGTATCGTTTGAATTACCTGTTTCGCGACCAGGACCTGGAGGAACTGAAGAAGGTCAACATGCCCTATCCCTCATGGCAGTAGTCATTTTGCAAAGATGCAAGCGATATCGCAAAGAATGAGGTTCTGGGTTTCCGTGAACAAATCCCTGCTAAAGAAAATCAATGAATCGAAGGAATAACAAATTATTGAGTTTGCCTCGCTCGGCCCTCCTCTACTCCCACTCTCGGTACTGTGCCTCATATGTCTTCTTTGTCGCCACGACTGGTGTGCTCGAAGACAGACACGGCACCAAGGAATGTAAGCAGAAGAGTCGACTTGGTGCTGTGAAATTTTGCTAATTGAAATGCCTTCTGCCGTTGCATCCTACTAATACGACGTCGATATAATGTCATGTATAGAATAATATCTCATCTCTATATGCAGTTTTTAATTTAGCTGCCCGTAACCAGTGTTTAAGTTGTGAAAGTCCCGTGAATCCCCCCTGAAGCGTCTCTCTTCTTTCGTCGTTGCATTTCTTTTTGTTTTGAAGGGCATTTGGGTCGTCGATAATTTGTTTGCGATATTATTTTCAAGTTTTCTTATTTTTTCATTGCTTTCCCTAGCCACTATCTTGTTTTCTCTCTCCCTTTTTTGAGACTAGCGTTTCTCCGAGACACTCTTGAGAAACGAACTTGAGAGATCCGCTAGAACGATCGGGGAGGTGGATGCTGAAAATTCAGCCTCTCGATATGCCCATTGGCACCGGAAAGGGACTCTCAACGTCGTCCGAGATGCCCTGTCTTGGATATTTCAGGAAATCCTCCGATCGTATCGGATGTCAAGATTCTTTTGAACTCATGGTTGGTACACTGAGAAGAGGAAAACATCAAAGAATCCCTTATGAAGTATCCCAACTGGAAGATAGGTGCTAATTGAATATATTATCATCGCATTATCGACCCCGCCCCGGCAGATGTAGAAGCGAGGAAGCTGGTGTTCCTGACGGAAGGCCGTGAAAAAGACCATCGTGACGCCTATGACCGTCCGCAATCTACTCATTTTGGTGTCGACAAAATGTACCAAAGAATTTCAAGATTTTCAGGAACGTTGTTAACACTATGAGGTACCGTAGGCCGTGCCGGGCACTATTATGAGGAAACGGACAACGGGGGGAACGTGAGGCGTAGTGGTAGCGGACGCTACGGGATCCTTCCCACCCAGCAAAAAGCAGA
Source organism: Netelia inedita (assembly GCA_964017225.1). Classification (NCBI taxonomy): domain Eukaryota; kingdom Metazoa; phylum Arthropoda; class Insecta; order Hymenoptera; family Ichneumonidae; genus Netelia; species Netelia inedita. The sequence goes on from OZ024922.1 coordinate 13,891,750, forward strand.
ACTGATACGTAGTGGTAGTTCGGGATAAGTTCATCAAGTACGTGGATACCAGAACCATACGAAACATCGCCGGGCTAAGCATCAAGGCAGTCCTTGAGACTTTTATCCTTCGCCGACAACTTGCACCATTCTAATTCTTCAACCTCACTCCTTCAACGTACCCAACCTGCAATCCATCCTGCAAACTACCCGTCGCCTCTCAAGAACGACCCTACCATTTCCCCTCGACATCCCCGATTTAATGCCCCTCCATATTTTTCCTCTCCTAATATCTCTCAACAGATCTTAACCCCTACCAATCATTCCCCTTTCCTTTTCGCCCCGCTGTTGGTAGGTACCGCGTAGGCTACCTCTACCAGGCCCGCATCTGTTCCAACCGCATCGAGCACCACTCCGCTCTTAATAATCCGAAACATCTGAGCCCGACCCGTTTTACCAGATCTGTGCACCAATACATTCGCCCTGGCTACTCCGCGAATTAGCTAAGCTGAGAAAGATTTTCATCCCTAATCTTTCCCCACCGAACCTATCGAGTCCCGAAAAAAGAGAGATCCAGAAGAGGGACTTGGGGAATGCCACCCGTTTCTGTTTTTGCCCGCAACAATTACGAGCTGGGCGTGCGGCAGGTCGGTAAGTCAGGCTATCTTGGACAAGCTGCGGGTAATTGTATCCAACCGCAGGCTAGACAAAAATCTTCGTCGACGAATCTGTAAATCCCGTCACGCAGCACGTAACGCAGGCGTGAGGCAAACTTCAGTTATTATCCAGCCAACCGATCACGAGCGTGCATAGCCAGCCCAGATCACGTCATGCGATATTCAAAATGGGACCCAATCTTTAAGCGCATCGACTGATTGTGAGCGCATCGCCTGACCCTAAATCGAACCAGCTGACCAAGCGAGGCTCGGTTTAGCCGGCATTTTAAACGTCACCGCCTAACAAGTATCATACATCAAGTGCGAGATGTGAAATGTTGTTGCGAGTGCGGAATGAATCCATTGAGTACATAAAGAAAATTGTGCGGCACGAGCTAAAAAATTGAGTTACTCCACAGTTCGAATGAATAGAGTCAGCACTGGTGTTTACCCCTTTTGAGCGACAATTTTACCGGTAACATGGGCGATATGTAATAGAGCCATCATCGAGAGGACGTTGACGTGGGAACAATCGAAAGATTTTTTCGGTTTTTTTTCTCTCTGCGATCACCTCGACAGTCCCCGAATTTTTCTATATTATTGCAAAACCTTAGCACGGAAATCTTTTAATTACCCATCGAGAACCTCCCTGTCCATTGGTGGAGCTAGCCTTTTGCTAGTGAGCGTAAGAGAGAGCAAGAGCGCGAGTTGAAATCGTGGACCGTACTAGCGAAGTACGCACAAGTGGAGGTTATCCCCTAAATGGGACTGGGGACCGATGATATTTGTTTTTGCGTTGCTGTCCTTTTGCGTTATTTTTCATTGCTTCTTAGTTTTTTGTTATGGGAATTTTTTCTTTGTCATATGGTGTGATTTTTCCGGAGTGACCAGTCCGAATATGTGAGCGACATTTGCCCCCCCCCCCCCCCCCCCCCCCTCCCACCCCTACGTGACCGATTGGAACATTTAGAGAAAAAAATTGGGGCGTTATAATATATGTACATGCATTCCAGCGAACAGCGATTTGATGCGATAAATGTTTGTTCACAGTCATTAACGCTAACTAAAGCTTATGAGATACGGTGAGCAATAATTTCAGTTATATACAAAAATTATTTTACAAGACGTACAGTATTACAAAGATACTTCTTCATGATATAAATGTATAGACGCGTTCGTCTCTTTGCCCCATCCCTCCTGCTTCTTCCCGTCAACCCTTAATTTTTCGAGACCTTACTGCACTTGCCTCATTTTTGAAGCTTCTCTTTTTTTTTCATTCGTCCGTTTGTCCGATCGTTCGGTTTCGTTATCCGCTTTTTGTCTTTTGTTTCTTTCATATCTCCTGTTTTCTTTTCCCGAACGGTATTCTCATTTTCCACGCAGCCTTTTGAATATTTCGAGCATACTCTTTGTTTATCTTCGCTTCGTTTCATTTCCTTAATAATTGATAGGCTACCCTGTTTCGTTTATCCTTATCAACGCTATTATCCTCATTATGTAGAATCGCATTAGGATCTTTCGAGTTATTCTACGCGTTACAATGAAATTCGCCAAACCGGAAATTGAATTTCCCCACTTTTATCATTTCGTTTTTGTCTTCCATTTTTTCTCTTTCTACGTCTTCCTCTTAATTTCTGGTCAACAGGTTCATTGTTCACAGCATGAGATAACTCGGTGGCGTGAAATACGAATGTCCGGAACGTGAAACAGATTTTATAAACGATTTTATTTTTATTTTATTTTTTTCATTCGATATTACGATTTGAATTTTATCCACGCGCGTTATTTTTAGCGAATAAGCGAACCGTCGATAAATCCAATAATCGATTAAACAAACGTCTGACGAATGTATCATTGGCTCCGGATGCAATAAGGGCCTTGATCTGCAGCAGGCGAAGTGTTCAGTTGAATTTCTTTTCTAATACGGCACGTAATTTTCTAACACTTCAATGATCAACACATGTGTATATATATATATATATATATATATATATTTATATATACATATATATATATAGTTATGTCTCTGTGTGTATATATATATACATATGTATCAGTATTGTATATATAATACACAAAGCGGTTCTTGGCGGAACGCGCGTACTTTTTAATAAAGTTACTTTAGTGCCATCAAACTATAGGCTCTATATGATCATATTGACAACAGGTGTAGAATATACCTAAACCATTCATCTACCTAAACTACAACATGGCTCCGATACATTTTTATCTTTCTCTCTCTATTTCTTTTACCTTTTTTTTATTATTTTTTGTTTTGTTTTGTCTATCTCTTCTAAATTGGAGCTTCGTTGAAATAAATTTCTTTTCAGGCCACACCGGACACAATTTTTTTCACGAGTGCGAATATACATTCGTTCATCTTCGCTTGCTGCGATAACCTAAAAAAATATAACGAATAACGAGCGTCACTCGCGAGTTATGGCGTGTACCAATCGTGCTCGGACATACGAACATCCGGTTGGTATTTAATATACACGTGGGCTTTGTCAAAGGTAATGTGTACCTCCTTCTTTTTGGGAAACAGCTCGTGGAGACATCTGCGTCATTCGAGCGACTTTTGGTTCACGCATTTCCGGTCAAACCGCATCACGGGAGGATGATCGCTCGCTCAATTTATTCAAGACGACGCGAAAATGGTCCGCGATTCCTTCCTTCGCACGATTCGAATTGTCACGATTATATTTTCAAGAAATGACTCGTTGAAATTGATTGTAAATAACAAGAAATTATTACAAATCTCATGGCATTCTTACGTAATGTTTGTTAATTATAAAATCAGTTTAAATTTATTTTTAAAAAGTCCGAAGAGGACAAATTCATTTTATCGTCAACAAACGTTGCAATAGTGTAAAATTGGCTAGATCGGTAACAAAGTGTTGTTTCACTTTGTTCTCATAGTCGATGGTAAATAAGTGTTTCATACAGAATTAACAGAGGGCTTGAAACTCTAATTCACATTTTCTCGAAATATCGAACATCTCCGAGAAAAGAGGGTAATAGGTTCAAGATATTTGGTCGAGCCATTCCTTTAAAAATCGTGGTACCGGTACCGGTTTAATTCGCGTCGCTTTCAAGCAAATGTACAGAAAAGAAGAAGAAGAAGAAGAAGAAGGAAAAAAAAGCTTACCAAGATCTATAGTAAATGTCAAAGATTGTCAATACCGAGTGGTCTGCCCCGCCACGCTCGTTAAGTCTTATTTTTGTCTAATACGAAGCCGAACTTTTGCACGCGTCTCCTCGAACTTGAGCCAATAATCTCGTTACGTCGAGCTTTGCACATCGCTATTTCTCTCCGTCTTTATATCTTTCTCGCGTTATTCGCACAATGGCAAATACGTAATCTCATATATTAAAATAACAAGCTCGTAATTCACATTATATATCTCTCTATTCGTGCCGGGATGTCGGGAGAGTGTTGTGGTTAGGTTTCAGTGATTGTCCAACGACGGGAGATCATAATTGGCGTCATTGGACAATCGGGACCAGCCGGAATAAGGAGCTCTTCTCGCAATTATGTCGCGAATATAATTTCTGTGTTCTCGTCTCGAGATTTCAAAGAAAACAAGAAAACGCATCGTTCGCGACCGTTGTACCCGGGATATCCGAAGGATATCTCTTCCTTTGCACCGGGGACATCACGAGGCATCGGAAGAAGCCATTTTGTTAATCTCGTACCTGGATTCACGTTGAATTTTAGCGAATGATTCAAAGTCGCTGTAGCTCCTTTCTCGACGAGACGACAATTCGTTTGGTAGCGCAAGGACTCGATTCACCAATATCCGTGGCCAAAAGTAACATTGTCTCTTCATGATTGTCCCTTCGAAACGACGAGTGCTTGGAAATTTTTCGATCGCCATCTCTCCGAAGATTGCCGCGTTCGTACATCTCGAAGACATCTCGATTCACGAGGTTGGACGATCTCCCGTAGCGGCGCTCGCTACTCCGGTTCGGCCGAACAATGGCGCGAAGATTCAAGCGTGTCGACGAGTCTGGATCGTCCATTATCACGGTTTGCTCTCGCGTACTTTGTGAGAAAGGACGTTTTCGTCGATTGGCCGGGATCGACTGAGGTGGATCGTGTAAAAGTTCCTCCTTGTCGGCGATGCGTTCTTCCAAGAGTTTTCGATGATTTCTACTAGCAACGTGAAGTTGGCCCAGTATACGATCGATACGCGCGAGGGATTCCCCGTTCGCGAAACGCTCCGAACCCCGCTGTTCGCTACCTAGCGCGTCATAGTTCAGGACGTAGGATCCTTCAAGTTCGTACGAATCATCGATGGGCTTCGTTCTTTCGCAAACAAACGGAATTCCGGGATTTTGCCAATCGCAAAATGGCGGACGTCTGGTGTGGCTCGTTCTCGACGAGTAACTCCGTGAGGCGGAAATCGGTTCGTGCGTGCTCGTTGTCGCGAAGATGCTTCGCGTCTCGTCGTGATGTCGTTCGGTCGTATTCACGAAGCTCCTTGGCTTTTTGGCAAGCTCAACGCTCGATGCACTTCCGACAAAGTCCAAATGGAGACGCGTTCGGTTCTAGTTAAAATCCTTGTCTCATACGTGCGTCGCTAGTGTGCCCACTCCCGATGTACGCTTAACTGTTGCTACGCCACCGTTAGGGCCACCCGTAATATAGTGCGCTGAAAGTGGTGCCTGTACAGACAAGAAAGTCGATCGATCATTATTATTTTAATGTAAATTTATAAATCTTTGATGATTTGTGTTTTTAATTCCAAATGAATAAAGGATGCACGACGCACTCATCCACGATTTAAAAAAATCGAACGATCGATTGACCGATAATTTCACACATAACAAAGAAATCTTCCTGATTATTTCACTTCTGATGAGTCCGATTGATTAAATCGACTAGTGCGGTTCAATTAATATTGGATATTTTGCAATAAATAAAATTAACCATTCTTAGAACGATTCATTGTACGAAACATACTAATCGTGGACAAAAAGCGACCAATTGTTTAATAAAAATATCTCGAAATCGATAGTTTCTGCCCTCTTGTTATTGCACCATTGAGCCATTTCGAATTCTTTATTTTATGAAATGTCGAACCGGTTATTCATTAACGTCTTCATTGCATAAAATTCGAACTCCATCTATAATAATCTCACAATCACTCGTTTTCATTGAATATGGGAATATCGTTTGAAACAATTTTCCCCAGTTCCGCAAAATGGAATAAGGATTAAGGGATAAAATGTGCATATAAAAAACATTGTACGACAGGGTAAAAAAAACTTAAAAATTGAATCAACTCACCTGTGGCCCGGCACCGTTCAGTGTACTGAGGCTATTCATCCGCATGGCTTGGGTATAAGGGGGTGGAGCCGGTGTGACCCCGGGTATGGCGGCGTGAGGCGCGTGTCTGAGCTGTTCAGCGGCCGACATCCTGAGAAACGGTAATCGAAAACAGTTCGTGACCAACCATCCGACAAATTGTGAAAATGCTAGGCACAACCAGGCTGAGTTTAGCGAAGTAACAAGATCGTTGTACATTTGGACGATGAACGGGGTATATGGAGGTAGTCGGGGGGTGCTCTCGCGTCGTTTAAACGAGCCCCAGCGGAACGCGATTAATCGCGACAACGAAAATTAATATTTCAATCACGTCGCTTCTTTAATAAAGCTCAACGGTAATTAACGGTATTCATGAGTAACTTTGACGACATCGTTAACTCCGTTTCATAACTTTGTCGCAGTCATTTTAAAAATCGTACTTCAAGGCTTTGTCCTTTGCACATTAATTACAAAGTGTTGAAAATCTTGGGACAGAAACGATATTAATGACGTGATTGAGTTTCTAAGGAAATAGCGAAGAAATATTCGGTACAAGGCGCGATATGCATATAAATGTAGAATAACGATAATTATATCGTTTTCCTTATTTAATGCTTGAGACACGGGATTTTATAGTTTATCGTTGTCCCTCGTATGGGGGTGAGATGTTCGCAAAATGTAGTTCGAAAGTTATCCTGCACGGTCGAATCGATCAGGATAAAGTTCGGGTCAACCCGCTTTTCGGCATAATTCTGCGTTAGCTAAGCTCAATTTAACCTCAATCTATTCCCCTACGCCGGATAATTTATTTATCGTCTTTGCGACGCGATTGGAGCGTCTGAGCAGGGGATACGGCTGATGCCGAAGACGCCTTATTTTCTTTAAAAATGACAAAAATTGATTGACATTCAAAAAAGGCTAAAGTATATTTTTTTTTATAGAACGACGCTTTTTTTCGTCCGACATTTGTATGGTGTACGAAAAAATAGAGCAACGATTTTTTGTACCTTATACCGCTCGACACACCGCTTTGATATGAGCTCACAAGCGAAAAACAAAATAAACTGCAATGTACCTCAAATATGGATTTCCGTACGTCGCCGAAAATCGTGGATCGATGATCGGTGTCGTTTGCGGGGATGTTAAGCCGAGATTCGCCGAGCTTAGGCCAATTTTCTTGGAACCTAGTATACCGCTCGATGGTATCCGGCTCAATGATTCCCGTGATGCACCGATACCCTGTGTCGAGGGTGGCATATAATCCCGCGAGTAATCAACGTACGGCACATACCCGTTGTTGTTGCTTCCATCCTGTTGGACATATATAGTACCAACGAGCTATTATTATACATACAAATTGAGAAATAAGACGAATATGCCTCAGAGATATAACTTGATTACGATTAAATGATCGTCGAATTGTTGCGAGGGACACCATGCGGAAATAGAAAATAAAAAGAATGAAAATTTGTCAACAATGGGTAATATTTTTGCACTGCATTTTGTACGGAAAGATTGATAGACGAAATACGTTTGAATAGATAAAAATAATTATTATCATATTAATTGGGCATTGTAAAAAAATATTGAGGAAAAAACTTTGTTGTCCAAACGAATCGGGAGATTTGGCTCGGGTGTACTTACATTGTTTTTGGGTGGAAATGAGGGTTCTGTGTAGTCAGCGCTGTATCGATAACCAAGAGGATTAGGCACAGGACCAGCTAGAGCGAGAGCATTGACGCCTCTCGTACTTCCTTCGCCCTCGCTGTCGAGGGCGGTTACGCTCTCGGCGTTACTGACGCTTGATCCAGCCCGAATATCAGCTTTGACATCCGATAGATTGCTACTGCGATCGCTCTCTCGGTAACGATCTGCATTAGAGTCGGTTTCTTCTGTCAGTCGAATCAATTGGAGACGAAGAAATATGAAAAAGGAACGAAATCAAATAATAGACAATTTTTTACAACTCTTTCTCCATCCGAAAAAACTTTCTTCTTTAAATCCTTATTGGAACATAATTGCAAAGGACGTATTTATTTTTAGAGTATAAAATTCGGTAGTAGAGTATTATCTCATTTACTAAATTTCATCTTATTTGTCAAATGTTAAATGGATGGCTAAAAAATGTAGTAAGAACTAACAATCATTATTTATCTATCTATAAAATAAAAATTGTTTTACCCTTCAAATAAATTTTCGATATTTGCTTCGGTTTAAAAAGTATTTTGTCAGTTGAGGAAGATGACGAGTCATGTTACTAACAACTGTTATTTATTGGAGTAATTCAAGAGGTTGGAGACAAATCTTGAAGAGTCATTTGCCAGAGATAAAGTGTGCATTTTATTTTTTTACAAGATTGACTCCAATTGCCCGCGGCATTAACCGTGCTTCTGTGATACTTTCGTCGCTGTGCAGTGAAACGACGAATGAACATCCTCGTTGTTTTTTACCCTCGTTCTATTTTAATGGAAAATCGAACTTGTGATCAATGTAGCGAATTGAAGTCTCTTGGGGAGGATTTTTATAGTTCTCTCACGGACGTCTTACGATCATCTTGGCTATAAAAGTATCGTTATCGACGAGTTTTCTATATCCTATCCTCGTGTCGTCTCGTCATTTGGGGAAGAAAGTTTTTACGGAAAGAAGAAACGATCGTTCCCTCGGTAATCATCGATAAATTCGCATCAAATCCAAAAATAGAAATAATATAAATAAAGTACTCACGCAGGTCGTTCTCCGGTGTTTGAGCTGATCTTGGTCTCGGCTGTTTTATTCGATCGCGACAGTGAAGAATAAGGGCGGCGATGATGCCGATGAGTATGACACAGACGATGAGCCCAACGATTATCAGGATCAGTTGCCAATCAACTGGAATCAACGCTACGCGTCACGTCTGGTTAAGTCTCGTGTTTAAACTCAAGAACACAGTGTGTCGTTAAATTCCAATTTTTTTAAAACGTTTTTTTGACGTTTGTTGTTGTTTTTTTTCATTTATGCCACGAATTTTATTTTAATCGTGAATCATTTTGCAAAAAATAATAATATCGATAGTAGCAAGTTGATGCAAACAAATTGTTTCGTTTTGTAGTTAACTTCTAAAAAATTAATTAGCGATGTCTAATATTTATTTTGGTTACGCACGTGGGAGCACGATGGATTATTTGCCGAAAGGTTAGAAAAATACTACAAACAGAAGTAATCATAGTCTCGTTTTCCTTATTTTCTCATTATACATAGACGTATCATATTTTTTCCGACTCGTAACTTTATTTTTCGTTTTGCAGGTCTTCATTAAATACTCTTAAATAATAACATTTTTTGGTACCCAATTAGTAGACCAGTAGTGCAGGAAATTATTTAATTCCAAAGTTACCTCCAAGAACATTAATATGCCAGTAATTAGTAATAATTACTGTAACTTATTACTTCAAACTTAACGATTTTTTATCACCTGTCGGTGTAAGAAGCATTATTCGCTCAAAACTTGGACAAAGTACTGCACACCGACGATATTACAGACCACAAAAAAGAAAACTATTAAGAAAATATGATATCACTGTGATAATTCGAATGTCGGCTATTCTTAGAAATGCAAGATTGGCCAAGTCGAGTCAGGCATAACGATACTGACAATGAGACATTTTTATAGAGACGATAAAATGTATTGTTTCCCTTGTGCAATAAAGACCGAGGATAAATCGCTTTCGTTAAAAATTGATATTTATGGGTGAAAGTTTCGCGGCACGTGAGTCGAAGTTTTTGGTCGGCTCGTTGTTGTGCCTCGATTAATATTGTTACTTTCGTCATTATCGTTGGTATTAAAGGCGAATAATATTCACGTGAAAAACTTGAAGCACGAATGAGGTATAAATAAATAGCGAAAAATAGCGAGGGAATGCCAAGATATATAAAAACGTGTATAATGTATTTTATATATATAGGTATAGCGATCATTTATCTCTCTCTCTCTCTATATATATATATATGTATATAGGTTGGAAGCGAAAACGGAACAGGTAAAAGAAAGCCACAACTCGGGCTATCAAAGTTTGGTAAAGTTGGCTATAACTACTGGGTAGGAACCCGCGAGGAACGTTTCGAGTTTCGCGAGAGTGTTGCTGAAATTAATTACAGTTCACAAAGTTGATTCCGCGGTCTGATCATTTTTATAGGACGAGGGGGAGGCCAGGGGTGAAGGAAGTGGGTGGGTCGGTGATGAAAAAGGTTTAACCGCAGCTATGAGCGCAGCAACGGAAATTGTTGATATTCCCCGACAATATTTCAAACAGAGGGAGTGAGAGAGACAGAGCGGAAAAGACTCAAGAACGAGCATCGGGCCGAGGAATGAACTGGCTCACCGTGGAACGTCGTACGTTCGAGGATTGCGCGACCGCTATATTTTTTTTTATCTTCTTTTATCGCGGAATGTAACTAAGCGTACTACAGAACGAGAGACCGCGAAATATTTTATTACATCGCGAATCGTGTTGTAACTTGTTGATAAAACACGAGAAAAGCAAAATAAAAATAATAATAAATAAAATAAAGAGAAAAATGACGTCTTTAGAACTACGATGCTGTAACGTACCATAAAATAAATTTTAACGTTGACCCAACAATTTTTTATTGAAAGTCATCTTATCGTCCGTCCAAATATCGTTTTTGCTTAAATTATAAATTATTTTTTTCTCGATTATCAAACGATTCGAAGTAATCCCGGGTAGCAATTAAATGCAAAATATTCAAAATTAGATTTATTCACCGGAAAGTCCGTATCTCTTAACCAGGATTATATCAACCCCTATTTCATGAGAGTTAACCGAACAATAGTCCCGTGATACGAATTTCATAAGCTTGTACGAATATATATATATATATATATATATATATATATATATATATATATATATATACATATATATATATATATATATATATATATATATATATATATATATATATATATATATATATATATGTATGTATGTATGTATATTCCCGTGATCCGCGTCGAGCTCGATCTTTTTATAATAAAAATAGACATTTTTACCATGAACCGGTGCAAAGCAATAACATTACGTTATTGCTTTAAACTGAGAGATACATTTTATTAGATTACGTGCAACTTCAAACGCGAAATATTAAACGAACCTCATTGTGCATACGTTCACCCCGACATTGCGACTACTGGACAACTAAAAATTCGCGCGACACCGGTGTCTCATAAAGCAATGTCGATTCGTTGAAAACAAAAAACGATATAAATAAAAATGAAACATTCGTTCCTAGATATGAATGACACAATGCCTTTGCAATTTTAGTAACCTGCAACTTTTTAATACACGCTATTGTTGTTACTGACGAATATGTTTTATGTTTTATTGGCCAAAAAGTCAGACTTCATTTTTTTATAACGAAGAGAAATTTGTGTGTGTTTTATGCCAGAAACGCAATTACTTTTTGGCCAGCTAGGGATATATGTATTCTTGTTTTATCACTAGAGTCTATTCATGAGGGAGATGAGAACTTACTCTGTGTAGTGAGTTTGATGATGACCGAGTCCGTTCCTAAACTATTCGTTATAGTGCAATTGTAATCCCCGAAGTACGTCGATATTGGTTCGCGAAGCGTAACTGTGCTCACTACCCTCTCCGGGGTGTACTCTTCTTGCACGTAAAATGGTGTATTATTCGACGAGAAATTAAGTTCCCGACCTCCGAAACTCCAAACAACTGATTCTGCCTTTGGCACCGATATCGCTGTGCACTTTACCTGTTGGCGATTAAAAAAAAAACAATGAAACATTTATGTACGATATGATAATCAATTTGACAATGTGATACGATTGATATTTTGTGGTGGAATTTTGTTCCTCGCTTTTCAGTGACAGAAAAGACGAGAGTTACGAGGCTAGGAATTTAACAATTTTTCATTCCGTCAATTATTTCTCAATGATCGAAAACTATTCCAATTTTGCGCGGATTGCAGAATTTTGCAATCTGAAACGTAAATGAGGATTTAAATGACGCGAAGAGAGATTGCTCGAGGAACGAAACGTTGAATGTCTTTTTTCTCTTCTATTGCAATTTTTGAAACTGGCATGCACGGTAACTGTCGAACGGGACTGGTAAGTGGCTAAATTTGCAAGTATCACGTAAGTATCTCGTGTCTATTACACGTGCGAGTAACCGAATGCTGTTATATACTACGGAATTTATACTTTATTATTTAAAAAAAGCGGTCGATTTTTCAAATTCTCAATTTGTCACAAATATTTTTTGAGCTTTTTCCAGAAGCTCGATATTTCAGACGATAATATTCTTCCTTTTATATATTATCAACCACCACGTTCCAAATACTATAAATATCAGAGTTCCGATTTTGGCGAAGTGGAAAAAGTGTGAGACTGCAAAAACTGAGCAGTAGCCGAATGTTTTCGACTTCTGAGTTTTTTTGTCAGTTTTTGTGCACTCTACGATAAGCGACGAATGAAAAAGTAGAAATCGATTGTCCAGTTCGTTACCTTGACAATGCCTTCCTCTGGAACATACTGTGTTCTTTGTGACACGATACTCGGTGGTGCCCGAATAAAGACGTTCGCGTATCCGGTCAATTCGGGAAATCCCGGTACGTGAGCCTTGCAGTAGTAACGGCCGGCTGTTTCCGGACTCACAACGACACTTATGTTCGGGCTCGTGGCGACAATTCTGTCCGACTCCTCGTGAATCCAGAGAATCTCCGGCGGTGGATTGCCGTCAACGTCGCACTGTAATATCTCGGTAGCCCCGTACTGTGTCTCGACGGAAATTGGCGGATGCCGAAATTGCGGACCATCTGTGAAATAACGATGTCACTTTTTTCAGTACGTATAAATATATATGTAGTTAGTAACTCACGGAGTGATTAGCATCGAGGAGGAGGGGGAAGTTGGCTAAAATTACAAGGTAACTAAGGTCGCGGGATGATTGAAGCTATGGCCTGGCTAAAATTCGAGAGTAGCTTTAGTCACGAAGCGTCTATAGTGACGAAGGTTTGTACTCAACCATCAAGATACGGCTTGTATCAATTTTTTTTTATTAAATGCGACAAAGGCCCCTAACATTTAGAAAAAACTGGAAAGGTAATTTGCAACTAGTCTGGTGTGTATGCATACTTGGAAAGTTTAGAACCAAGGCGTAAAATAAAGTTATTTAGCGACTTGTATTCACTTATTATTGGTCAGGAAAATCACATAGTTGACGAAATTTTCCTTGCATAAATTGCACGTGGCTCAATCCAATATTTATTTTTGAATAATATATCGTATTTTGTCTGGGGCTCGACCTGACGTCAAAATTTCAGTATTTATTACGTTTGTCACTTCAGACACGACGAGTGTAAGATTTTGTTGTCGTCGTTCGTACATAATTTACAGAGACGGGATCCTCTTTTATTCACAGTGTATGTTGGAATTTACGATGAATGGAGGGTTTGTTTCTATTATTGAATATACTGCCTTCGAACCTTTCTCGGTTATACTCAAAAACTGTTTTGTTTGTTGTAAATTTATTTTATTCCACGGACATGACGCCTCAAGCAGTACGGTTCTTCCGGTTTTATTTCTTCAAGGGATTAATTATTCTGCCCCGTCAGAGAATATTTCGTTCTCGCGAGGAACACAAACATACTCATGGTTTTAATGTCGGATGCCACCATTGCAAGATCGGTTTTGTTAGTTCTTCGAAAAACAATTGTTTTCAATATAAATTATTCATATTTGGAATTTTTCATGGTCTTTTGTAAGCTCGTTTTGCAGATTATATTCGAAAAATTGGAATAAAAATAGATCCGGATGGTAATTATGACATCATCGAGCATGAAAAATCGTATTTAAAAACGCAACCATAGCTCAAAGTATTACTGTATTTATTTTTATTTTTATAAATTTTTTTCATTTATTTTAAAGTCATCAGTCGCCCAACATTTTTTCATAATTTATTTTATCAGACAGATTTCGATAAAACTTGTTGCACACGCCATTAAAATTAGATTTGAAAACTCAAGCTTTACGGAGTGAATTGATAGATTTATTTATTATTGTATCGTTTATAATGTTATCAGTCGTCTATCCCCAATATATTTAAATACCGCCTAATATTAGACACGAACAATCGGATACGAGATAATATTAATCATTTTGTTTTATTTACGATAAAACGTTCGCGACTGGATTTTGCACTTGGAAAATCGATGCTATGAACAATTTCGTAAAACGGGATATTTCTAAAGTAAATATATATTTTATATCCATAAATATATTTCGTTATGTACATTATCGTGGGTAATATCCGCTATACCTTTATTGAGCGTATACGTAACGATATCACAGTCCGCAGAAAGGATTTCATACTTACACGTTATATCCAGTGTTTCCGTTTCTTCGCTCTTCCCAATGTCGTTGTGAACTTCGCATTTTACGATCGCGTCGTGAAGATCCCGGGTCGCGTTATGGATAATCATTTCCGTCGTATAGTCTCCTATAACTTTCTTGTCGTTGATGTACCACCTATAGGCAAAAGGAGAGAGGACTTTAATGCTTCGATTATGGAACGTATATATATATCCAAGAGTATATCCATTTCGTTCTAAAGCTTTGGAATACCATTAAAATTGGGGAGAAGAGAGAATAATTCAAAAAAAGTGCGTCACCAATTTTTGTTTGTAGAAATTACCTCAATTTCGATTTCAAATTAGTTAACTTTATTGTAGGATCGTTGGTCGAACATGCACGGATGAACATCCAAAAAAGAATTACTTTCGCATCGCTTGAAGGAAAAATGTTTTAACATAACGCTCGAACGAATCAAATGTATAGTTCGTAATTTCTTTAGTTTGGTTCGTTTGCGTCGTAGTGCGGAGAAGAAACATTTTTTCACGCTTCCCTTGTTTCATTCGGGGGAAAAAGAAGCCGAGGGTATAACGCGGACGTATCGCAGAGTAGAGAAAGGAAAATAATTTGAGCCACTTTATCCTCCTCGCATCAGACTCGCACGGAGGGAAAGAGCGAGTAAATTTCCGCGAATACGAGCACCGAGGGAATTTCAAGCACCAAGATGGCTCGCTCGTTTACGAGTGCGACGGCGGGGGATCGATACGCCTCTCGTCGTCGTCGTAGCCGTCGTAGTCGGTACTGCACGACGAGACGAGTGAGTACCGCTATAAACGAAAGATCGTGTGTTCCACGTAGTATCCGTTTGCATCCACGCCAATAGTTAAGATACTACATTCGGATGCAAAAAATATCGGGCCAATGTGGGTCGTCTACGAGAAAATTGGTATATTTTTGCGCATACTTAAACCTTTAGTCTGTCAGCCAAACGTTAAGTGGAGCGCCGGTACCCCCGCTACGTAACAAAAGCAGACAGGTCTCAAAATAACATTATCATACATTACGTTCTTTTCCTGCCATGTTCACTGACGCTGGTCCGTATTTCAATTTCTATTATCCAAGATAAATGATTAAGAAATTCGGACCGTCACATATCGTTGACTACAATTAATACCCTATTGACTACATCTCCTAAAAAATGTCGAACAACGCACTTGTAATATAATTCAGTGTGCGCCTGTGCCAGATTTGACATTGCCCCGGTTTTCTAGATATTATTGATCTTTGCCAACCGGCCAGACCTGGCCTGCTCTTCTGTCTCCTCTATGTTGGGCTATGTGGCTCTACGCGCCTGTGTATGAGGTCCAAATAGAGTACATATGTATATTTTACTTTACTACGATGTATATCTCGCGTGCTCACCAGTACTCCATGTCCGGTGGATTCGCCTCGGCACGACATTTGAACCGCAATTCGGAGCCCTCGACAATACGTCCGTTCTTCTTCTTCGATGATCCAGGAGGAATCTTTAGCGATACCTTCGGGGCATAGCGAACCTGTCGAACAGAGAATAAAAATAATGAAAACCCAAACATGAAATGGTAAAATTCTTCTGTACAGGCAGATTCGGAAATATTAAAGTTAAAGCCGGATAACCTTTGGAACGTGGAAGACTTATTGTCAGTCTGTGAAAAAACAATTTTTTTCTATCTTTGTACGAGGATCGCGAGTACGGAAAATTCTTGTTTTTTATTTTACAGTTGCCAATTAATTGTAAGCCGATTTGCAGCTCGATTCCTACGTGAAATCCATAGTTATTTTACGTGGCTCTATCCAGCAATAGGGATACCTGATACGGATTCCTTTTATACGCATATGTGTTATTTCATCGCGGCTTTATAAAATTGTTCATTTTCATGGATATACGTGCCAGTTATAACTTTACCGCTACGATATAATTTATATATACCTACATGCGTGTGTGTGTGTGTGTGTGTGTATGTGAGTGAATGCTATATATGTATATCTACGCTATAGGAACTTTATTACCGCTGGGCTAGAGAATCACGGGGGAAAATGAGATAAAACACGATTGAAACGTGAACGTGATAAGTGAGAGTTTTCGAACCACAATGGAATTGCACATCCCTAGAATTTGTTCCCCAAAGACTTAATACTAGGGCTGTGCTGGTTAGTGCACTGTACCTCATGTACTCATTATACGTGCCCCAACACACACATACACACATATATATTATATATATGAAAGGTACATGTTTATATTATCTATGTCTATATATCCATGGTGAAGTACGTCATTGTTGCACATAAGGCAAAAGTATATGAGCGTAGGAAGTGTGGGTAGAGAGGGGTGCAAGCAATTTAGAAGCCGGTTGTACAATAAACTATAGACATACACATATTGTGTGTTGTACGCAAAGTTAGTATATCGCGTGAAAGCATTTCACAAACCTCGACACGAAGCTTGGCGTTTTGAGGCGTACGATCGGCAGCGTTTTGGCTTTGGCAAGTGAAGGTAGTGTTGTCGTGTTCCTTTCTCGGCATAACCCTCAGTACCGATCTTACCGTAGTCAATGGGCCACCGTCAAACGGTTCCTCGAATTTCTCGATACCGTTGTGTAGCACGGTGCCCAAACCGTCGATCCACGTTATCTGCAATCAACAAATAAACGAAAAAATGTTTACAAAATTGAGTCATCAACCGATGGAGTATCGGTCTTTCGTATTCGTCGTGCCAACAATATCGAACCCTGACTGGTGTGACGAGACGTGCAATGCACTGCTTTAATCAAGGGGTGGAGCAATCTTTTTTTTACGCTCTTGTCGTGTAGGTGGTCTTAATCCAGTCGTTACATTTTGGCTTGTACGTTCAAGGAGTATTAAGTCGGTTGTAACGTCGACAAAATAGGGAATTTCTAGAATAAATTTTCCATATTGATGAGCTCTCTGTTTATGCAGGGGCTCAAGGAAACCTAATCCACGGATCGATAGCACACTTGCATTTAGCAGGCTTCGACCACGCCGTAAGGAATCCTTAGGATCTCTTCGACGGATTAGACTACGAGCCTAGAAGAAGATGCATTTGGGTACTTTTGAGATTACGAATCAATCGATTATCCGTTATTAGTGAAAAATAATATTATTCGTAAGATTGGGGTTAGGCGGTTTCATGAACTTAGCCTGAGAAGTTGAGTCGATAGCGGCTCTGTTATATATTGTATATATAATATATAATATGTAATATATAATATATAACATATATCGTGTATAATATTGCCAATTGTTTGGTGTTACACAATCGAAATTACGTTCTTCATGAGCAAGACAGTTCGAGAACATTTTTTCGGGCGACACTGGTGTCGTTTTATCATTCTAGAGTCATGGATCGACTCATGATCCGAAAGCTACACATCTCGAGTGATAAAAAACAACAGCCACAGTGGCACGTGTAGCAAGGAGTATCAGGTTCGTGGAAATAAGTAAATAAAAGAAGAGCACCTGACTGTTATGAACGGGATAATTGCGTCAAAGAAGGGGCACTGGATGGGAGACACGTCGGGCAGAAGAAAATAGTTAATGCGCGTACATTTTCCCGCGATTACAAATTCCTTCTATGGCTCGATACAACGTTCACTGTTGTAACCGACCCAAGATACGGCATATTACAATGTAAATGAGAGAGGCACGAGAATACTGATCAAGACTCATTCAAAGGGGCTCATCTAGCGTTCTGACATAACGTTGACTTTTTTTGTCAACTCGATGTTATTCTCATCTAGTTGGTCTCCGTCGAACGAGGAACAAATAAAAAAGGAGTAACAATTTTGCTCCCGCCATCGATCTCTAGTTTCCTGGCAACGTCGTCCATTCTCCAGAATAATTTAAATTTGTTTTTCATCGTACAACTCTAGCAAATAATAATAATAATAATAATAATAATATTTTCAATCGCACTTTATTTTCATTGAAAATAAAATTGACAAACTATCGTTTCGATGCTTAAAGCCGAAAATTCAAGGTATCTGGCCAATAATTATTTTGTCAATGCTCGATAACTGCGATCGCTACATACATTTTTGGATTTCCTACATACGTTTATAGATACACATTACGAAAATAGCGTGTATGTATCTGCGTATCCTCCCTATAAATAGATAATACCGAGTTGTGTATACACGGTATAACGTAACTAAAATCCTTTCAGGCCATGTCATGTCCAGATGAGGACCAGCAGACACCGTACAACAAGCATTGGTACTTTGGCAAATCGATAAGCATTACCTACTCTCGATATACTTGAAACACACGGAATGCAGGCCCTGAATCGTATGTAGAGCCGGTACCAGGGCAGCCTGTCATTAGCTCTCGCCGGGACTATCGGTTGTTGTATCGCATTAACGGTGTCCGTTACCGTATCGCGAATACCAGGCACAGCATTGCGCGGAGGAGGATACGTCGCACGCCTTCCCCGCAGCGATATAAATTTGATATATATATATGCGTTTACACGCATGATTCATATATGGTTAATGTCATTAAAATTTTTGCCAACATCTGGTATATAAATATACAGGGTGAATTTTGTAAGGTTTCTCAAACGGGATTCTGGTGCAGATGGGATCATTACAAACAAAAGTTGCAAATATACATTAGGGATATTTTTAATAGTTTACGAGATATGAATATTTAAAGTTTATCCAATCAGAGTGCGCCGAGAAACGTTGGATCCGCCCACTCTCCGCCCTAGCCGTAGATATAGCACAGTTTAGAGCGTTACATTTGGGATCGCAAAATTCAGAGCAGTCAATTATTATTATTTTATTACGCAGTCATTTTTATTTGGCGCGCTCGGCAAACTTCAGAGCAGTCAATGCCTGACAAATAAAAATGACTGCGTAATAAAATAATAATAATTGACTGCTCTGAATTTTGCAATCCCAAATGTAGAGCCCTAAACTGTGCTATATCTACGGCTAGGGCAGAGAGTGGGCGGCTCCAACGCTTCTCGGCGCGTTCTGATTGGATCAACTTTAAATATTCATATCTCGTAAACTATTAAAAATATCCCTAATGTATATCTGCAACTTTTGTTTGTAATGATCCCATCTGCACCAAAATCCCGTTTGAGAAATCTTATGGAATTCACCCTGTATATAAATACGCGTACGTAAGTAAGTGTATACACATAGTCGTTGAGTAGTCGTATCAAATACGAGGTTTCTTCAATTTGTATATAAATCGTTTGCAGACATACTTGGACTAGCTAGGTAGATTAGCAACGTGGATTCAAATAGTTAGAACATCGTTAAAACAGTAGAAATAATTAGGGCGTGCCATTAAACGTGGGAAGGATATCTCCAAGCACAACAAAGTGAAATTGGTGCAGTTGGGGTCGAGCCGTAGAGCTTCCGCGAAAGAGTCTCCGATAAAAAGATAAGAAATTGTTGGTATTGATATGTGATTTAATTAAGGTTCTCTTTATTAGAATGGCTAGACATAGGGTCTGCGTACAACTCGTAAACAATTAACCAGTCGTCGGGCGCTGTATACTCGATGGACTCGCTGCGCACTAGTCTTCCACGGTTTTAGCGTTTTTATTGGACGCTGCTGTAGCTCTCGCTCTCGGGCGATATTAGACTTTTTAGGCGACCTAAATTTCTTTTAAATGATTCTCCTCTGTGATTGGTGTTTTCTATAATCCCGTGAGTATTTTCCAGTCGTATGGGACAGGATCGTGAATTATTTCGAAAATTCCAACGTAAAATAAATCTTCGCTTTTATTCCGACGGTTTATGATCGTTTTATCACTTTAGTTATTAGTAGTGTTCTGCGAACTCTTCACAAATATACGAGAATCAACCTCTTAGCTCCACGCGTTCCAGAGATACACCAGCTTCAATGTTTGAACGAATAAAATTACGACAATCACGCGTCTACACGCGCGGACGAATCGCCTCCAGCGTGACAAATAACAAACAGACATGAGCTATCTTTGATTCGTTCAATCGTTGCGTTCGCATTATTAGTCTCGAAGTTAAAAGCGATTGAACTCTGACGGTATTTCGTTACGCAAGAAAGTTCGACTGGCCATTACTAACGATCAAATAGTCCTTTTCACCTCAAATCGCAAAGACAAAATAATTAAATACGAATGTATATATACGTATATATCGATATTTATAGAGAAAAAAGTGAGAGAATGAGAAATAGAGCGATATAGTACGATGGTTATACCACGATACATTTTATAAATGGCCTTTGGGTTCAATGAGACAGAAACTATCGTGCCTTATAGGAGCGCAATACTGGTGGTGCATCAGCCTCCCTCTCTTCTGGACACCTCTTTCGTATCAAACACACACCCACAGCCAATTTACTACTGCCCACTGGTGCGCCAACCGATATTTTGCAATTCACGTCAAATTTAAATAGCTTCGGCAAATCGCGACCGCCCGATACGTTCACACGACAGTTTATATATATATATCTAAATTTCTATATAGTACATTTGTATATAGATGAAAGCTCCTTTATAGATATAGATATACGTATATGCGCGTATTTATAAAAGTGCTTTCGTTTGCTCGTTCTCGGTGGTGAGCGCCAGTGAATTTACATATCTGCAGCGTCGATGCTTGCCGATGCCTTTTTCGTATATACCGTACATGGAATATATATATATATGTACATAGCATAAACCCACAGTCCCGGTGGTATCTGCAGGAGAATCGTCGATAATGGTCCATTTAAACTTATGCTCCATATATATGCAATACAATCAAGTCGATGTATATATAACCGACCGATTGAAGAAGTAGAGGTGATAACAGAAGTCTGGGCCCAATCGTTTTTTTTTAGCTTTTTTCACCCCTCGCTCTCTCCTCTCCACCTTCTTTTCGGTCATTCGATATAGCGGACAAGCCATGAACCAATGAGCTCTCGATCCCATGAACATGAAAATATGATTGCATCACACGTTTCCTCACTCGCGAACGGGAGATGGGAGAGAGAAAGGTCGCCATGGGCGTTTGGTTTTTGTGCCAGTGCTTCATCGCTGTTGCTGCATGGAAGCCCAATTCTCGCGTCCGCCGTTCAATTTCGAAACTAATAAGGAAGTTTTGCCAGTCGCTTCCAATTTCAAGGAAAGTTTCGTGTTGGCTTGTCTACATATATATATGAATAATACAAGGAGAGTGAGAGGTGAGGAAACGATAGTAACAGAGAAGGGTTTTGGGGGCGGAGGTAGAGAGCAGAGGATGGGGTGGAGAGTCGGTAACTACAGACAGTGGAGACACATAGGGAGCGCTCGAGAAAGCTCTATCTACCACTAAACCGGTGATGAAGACAGTCCGGGAACTTTGACGGGCCGGCATAAAGTTTTCGGGGTCGAAATCGATCCTCGTATGTCTCGGGCTCGCCCTTACATACCCTTTTTGTCAATTTCTCTCTCTCTCTCTCTCTCTCTCTCTCTCTCTCTCTGTCTCTTTCTCTCTTTCTATGTCAATATTCAAGCGAGACAATATATATTTTACTCTCACCTTCCTGACCCTCGAAGATTCATACAAATATCACGCGAAGCAGGGGATAAGAGTGATCCTTCCGACACCCCTTCGGTGGTCAAAGCTCGAACGTATGGATGACACGACAGTGCGTGACGTAAAAGGAGTGGTTTTTGAACTGTGAAATTTTTTGTTTTGTTTTCGTCATGTGTTATTTTCGTTATTTAAAGGACCGCTTGATTAGCTCGTGGTCGACGAGCTTCTACGCTTTTTTGGGTTTTCGGAAGACACCATTTTTTTGTATATTAACGAGACCATTTTTTTTGGTTTATCCCTCTCGTGCTCGTAAATTATAAAGATTTCATTTAACGCACGTTATGCACGGCGTGGCATTGGCGCTCTCGTTGCTGGTTGACAAATTCGATATTCCAGGCCGTGACCACAATACATACAGTTCGAGATGAACGGCGTTGCGCCTCCGTCATTCGTCCTGTAACGGTCTCTCTTTCCCTCTTTCCATCGCATACTACCTCTCTCTCGGTGAGGGATGGGGCGAGGACAACGGATCAACAACGTCATTAGTATTTTATTCACCCTCGCATTGTCCCATTAACCACGGAAATTGAATGTACATATTGGCTGCTTCGGTGCAGTGTAGCGTGTTTAAAAATGTAAATTCTTCGTTGGCGGTTGAATTATATGTATGAGGAGAACTTCACGATGGATCGATCAAAAGCTTGCGATTCTGTTGGAAATTTGTTTTTTTTAAAGACTCATTTGCAATATCAACTGGAATCTCTTCCTTTCTGAATAAAATTGCCAATTTTCTAAACGAGAAAGAAATATATAATTAAATATAAATATATTTATAAACGATGATAAAGGAACAAAAGAGAATGCTGGTTGGCATGAGAAAATGAAAATATTTTTGACCTCGAAAAATTTACGATAACACTTTCCAAGCGAGAAGAAACCGCATAGAAGAAAATGTGAATATTTCGTTATGCATGGTTTTTTTTGACAGGTACAGTCGTTAAAGCGCGATTAATTCACATATCGATCGACTGCCATTGCCGACGGAGGCTTTGGGAATCTCTAAAGTTTTGGAAGTAGCGAGATCAACGCGACGAAGAGATTTGCGGAGCACGATTACGAGCTTTAATAGCGACCGATTAAGCAAAAGATACGAGCGGTATTCTCTCAAGGACCTGGTAAGATGGTGTCTAGTTGGTTTTACCTTAGTAGGGCCATACCTGCTCCTTAAGAAGGATGTACCGTCGCGCCCTTGGATATAACTTCCACTCGAGGTGCACTTTGGCCGTTATTACGGCAAGCGTAATACACAAATGCACGAGGACGAACGAGATGCTCGTTAACATCTTGGGTTCAAACCCTCGACCCTCGTGCCATCTTCCTCGTACAAGCGCGTGAGAGATCGTTCGATATATACGCGAGCGCTTGTGAAACAACGCACCCATGTAGGTATTAGACGTCATTGCCATTAGAGGTCCCTGAGCCCATGCGTAACTCGTCGCGACAGAGTCCTAAGACGAAGTTTTCGTCATCAAAGGATGCAAAAGGAAGATAGAAAGCGAGTGTCGGGATGATAGATGGTAGTGGGGTTTGTAATCGGAAGGTGCTTTTCAAGAACGGGTTAACTCGAACGAAGTTATCACTCGAGCAATGACCTTCTTTGATGGAGTTGTAACGCGATAGGCACTCGCAACTCGTAGGGCGAAAATGCCTGGAGGCTTTCCATGAAGGGCAATCATGGTCGTTAGGACGCAGTGTTTATAGGTTATAGTTTGACTCGAGTACGACAGAATTCGATTTGTGCTGGCTCCGAAACGATCAACGTTTTGAAATAAATAAATAGTCACTTTGTGCCACGATTCTTCTTTGAATGAGCTAAATTTGGCCAAAATCGATTACCTCGTTTTGAAGGCAATGCAAAAAATGTATTAGAAGTGGTTCAATACGATGGCACTACGAATGGGTAAATTGTCGACAGAGATTGTTGTTGGGTGTTGTACCGGATACTTTGATGACAATCCAGAATCACGAATCATGCACTTTCTTTCGTTTTTCGTTAAAAACGAAAAGATTTACAAATTTCGTTCAATTTAAGTGAAACTAATTTTCTTTACAGGATTTTCGGATTGGTAATTGCGGTAGTCCAATAACAATTTTCCAATAAAAAATAACCGGTTCAATACGACGAATGAAAATGTATGATTTTTCAAAAATAAATTTACAATCAGTGACCTCTACAGTCTACGTAATCATTCAGGGTGTTCGCATCCCTTTCTGTAATGAATAAGACGAAATAACGATTTTTCCAATCGCACTCATCACGCCTCGATAAATACGCGAAAGATTAAAGAGCGAAAAATCTTGAAATCAATTTTGCCGATCGAGTTTCCTCGAATGAACCCTTAATCGTCGTAATTGCGGAGATCTCGCGACGAGCCGAATAACCGGGTATTTGCATTTCTTCGTGAATGGGATGGAGTGAAAACTATCAGGGTAGTTGGTCCCTTAGGGAGAAGTTGGTTTGGCGGAGCATCCGAGAGGGGCACACAGCAATCATCGAGAATCCCGCGGTGGAGGCGGAAAACGATTTCTCTCTTGCTCACTCGCGAATAGATTCAACTTTGTTGCCTGAAAAATCGTTTTCCCCGTAGTTTATAAGTGAAATGGGCGAGAATCTCTCGGAACGGATGTTTGCACAAACAAACGGTGTTGAGACGGCAGCCTGATGACGACACATACATATATGCTTGCATATACATATATCGATGAAGTCGAGAGAGCGAAAGAGGGGAGGAACGATAGTGAGTGAGAATAAGCGAGGAGGAAAAATATATAAAGTTATAGAGGGAACTTTATAGCGCGTGCGGCGCGGCGAAACTGTTAAAACTCCTTGAGAAGGATGAGCTCGAGTGGTGGCTCGGAAAAGGAGGGCCTCGTGAGGATGAGTAGGAGGACGAGCATCTCGTCTCAGGAATATAGCTTACATTGTACGTGTTGTATACGTATACATATTTCTATACCGAGACGTATCAGAGACATTTTTATAGCGATGGAGGATGGCGTGTGGCGTGTAAAGAAACCTAGCTACATTGAAGAGTGTATGATGAGGCACTCGTGTCATCAGCGACTCGGAAAAACCTCCGAGGCTTATGCTATCAGCTTTTCATCCCGTGCGAGAAGTTTATCAATTTGTTGGGTGGTGCTTTTCAACCCAGGCAATAATACACGGTTCGATAACTCGACGGAGAGATAAATTAAAACAGTTATAAAATTTAGACCCAAGTCACGGATGAATAATTATTGTTTCCACGAAGTTGGGGTTCCTTGAAAACTGTAGGTACCTACTCGCAATGACTTTAAAATCTTGAAGTATAGGTACAGCCCTACAATTATTTACCAAATTTAGAACGTTATCTTATGACAGATTATTATTGATCGTAAACTTTACAAAAATTTTCAAACAGTAATTAAAAAAAAAGTCATGTAAAAAATCTGTTAAATCCGTTATCAGATTTTTCAATTATGCGTAGACTAAAGTCCCGTTTGAAAAATGTCACGAGATAACGTAAGAAGTTTTTTTATTTTTTTGGGTGTTAGAAAATTCATAAGGCCAATCAAATATGGCGGTCGCATTCAAATGTCATGCGGAAAGGGACAATTTGGTCGATGCAAGCGGCATCTCTACGCAGCGAATGGTACTTAATTGAACATATGCGAATTTTGCATTTCCACATATATTTTCCAATATATTGATCAAATCACAGGATATTACAGGGAAAAAAAGAATGAAAAGAACCGAATTGTGGCTCAAGTGTAATTACATTACGTTTAACTGATCGAACAAAGCGCAGCGATAATTTACGATTTAGCGATAGTGACGTTTGCAAAGAGCATCACGAGGTTCAGTTACTGGGATACCGGAGAACAATAGCGAATACGACATAAGCCCGATTAAATTTGGAACGGTACACGAACGAGGCGTGGGGAAGATGAATGTACCTATAGTTACATTTCACGAGTGCCGATACAAAGTGACGTTGGGGCTGAATGAACGACAACGACGACCCAGTTCCTTCGTTCATTGAGATCCAAGAAACGAGCTCGGAGAGAGGGACCGATTTCCACCGACCGGAAAGTCGTCAGAAGTGGAAGAAAAGAAAGGAGGGAAGGTACAAAAATGCGGCAAAGAGAAAGAGAACGAGAAAGTACCATTGTTGGCTCGCTCTTTTAACGTCGTATTGACTAAAGCTTGCGAGGCCCTCCGGCACATGGCGTTTATACCTCCCCCGTAAAATTTTTCTTCGTTTATTCTTTTCTCATTTTTTCCTTTCCACAGTTCATTTTTTTTCTCTTTTCCATACCCTGAATGCACACCCGCATAAAACTCATTCGACGTGTACTCAAACCAGACTACCGGTGCGCGAGATATCTTCTGCGCTTATGGACTTCGGCTAAGAGAGCAAAGCTTTGTCGATTTTACCAGAGTTTTCTTTGTCTCGGGTATACACGGGGGTGAGAGGTTAAATTTTCGATATGCGCCGAGGGTGAAAAGATGGAGAAGGGGCACGTAAACGAAATCATTGAGAATCACGGATATACACTCGTCGATATCGGAAAACATCAAAGGCGAGAAAGCTAGGAGGAGAAGGAATACCACAATGAAGATTGAGGAGGTTGAATCCATAAGAAGAAGAGATGAGAGGCACACAATACGAGAATGCTCGATCTACGAGGCTTAATTATTCTCGAGCATTCGCGAAAAAGAAACTGCTCACTCACTGCAATCTCTCAAAGTCAATGAATTTCCACTTTTCTCATTTCATTAAGGCATGAATAATCGACGATTTCATCCATTGACTATTTGAAGTGGCACTGCTGATATGATCTCGCCAAAATTGTCCTCATTTGGAAAATGCTCTTCGCACACGATTCAACAACAGTTTAGTAATTTATGTGGAACGATGGCACAACACAGCGCGTTTTTTTGCCATTTCAGTAATCCGGCTTTGAGAAACATAGATGCAAGTTTTTTCCGGTTATTTTAACCGTTTTTCTATCTTGAGAGAAAAATCGATCGGGTGACTCTCAAAGGTATACCGGCGAGAAGAATGATAATGGATTACTTGTCAAGGTCGGTCAAACGATTCCAAATATTTCTCAAGAGAAGGAAGTAGTAGAATAATAAGAGTTGACTTCGTAGAATATCATCGGCACGGAGCAGTCCATCACACTTTAAAAGTGGAATTGTAACGGCAACAAATATATATGTATTTTTCGCGACTGTGTAGTACGCGAAGGATAAAGTTGTGAGAGAGAACCTTCACTGAGAATAACAGGCGCGTTTACCGACGGGATTGACGGGTCGATGATTGATCGCCTGTGATTCCCGAAGTGCGCACAGGCCAGCAATATAAAGTGAGGACCTATGAGAGAAATAAAAACGAAGGCGATGAGGGAGCCTGGGTTGCATGAGATTAGTGCGAGAGTCGATGGATCACGAACGAAAAACTGCCTCCGGTATATCACCCCTCTATCATTCTTCGAGTGCTTACCTCGAAACACAAGTATAGTCGTACACTAACCTGGGTGTCTGTTCGTGAAAACTGGCCTTTGGTATTCATAAACCAATAAATCCCAATGCCTACTCCCTTCTTCTCTCTATTTCTCTGCTTCAGTATTGAGATATTCGCGTGAGGCCGGGTGGGAAAGTAAAATGGCATATACGAAATGTGATGTCTCGACATTCATAACAGGATAATCCAAAGATTGATAATCGGTCCAATTGGTCGTTGAATCATTCAACGCTATGTCCCGCCAATGATTGGTGTTCTACATACTCATCATGATGGGACTACGCGATTGAACAAACTTTTACTATATCTTCGACGTATTTAGAAACTGTTACGAGTTCTTGCTTTTATAAGCTAGATGACAGCACTAGTCAGCTTGCGAACATCCACTCGTGGAATCTCATCCTAAAGCCCAGCATTCGCGTACGGAATAGTCCGACGGATTGGACCAGGACCCACCGCGCTACGACTAGTCCGTGCGTGTATGGAATGGACGAACGGATCTGACCCTCAAGGGAAGGGCCCTTACTCCTCATCACCGATTTCGCCCGGATTCGCAGTATGTGTAGGACTTGACTGTAACTGAAAGTGACGCAAGCGGGTCAATACATAAGTCTTTTATGTTAGCATAAATTCGAAGCAGTGGTTGGTGCAGCGGCAAGAACTCGGATTTGTAATACGAGGGTCGAGGTTTTGACTTCCCGTGTAGAAACTTTTTTTTTCTTTGGCTTCTTTTCAATCCAACCAATCAGCGAATAGAATATTATTATCTAATTAACGGTTGGCCATCTAGAGGCACCACTTGCGACCAATCCGCGCGTGTGTATTCATTGCGAGAGTCGCCCAGATTGGTCAGCCGACTCATTCACTCCCGTGGCTGTATTTTGATCGTTTTTTTAACCACCCCTTTGTCAAAACACGTTTCTTTTTCCTTTTCTCGAATAAAATAATTATCCCAACGTCGATTATAGCTACTTTAGCCTTTTAAAAGCGATGTCATTTTGAAAGCGAAACAAACGCATCCAGAGGTCACCATGGTATAACCTCAACTGAACGGTCTGTCTAGTGTATGGACGCGGGATTGGTTCGACTCCAGGTCGTATCTATAAGTCGGGTCCGAGTTCGTGTAGTGAATGCCGCGCTTAAGTAGGTATATCGTATGTACTATTAGGTGCATGGATTGGATGCAATTGAGAAAAAAGAAAGAGGTGAATTCTCAGGGGTGCCAATATACCGGAGGATGCTGAGAGTTCTGATTTTGAACATTACTATTTATTTTCTCGTTCATTCGTGGACTCCGCATTATTTGCCATAAGCTGCTTTTCGTATTTATGTTCTCTCGTCTTTCGTTTTTTGCCCGACGTCTTGGACTCCGTGATTCTGGCTTAACAATCCGATTTAGTGTTTCTCGTTATGAGATGTCCGCATTTCGTACAGAATCGTAAAACATGCATTTGATTAAAAAGAAAATGCAATTAAAAAACACTAATCTCTGGGCTATAAAAATGCGACTGATCACCCGTTTGCATAATAATTTTATCCGTCTACGAATTCTACGAGATTGAAAGAGAAAGAGAGAGGCGGTGGTATGCCGGATCGATACGGAAAATATGATTTATTTTTCATCGGTATCTGCGAAAGGGATTTGCATGGTCGCGGTATCGCCCATATGGGAAAATGTCACGCAACGTGATCTGAGGGAGGGAGGGAGAGAGAGAGAGAGAGAGAGAGAGAGAGAGAGAGAGAGAGAAAGAGAGAGAGAGAGATTGGTGCAAAACATAATCTCATTCAATCGAAGAAAAATGTTACAAACGAATGGAAAACCCGGTCGGAGGTATGTACCGAACAATATCTGGTACGTAGAAATTCGACAAGACCGATGGCTCGTTATTTTACAAAATTGATCAAGCAAAATTTATCAATGTAGGTAATTCTATAATTCGGCGTTTGATTATCCTGTAATTATGCACGAATTCGCACAAGTGTCGTAAACTTGAATCAGATTTTTCAACAATATCGAACCTTCGTTACAGCATCCATAGATACTGAAACCGAAGTAATTAGGTTATTGATCACGTGACTTGCAAACTGGATTCCTCGTGATTGGTTATTGTTAGTCTCGAAATGTAAAAGCTGATTTTTAAAAATCTTCGCCTTCGGAATTTCGACCCGTGCTTCTACGTGACATATTGGTATTATACGTATATGGAGCTGCCTGTGTCAAACATGCAAAAGAGAAGGAAAGAGTACGAAAAGAAATAAATTAGAAAAAGAATGAAAATATGTGAAAGAGAATTAAAAAACATCTATACATTGAAAATACTTCATAAATGTGTTGTTATAAGTGCTCCGTGTAACGATTCCCATCACTCCAATTTTAATATCACAGTTAAAAGTGTATAGACTCTAGAGCGGAAATATTTTTTGAAATTAGCGTCGTGAAAATAGTGAAAATAATCGGAGAAAAATTCTTAAATTATCGTTCTAATTGCGTTGGGACGAATTGTCCAAAGTGAAAGACAAGAGACGCCGGCTGCTCGGCCCACTCGAGGAAAATAGTGCCGGTTGGAAGAAGTAAAAAAAAAAGAAAAACCAGGGCCTTAATGATACTGGGATTTAAATGGTGCAGTAGCGTGTAGCTCTAGCATGGAGTCAAGTTCAAAGCAAGTGGAGGCTCGTGAGAGAAAAGGGGGAGAAAAATGTGAGCGCGACAAGATGTAAAAAGCAGTCAGAGAGAGAGAGAGAGGGAAAGGCTTTATACAACATGAGCTTGGTCGGACTTGTGTTCACGATACCGAAAGATGCGCATGGAGGTTCAACGGATGGGCATGAGAAGACACCAAGGTGAAAAAAGAAGAAGGAGACGAAGAAAGAAAGTGCGACGAGAGTATTCCCCTGTTATATGTCAGCTGGTAAAAAAGAGCTTTGGTCTAAAATGTGCCTGGGTACTCTCTTTCTGGGTTTCTGTTTCCCGAGCTTGTTTGACTACATCCAGCAGACCCGGAGAGAATCAGTCGTCACCAAGCTTGTCGCGATACACACGAAAATTAGGGCAGAGTACGTGACTGTTGGACCACCTAACGAACCATGCATATTTCTGTTTTTCGTTGAACGGTTTTTGCATTAATAGTAATATAAAATTATTGACGAACAATCATTCGAATAAGATGGTCGATATAAAATAAATTTGAGAATGAAAGATTAAGAGTGAAAAAAAGAAAAGAACGGTGTTGATGAAATATGCCATCGAAATCGATATAAAATGTATACGACGAGAGTTAATGGAATTATGACTTACATCCGCAGCTGGTTTTCCACCGATGCTGATACACTCGATGACGAGTTCACGATCCTCGGTCGTCACGAGAAAATCACCCTGAAGTATTTTCGGCTTTTGTGGTGGTACGAGGACGCTCAATTTGGCGATTCTCGACCTCAGGCTCGGCTGTCCGTCGTTCGTTGGTGATGCCTGACACTCATACTTACCATCGTCTTCGAGCTCGACGGGGTAAATGTGCAGGGAAAAATCACCTGAAAAATTAAATTAATTTTCATGTTATTCGTGGTATATTCTTTCTTACCGACTAGTGGTTGAATGTTCTATTAAAGGGTTGGACAGAAGAAGATTGGACAGAGAAATGCTTTCTAAAATGTCGAGGTGCATGGATCCTTCGACCTCTTTATTTATGAGGTTCACTTCGCCATAAGAAAGATTTACAATTAATTCTTCAATATTTTTATACCCTTATGAAAAGTTCTGTTACATAAGTTTGTTAGGGGAATTGTATTTTAGGAAAAGTCGTAAAAAAATTTATCTCGTAAATTCTCGTGTGAAATCCCACTTTGTATCGTTCCTCCGTGAAAAACAATATAATATCACGTCTACCGGAAATATAATTTTATAAATTAATAAATAAAGCGTATTTTCGTAAAATTCTTGGCGAAATTCCATTCCGCACGTCGCGCTATAAAGTCCCTTCGAAGTTTCCCACTATCCACTGGTTGCATTTTATGAACGTGACGATCGCAAGCAAACGGCTGGGTGTGGCGAAACTTTTCGAAGAACGTGCCACTCATTTAAAATCGACTCGGATCGATTCTCGATTTTGTAAAATTATTCTTACGGCACTTGTCGAACTTCGCAAATGATACCAGCATATCGGAGAATGTGACTTCATCCGGAGTATCCAAACAGTATTATCCCTTCGCTTAGCTTGAAAATATTTTATTCTCGCTTGAATAGCAAAAAACAGAAAAATAAAAATCTACAAAAGTTACTAAAACGACACGGCTCGTTTGAAGACTGGGAGTGAAAGCATGAGCATCCCTACATTCTCACTAGCCAGTGTGCTCGAAACGAAGGGCCTTACTTATCCATGCCCTCGAGGGAACACGTCTATCCGCGATCAAGTGACCCAAGGTAGATACGTTGAGCAAACCACATAGCCCGAAGGCTCCTCTTTCGGCATGCGAGCATATAGACGCCGGAGTTTTCCCAACACGAAAAGACTGATGACTGACTAACGGCTGCTCGCCTCCCAAACTTTCGTGTGTATCGATGCAAGGTGAAAGGTCATCGTTATAAAATTTTAACAAACAATTATCTAGCACATTAATTGTTTTAATTCATTCTTTTTTTTTATATTTTGACTAATTATTTCTTGTTAAGGTATTACTATCGCTCATATCACCACTAAGATTGGGGGCAAGAGAGGTCAGAGAAAAATTATCCCGAACAACCCAAAAGAGGTGGAAATTGTTTTATCTAAAATGCTATGCAATCTTAATAGTTCTGACTCTCGAATGAAAACATAATAGTGTATAGTAAAATTAAAACAAAAATATTCACAAATTAGTTAAATATTTTTTAAAGTGTCGGGCAGTAAAAGTTTTGATACGTTCCTAACTGCACACATTGATATCGGACGTATACGCATGCTCGTACACTAATGTCCGACACTCAGTGGCATAAACGTGGCAACATCGCTGGTCACCGACGCTATTTTGTCGTGTTGCATACATACACACTGCGTGAGCCTACCGTGTTGAAATTTTCAGAAGGCAGAGCGGTGTTGCCACACGTTATAATCGCCGACTTCTCCCCGATGGACTCTTATAATCTGTATTAATAATTTATTTATTTTCTTAAAAACTATACGTCAGAAATATTCCATTCTGGTATCATAAAATTTTTTAAATTCCTGACTATGAGTTCAATTTTTTTCCGAAAAATCCTGAATCCATTTTTCTTGTAATTTATGATAAATGAAACGCAACTTCAATTTATACGGGTTTAGATGGAGAAAATAAAAAATTGGTAATTAAATATCTCAAATTCTAGACGTCAGAAAATGTTTCGTCTTATAGAAAAGTTGATGGTTTTAATGTCAAGAATATCTACACAAAATTTTAAGAAAATCCTATTTCAACCCAGTTTGCGATAGTAATACCTTAAATGAATAATTTGTACACGATTTTATCAAAGGAAAGAAACAACGTAGAATCGATAAAATGGAAATATATGTTGAAATTAATGATAACGAGAGTTGGATCATCAAACACCCCGCATGGCCAAATCACAAATGTTTCACTATGGGGCTTCCCCGTTCGCTAATTAACGGCTTGAGAAAATAAAAAACAAACGGAAATGGAATGGGAATAGAGTACGTTGTATAAGAGTCGTACGTCGAAAGCAAGATCGAGAACGGTTCGACTTTGTCCCACGTTATCACGGCAAAGCATATTACACTTGGGTAATTTCGTTGGACGGTATAATTAATTTACACGTGACGCCATTATCGCGACGAGCGAAACGAAGGGAGGGTTATACTGAAGCATAGAAACAATATCGGATACAAACTGTGCATCGATATAGCGCTACGGGGCTCGAAATAAATCAATATTCGGGTTGCACAACCGGGATTCGTGTAATATATTATACAACTCATCACGTTTACGTGTAGGCCAAGAGGAAAATCTTTTCAGAATCGCGAGAGAAACGGCGTGATAATAGAAACTGAAATACGACCTGAATCTGTTATCGGAACGCGCGCGACAGTGTCCCGCCGATGTTTGATTGAAACAAAAAGTTGCAGTGTATTCGTTAAAGAATCAAGCTCGACTCGAGCGAGCAATTGATGAAATTGACAGGGAAAACTCAAAGAGATTATATTCTCTCGGAGAGGCAGAATTTTATCGACAGGTCTGTATGAAACTGGATTTAATCCGCGATTTTTTTTAATCAACGAGTCGATAATATTGATCATTTTTTTGTGAGAATTTCAAGGAGAATATTCGAAATTCTCGCATGTGTATGATATAACGAAATAAAACAAAACTCGTAAACGTCTCCCCCGAGTTACAGCAATTTATCGATCCGCGGTCAATTGATTTTCGACAAAAAGTTTCACGACACAGCATGGAGTCAAGCAAAAAACATAAATTGGACACCATGCAAATATCGATAAATGTACCTTAGCTGTCGTTGAATAAAAACATAATCACGTTATTAATTAACACGGAGCGAAATAGAAAGTAATATTCACCGAGAGCATAGATTTTTACGTCTTATATAATATTGAATAAATCGAGGAATAAATGTGACACAGATTGGTGAAGGTATTCCAACGTCATGAGACTTTCGAACACTTCGTATTCGAACAACTTCCAAATCCAAATAACGTTCAAATTGAAGTAAACCCTCGGTGACCTTGCTAAACTGGAGGGTCCTTAATCATTTTAATTGAAACTTGCACATTGCTTCCTCGTTATTGCGGCCCTCGTTCGCAAACTATCCCTCCATGTAAAAGCCAAGATTGAAAAAGCCACTTGTTCGAAGAAGGAGGTTTGGAAAAGTTTGAAAATCACGAGGAAATGGTTTGATAGTTTCAATTAGCACTGAGTTTCATTGTTTAGGTGGTAGCACCCTGACTTTTGATATTGTATCCCTAGGGGTGTTTTATGTACCGGGTAGCGTCTCTTTAGTCTATATACATGTACATATGTATATTACAAATGCTTATACAGTTGTATGTACCATTTGGCGGTCGTGTATAGGGTTGAGTGGGGTAAGTTGGGTAATTGAAATATCTCAAAAACTAAACAACACAACACTTCGAATGGAGGAAAGAAGGTGTCGAGGAACAGGAAAACATCACGCGACCCTCAGTTGCCGAGAAGGTGATCGAGCGAGGTGCACGGACGCTTTATTTATTTTTTAGACCAAAAAGTAAAAAAATAAGTTCGTCGTTACTTTTCGTCTTGACTCGAACGGGAACAGCCATCTGCGGTGAAGTAAGTGTTGAAGTTTTCCGTATTCATTGAGCTTTCGATTGGATGTAGTTGTGTACTTCCAAGTTTTGTCATTTCTACATAATCTTACTTTTAGTAAATCCTACAATTTTCATTTCACACTCCATTTTTGGTTGCGGGCATAAAAAAGAAAGGCGTTCAAGGGCTTCAAGCGAACAATTAAACGGACCAGCAAGAAACTGTAATGGACAAATGCAAGAGCGTGAACGCTGTTGCGAAAGAATTTAACATAATAAGAAAAAGAAAAACGTCTCTAGAAAAATTCAGCCGTCGAGTTCAGAAGGAGACGGATTATGCTTTCCTGATTTGCTGCTAAACAGATTCTGGGAGGATACCTGGAGAAAACTGGATCCAATCTCAAGCTTGCAAGCAATGATTTTACGTTAAATGTGCGCCAAATGCTGGCCTGCCCTACGACGGTATCAATTGCAACAGCGACAGAGATTACTAATTATTGGTGACGATTAACCCTTCATTCATATTTTTAATCGCATAATTAATTACAGATGAACAAATTAAATATTCAGAATGATTTTTTTACTTTTGATTTCATTTTATTGGAGAAGTAATACTTTTTGCTTCACTATACAATTAGTACTGTGGCTTTAAATATATATTTGATCGTTAACTACAGATTTGTTGGAGATTTATATAATTTCCAGCTCACTATTGAACCTATTCTTTCGGTTGCTCAATTTATCCCATACCCTTGCTCAACTTATCTCACCCGTGGGGCAGGTTAGGCAACTCGGAACTCTGTTGTATTTATGACAATAGTTTCAAAACCAGACCTGAACTTGTTTGTTTTACTGGAGACGTTTCGAACAGGACAAATAACAGATCCAACAGTGCAAGAATCAAGGAAATCTGATGCATTCTTTAAGAGTTACGACAGATTAAAGGAAACCGATAATGTTCTGTATCTTGAACGGTTTTATATAGACACATACCGAGTGGTTCACATAAGTACCAAGCGGTTATGTAGACATAACGAGTGTCTCTTGTATAATTGGACTCGTTATACTGATTGTGAGTGACGTCCGTGTATTCAAAACGTTTACCTAGACATACGGGATGGTGCCTCGTGGACTTTTAGTGTAGGAGGTCTATAATACATACCGTATCGATGCTAAAAAGGCTATTTACCTTAAGCGCCATTTGGATAATTGTATAGCAAAGCGATTTAAAGATTTATTTTGTGGAAAATTTTTAATTTAGAGAAATGTATTAATTTAACTGAGCTAGACTAGACAAACTATAAAATAAAAAGAAATGTTTTTCAAAAAATAAGTCTTAAAGTCGCTCTCTTGTAAAATTATTCAAATGGAGTTTGACTCAAATAGTATTTTAAGATAAATTTATGAAACATAAAAGATACGGTTCGGTACCTCTGCGTGATGTGTAAAAATCGCGAAATAGATACAACGAATTGCGGGCCACTACATCGGTTCTCGATGCAGCATGCTGCTGAATGTTTCACGAAGTAATCACATGCAAAAGTCAATGCATCGGGATTGCCGATACAGCGAGAATAAGGAATTAAATAATTCCCGACACATAAATACAGGAAAAATAATTGAATTATCAATGCATGCTCAAATTCTCGGTTCTCGAATTAATCGAAAGGAGTGAAAATAAAATCAAAATTATATAATTATGGAGGATATTCGCGATTCGTTTCTTTTCAACGGTGCGATAAATCCACGTTATATTTTATCACCGTAATTTCGATGATTTTAGTACCACGTTTATATTTGTTTCGATAGCACCAACTTAGTCGTGTTATTTATTGATGCGCCTATCCATTGAGAACGCTCGAAAATTTAATTCGATCATCGAACAGGTGCAAATAACTGATGCGGCCATGTTATGGATACCCTTTCTGTATTTTTCTCACTGCTGTATAGTAACTGGTTTTCATCCCCCCAACTACCACGCGTATACTGAATTCCTTGGAGCATGTATGAATATACTATAATATAGTAGTAGTCCCATGAGTAAAGTAGCCAGAATAATGATCGTTATAGTGCGATATAGATAGGGGCTTAGGGAAAAGCCAACGTATAGGTAGGCCACGCGTATAAGCGATCGTGAAATTTATAGACTCGATTAATGTGTCGTCCTCACTAGGGTAGCTGCTGCTTCGAATTCTGCTCGTTTGCGTTATATCGAGCCTCCCTGCCCTTGGAGTCTCCAAGACCTCTGGTGTCGCCATGCGAATGCCCGCATTTGCAACATAATCGAGATGGTAACTACGAACACACGCGTTCCTCCATACGTCGCTCCATCTCTCTCTCTCTCTCTCTCTCTCTCTCTCTTCCTCGATCTGCCTACACCTCTCCTTTGCATCCTCATATCGTTCAAACTACGTACTTGCACCATCGGACCTGTAGCACCACAGGCAACCTAGGCCGTTACTAATTTCACGAACGAGTTATGGGGGCTATTACCCGAGGTCTTCGTCCTGCGTGCCAACGTTTCGCCTAACCATACCGGTATCTATGCAGATCTGATAACAAGTGTCACTACACGTATACACGATTCCACGCAAATTTAGTCATACTTCGAACTTTGAATATCGAGTTCTGAGATTTTTTCAAAAATGTGCTAACGATTTTTGAGCCAATGTCACGTCTCGTTTTGTTGCAGATAAAAATGATTGTATGCAATTTCTGGTAGAAATTTTGTTTTCGCCGTGTGTCGAGTTGAGAAGAAAATTTAGTCCGGAAGTCGAGCAGTGACGACGAATGGAATCGCCGTTCATTGGAAAATCTCTGAGTCTTTAACAAAGCAACGTTGCAAATGCCGTTCGTCACCTGATTTCAAGGGAACGGGCATGTTTCGAATGTTTTTCATAGACAATAATGATCTTTGTGCAAAATGGATACAAAAAGGTATTGTGCGGAAACGCTCAAGTCAATAGAAATGATCTAATTTTATGAGGATTGAACATCGCTGCTAGCTATATTTTTTTACAATACACTCTCTTGCAGTGCAATGATATAAACAGATTAATACATCGGGAGACTACCGATCGGAATGGTTGAGCGTTGATTGAATTTGCATGAAATGCCCCATACATGTAGCTGCAATATATCGGTACAGAAGCTCACGTTGCTCAATCTTCGGAGAGCAGGCGATTGAGAGCACACGCGACTGCATGGAAGAGAGAGAGAGAGAGAGAGAGAGAGAGAGAGAGAGAGAGAGAGAGAGAGAGAGAGGATAGGATGTGGAGCTAAGCCCGGAGGGCACTTGGCCCGTTGGGGTGTATGAGATCGGAGACAGCCTCAGTGCCATCGGCATACCATGAATTTAGTATCGCAATAGATACGCCGTGCTTCTATATCGAACCCGAATGTTTATTTATTTGTAAGGTTTAGAAGCATATATATATATATTATATACATGGTTCTAACCCTTCTATATATATGTTGGAACGCTAGGGAGAACGATCCGACAACCAGTCGAATATTCAACGACAACAGCAAATGCTGTACCAGTATGATCAACGACCGTTGCTCGGCCTGCCCGGGGCTGGAATGGAGTTTTCGCCCGAGAGAAAGACATAATTCTCCTGGATAAGTGAAAATCGCTGTGTAATGTTACGATATTTCGTAGGAAAGCTTTTACAATGAATATATGAATGAATTATTCACAAATGAAAATTTAAAAAAAACAATGCCACGTGTAAAATGTCTAAAGGAGGGTTAGTTGCCATCGAGTTAAACGAAAAGTCTGGACTTTGGTCGAGAAACTATGTTTCAAGGGTAAATATAATATTTATCTAATACTGTTTTTCGTTAAGCGTGGGAAAATCTTTGTTTCTTTTATATCGCGTCCATTAAATGTTAACGGTAGAATATTTGTTGTTTTTCGGACGGTCCCACGACGTCGAATTCAAATTCTAGAAAATCTTGGAAGATTCTCGAACCCTAGGCCAGCACTTGTTGCCACAGCTGGAAACGATCGTAAAATTTAGAGATAGTCAGACGCCTCTCGGACCGTCTGGAAATGTGGAAAACGGCGGCAAGATGCTGGACGTGTCGACAAACAAACGAGCAGCCCTTAAATATCGCCCCTGCTGCGCTATACTACTATCCCACACCCTCATTCGCCTCAAAACCGTCTTTTCGCCTTTGGACCATGGCGCGAAGCCAAGATCTTAGCTAGCTCTTTTCCATCCTAAGGCTGCAAGACTTGTATACTCCCAAACTCTTGAAGTATTAACATTCTAGCGCATTAAAATTATTGTTTTCGTTCCTCGACCATCGCAGTTTCTCGTTGGATATGTTTCCTTTACGTGGAAAAAGAAATACGAGATCCGAGATTGAAAGAATGTTTGAATTAATGGCCGGAGGCGTGTGTGTGCGTGTAAACACACTTGCCTTCGACAAAATGGGTTACTGGGTCCTCGGTGACAAAAGTGTTTTTTTTTACGAATAAGCGAGATAATTAATGAGAAAATTAGTGTTAGAAGACTTTATATAGTTCAGTTTCCGTTTTTATCTGCGGCAACTTATTTGTTAGTTTTTTGATGGAATCATTTCGTAATAACACAAGAAATTAAACTGGAGGGATGCGTACCCACAAAATTATTAAACAAGGGAGTTAAAAATTGAAAACTCGAAAAATCACGACAGTTTTGGTGTTTTTCTTGGTTATCTCGATAAATAATACATTTAAAGCAAATATAATCATATGAAATATTGTTTGTGATGAAGTTTTTCACAAGAATGCATTGTTAAAATTTCAAAAAGTGTTATTTTTTAACCACGAATCAATTGCCTGTATCAAATAAACACGTTTTTATATTCAGTATAAATAATTAGCTTTGCGGCTTTTGAATCTCGGGATAGTTAGGAAATATGATCTTGTTTTTCACCTCGGAAGCAGCTTTCTCTCGGATAATTACTTTTTCCATGATAACATATAACCAAATTAGCTCTTCAGCTCTGTATCTTTTTTAAAACAAGAGTTTATGTTGCGTGTTCTTATAAGCCTGAGCTATCACCTTTTCAAAACAAGAAATCAAAAAATTGTGTTTATTGCACTCGTGAATTTTTTCTTAGTTTTCACGTGTATAAATAATTCAATTTTATCGTTCAATTTTCACTTTTCAGATTTCCAATTAAGCTGAAAAGAATGGGATTCCAACAGACAATCTTTTGGAACAACGAACAACTCAGTAAGTTGTTTAGGTTTTGCCTTATCAGTAATTTAATTTGACACTTATTTTTGGCTGTTTGTAAGATATTAATAATTTTTAAAAAGTGAAGACGCGAGCTGCTTTTTTAAGAATGTAACTAACTATATCCAAATAAGTACCTTCCTAGCAGATGTATTAGTTGCTCAACTACATTGTTGAGTGTAAAAAAACATTGCCCCTGTGGCGCAATTATGCGGGTCACTTCGCGCAGGCGAGTGATGGAAAAAGCGATACCAGCGACGCACCAACTCTGAGTGACGCGCTTCAAGTCGAAAAGTACATGCAAAATGTATATTATTTCAGTAACAGTACAGCGGATCGTGATATTTTTCATTTAGTTTGAATTAGCTCAACGAGCAAAAAACAGTGGTGTAACCTTCATCCGCCCATTCCTTTATGCAGCCGAGTATTCTCCATTTTTAAATAAATATAATTATGCAGCTGCAAGAAACACTTAAATTATTAGTTTTGAACATGGGCCAAGTGTGTGTGGACGGGGAATATATTTTCAAAGATAATGTTGTATTTAGAAAAGCAATGAAATTATCACCAAAGTGAACAATAAATTTAACCAATGGGTATTTATAAGCATTCCTTGATTAATATCGATTAATTAAATTATTTTCAACAACTAATGAAATTAGCATTTATGAATGATAGATATATCTTAATATTGACAATATTTATTTAACATTGATGTCGAATATCACAAGTGTGAATGCATGGCCTGCGATGCTCCGAGTATAGCTCTCAATGCTCGGACAATCGTGTAAAAATGTTACCATCAACATTGTTGATGATGATGACGATGGATGTTGTCGTAAATAATGACGGTATAATATTTTCATTCGATATAAGCGATTATAAAAATGATAATGAAATGTGTTATGAATAATCAATAATGATAATGATATAAAATGATAATGAAAATTAATAGCAAATAAAGATTGCTAATATTAAAGTACGACGTGAGGTATTAATGGAATTAGAAAATATTGATCAACGAATAATTACAAATATCCATCTGTTACCATTATTAATCAGTTCAGTTCAACTTTCATGGTTTTTCTAAATATCGCGTTATATTACAAAATATATTGTCTATCAAAAGCAACCTGGCTCCTTCTAAAAACCAATAATTTGCAGCTGCATAATTGTATTTATATAAATTTGGTTATTACTCGGAAGCATAAATAAATTAATGGATAATGGTTGCATCATTATTTTTCTTTCGTTAAAACGTTCGATAAAACAAATCCACGATCCGCCTCACGGTTGATGAAATAAAGTAGATTTTATATGCACTTAGCCATTTGAAGCGCATCACTCGGAGTTAGTGCGCTGCGGGTTTCGCTTCGCCTATCATGTGCCTCCGCGACGCTGCCCACTGACAATGAGTTGCGCTGCAAGGGCCGTTTTTTGCACTTAAAAAAAGTGGTTGAGTAATTAATATATTAGCTAAGATGGTACTAATTTGGATATAGTCAGATCCATTCTCGAAGAAGCAGCTCGCGTCTTCACTTTCACTTCACTCAAATTCGCCGAAAAAAATGAATTTTTTTATATAGATAAAAAATAAGAACAATTCCAAAAGTAGTTGCAAAAAACTTTTTTCAATTTTCCCTTAACAAGGCGATAGCACCACGATAACAAAAAGATATAGAGATAAACTCCTAATTTGTACATAAAGTAATGTATCCAATAGTATGTATCCAATTAATATTGAATATACTTGTTTATTTTAAATAAACAATCGATTTGCGGCTAAAAAATAATACCTACTTTTGTCAATTTTAAGTGTATAAAGACCCTTCCAGTTTCTTTTCTTGTGTAATTACGAAGCAACTCGACTAAAAAAACTAAATTTAAAACATTAAAATCATTTAGATTCAGTGATTTTAAACCACTGGACTATTAGGATCGAGTGAAAAGCTGATATATCAATTTGCAAATTATTCTTAGTTAGCACACTTTTCAAATTTTACAAAGTGTATTTCGTGTTATAAAAATCGATGACTCTGACAAAAAGTTAGTATCTCATGCTGGCTATGCACCTGTGCAAGCCATTAATATCTAGGTCGTGGACGCATCTCGCGCTAACAATAATATCTAAAAATAACTAGAGTCTCGACGATGATTGGTCGTCTCCATCAGTGAACGGATGTCTATCGACGAGTCTTGCGACGTGAACGCGCAGAATAATGATAAAGGAAAGGGGGACGAGAATGCAGGAAGGATGAAATGGAAATAAAAAAAAATGTACAAAATAAAAAAGAAACGACAAGAACAACGAAAATTGATAGGTGACATCGACGAAACGTGTGGAGTATAGGAGATAGGAAGTGCGGCAAAACCGATGAGAGAGAAAAATCGACAGAAAGAGAAAGAGGAGATGGAAGTTACGTTGAGCATAACCGGAAGACGGGAGACGGCAGGAAGTCGTATCACGTCTTCGATCTCCCGTTCCCATCAGATCACTTACCTTCCTCGTCGCTTCCTATCATTGCATAGCGCTCGTATCCGGTGAGGTTTCTCACAGCGCCGAGGCCAAAATCATCCTTGGTCCACTGAACCGGTCCTTTTTGATCGAGAACACGGCATGGGAGTGTAACACGGCTACCGATAACGGCGGTCTGATCCATCGGCTCGATCGCGAATCTTTGAAATACCATTTGCGTCGTTGCCGCAGGCCTGTACGTCGACGAGGATGACGCACCTGACGAGACTGACGAGTTCGTAAAAGAACTACCGAGTACGAGAGAACCGACGATATTCGCCGTTGTCGTTCTCATCGTTATCGTCAAGAGATAAATCTGTATCAATGTTCTACCATTTTGCCAACATCTCGATCGCGTTCTGAAAACATAAAAGGTTACAAAAATATTAAGGGATTATCAAATTTTTAACATATTAATAGATGTATCCACCATGGAAAATATATCAACGACTAGTTTTTTTTTTTTAATCGAGGTGAC
Source organism: Netelia inedita (assembly GCA_964017225.1). Lineage (NCBI taxonomy): Eukaryota > Metazoa > Arthropoda > Insecta > Hymenoptera > Ichneumonidae > Netelia > Netelia inedita. Next base: position 13,934,679 of record OZ024922.1, read on the forward strand.
AACACTCTCGGAGAAAGTTCAATCGAAGGTTATGTTACCAACGGACGCAGTGCTGCAAACTTCGACCGTTTCGAAAACGCGATGCGCCAATTCTTCGGCATGGTGCAACATATTTAGATGAAATTTAGCTCAGTCTATACAGAATTGTGGCAAGAAATGGTTGAGCTGAATTTCAACGAGAATTCTTTGCTCCGTTTCGAAGAAAGACGATGTCGCGTTTTACGTATCCATAACCTATAAAACTGTATCTTAGTACGAGATCCTTTTCTTTGTCGAGGAAGAGGCTGTCGAGGTTCATTGACAATGGAACAGAATTCTGGGTATCATCTGCTATGTATAATATATAGTCATTTCCGCAAGTGTCTCAGTCAGTCACAGCGGAGGGAGAAAGCAAACTATAAAGGCGGTCTCGCACATCGTCTTAAAATGGCAATAAAGAGCAGAGTTCTCAGAAGTGACTGAATAAATATTAAATTAATAAAGGAACTGTGACACGAGAGCGTCCATAACTGGCTCTCATTATCGGCTACGATGAAGGCATTTTAGTTTTTTACTGCGCAATTTATAAGAAACGCGAGGTAGGTTTTGAGAAACCAAATTTATTCGCATCAAGTATTTGTCACGCGAAAATAATTTACCACAAATATTCTCCGACAATAAATATTAATATTATTCCGAATAATTTGTTTATAATAATCTGCAACACGTATAATTCATTTTATTTTCGTTCGTCATCGAAATTCTTATATTATAACGATGCATACATTTTCACTGGATATAAGTTCAGAAACCTTGGTTTAAAAACTTGATCACTAGTCAATCATTATTTCTACATTATACGCCAATTGTTTATTTCAACACATTCTTATTGGAACAAGACGGCGAGTCTATTTTTTTCCGAGACGACACGAACCGAGGCAAAAGGGGATAAGCATCGACCAGAAGACGTCGACGGACCGTAAGCGAGAGAACTTCGGAGACGTTACCAGCTGCTTCTAATACGCGTTCAATTGGATAATCGCGTCGCGTGACCCATTCAACGTGCCTCGATGTACTATATTCCCATACACGCAATCAGCACGCATCAACGTTTACAATGCACGACAAGAGCCGACGAAGAATGTTTGCCGTTTGTGTTAGTGAACGCCCCCACGTTCTTGTCTAAATGATCAAGATTAAGGCCCGTCATCTTATATACCGACAGTGGGCTGCATGTATATATATATATTTGTGTGTGTGTGCGTATACATACATACAAGATTATAATATATGTGTAGTTTAATCGACGGAAGGAAAACTATAAAATTTTATGTCTCCCACTCAGACAAATTGCAATAGGCACGAGAACCGTGCTGCTGTGATATAGTTATAAATTTATAGTTTACAGTAATCTTTTGAAATTGATTTATATGAGAAGAAAAACATTTTTAATTTTTAACTAATGATTATTTTTTGTTAATATGAAAACGTCGACGTTTACTTTTCATTAGCTACATACATAAAACAGATGCGTTATTTAATTATGAATAAAAATTAGATTAAGTAATATTTCTCAACTGTACGAAGTGTTTATGTGTATAATATGATAGAAAAGATTCGAGTCTTTAATTTCGATTTTGTTTTATGGTCGTATCCCATAGAAATAAATCCTTTTCAAACGAATCTGTTTATGGATCTGTATAATCTATGGACGCTTCGATGGATTCGTGTGGGAAATTCACACTCTTCAACATACAATTTTTAATCCGTAAAGGAGTTTGAACTCGAGGAGACCATTTCCGAGCGTATGATCTCCGTTGATGTATTTCGTCCCAAGGGTGCATAGAGGCTCTCGCATACACACTCGCAGTCACCCATAAATGCTATGCAATTAACAGAGATAGACTGGGGCGTGAAAGTTTTGGTCTCGTAACGAATGATAGCACTTAGCCCAACCAGAAAGAGAGAATGTGTGTGAGAGAGAGAGAGAGAGAAAGAGAGAGAAAGGGAAAGAGATGGAAAATTTATGAATAGGAGACCAAGCAGACGTCTGTCCAGAGTCCACATTACCAGATACACCTTTCTTCCCCTCTCTGTTTGTGTGTGTCATTCTCTCTCTCAGTAAATGTCAGATATCGGATAAAATCGATTGGCTTCATTTACAGACAACATTTCGATGCCAAAGAGCTAGAGACGGCAAGGGAAGGCGGAGGGTGAGGTCGTGAAGCGTTTGAGAGTAGCGGGACGTCGATAGCCAAATGGAGACCCGCTGAGTTCATACACCCTGGGAATAGTGTCTCGCGCTCTCCAGTATCGAGTACAGCAGCCGTAAGTAACATGCTATTCATATATATATATATATATATTCATACATATGCATATACAGGGTGTCACGAGAAACAGAAGACTTGAATATCTCTGTTGTATTTAAAAAGAAATGAAGAATGTACATATCGATACTTGAATGGTTTAGGACGCACATAACTATGATAATATGACTTATTGTTTTATTTTTTTTCGTTTTTTTCAAGGATATCAACGTTTTTTTTCTTAATGGAATGGCATAATAGAATAATTTTGCCGCTTGCATCTTGCAGACGGTATTCAAACGAATTCAACTATGTAACATAGTATGACCTTCAATTGACCTTTGGCCCAAAAATATTGAATAAATAATAATTTAACGCGTAAGAGTTTTTGCTTTATTTGTGTTATGCGAAATGTTCAAAGTAACCGATTCGGCGATGACGGGAGATTTATCAAACACTTTCTACCTGATAAAGACGATTGTGGGCGAACCCAAATAAAATACCATGGTCCTTCAATGTTTGGGGTGGAATATTAAATAATCAAATAAATGGGCCCTATTTTATCAACGAAACTTTAAATGCAGAGTCAGATACACGTCATTTTTACGAGAATCGTTGGCAATTCTTTTGGAAGATGTATCTTTGGACATTCTTCAATAAATGTGGTATCAACATGATGGATGTTCTGCCCATTCTTCCCTGTGTCAACACAATTCTTAAACGACAAGTTAGCAAATCGTTGGATTGGACGCAACGGGCCCGTGTTATGGCCAGCCTGATCACCATATCTCACACCCCTCGATTTCTATCTGTGGTAAAAATTGAAAAATGACCTCTATCATGAACGACCAACCACTGCAGAGAACAGAAAAAAATCACCAGGGCTTGTGCATCGATTCTTTTAAAGATGAACGACAGAGTAGTAAAATCTCTTACTACACGATTGAACAAATGTATCGCAGAGCAAGGGAGTAATTTTAAACATTTAGCATAAAAAAATAAAGCAAAAACTTTAATACGTTACATTGTTATTTCTTCAATAATTATGGGGCAAAGGTCATTTGAAGGTCATACTATGTTACATGGGTGAATTCGTTTGGATGCTGGCTACAAGATGCAAGTGGCAAAATTATGCCATACCATTTTTTAAAAAAATCGATGACCTTGAGAAGACCGAAAACATTAAATTACAAAAATCATATTGGCATAGCCATATGCTTTCTTCCAAACGGTTCAAATATCGATATGTACATAGTTCTTTTCTATAACTCAACTTAGATATTCAGATCTTCCGTTTCTCGTGACTCACCTTGTATATAAATTCTCACCTGTGCGTATATCGTATACTTCGATATACAGTCGCTATAATTTGATTGGTCGAGAGTCAACGTGTTCGCACATTTTTATTTCCTCATCCTGCCCGTACTCTAAACGACTTGTCTTTTATATCTGCATTTATGGTTAGTACAGTTTTCCTTTTTCGAGAGAGAATCGCAAAAGACGTATTCGTTTTTTTTCCTCTCTTTTCACTGAAAGGCAAACGAACGAAAAAGGTCGCGAAGTTTCGTTCTTGAGGGGATAGTGACGGTGGCGCCACCAAGTTTATCCAGAATCCAGATAGACACTATATATAGTGCCTCATACAAGAGACATTTTCCGCCAAGTGCGCTGCTTATCGTTTCCAAAACTTTTCAAATGTTTCACCATTGTTTGCTTAAGTTTACGTTACCACTTAAAAGTACTTTCTAGAAACATTTTCAATCTGTTTTATTCGTACATTTGAAAGTGCCCTTTGGTTTATCTTTATTTATCTCGAAAAGGATTAGCTCCGAGAAAAGAAGTATCAAGGCGAACATTCAAATTTCATTCCGAACGTAATCTTCCAAACGAATTTTTTTTATAAAATAAAATCTCGAATGCCAAAAAAATAACCTATTTGGTAAAACGTCTATTATCGTTTCTAACGGATAAGAAGAAAAAAACATTCATACACCTTATATTTTTTTGCTTTTTGACTAATCAAAAATGGACGAATCTGATAAAAAATTATTCCAAATGGAAAAAAATGTTTTCAAAGTATCAAAAACGTACAAAAATTCTGATGCAAGTTAGTAAAGTATTAATATATGAGTAGTTTCGAAAAAACGTGGCACACGTAACGAGGTATGCCTCATATATGAACGCACCCTTTTATATGAACGTACATATATAAATATATATAACGCATTATTTGGCACGTATATGCTGGCTGGAAGTAGTAAGCTGTGGTAGAAACTAGTAATACAGGCGACCTCACGGTGTCATAGGACGTCGATTCTCAACGAAGATTGCTCTTTCCCATACGTATTACCCAGGAACCCACCACTATGGTAGAAACTGGTCAAGTGCATCCTGTTGCCTCTCGGCAGCAGCAGCAGTAATATTGATGGTTGTGGTTCTGGTAATACGGTTCGAGCGCGATCCGTTCGATTTTTCTCACCCTTCCACAACGATTTCTCTCCACTTTTACGAATTTAAGTGCCCGAGGGCTTTGATCGTTACTCGAGGGAAGTACACGAAGGAGGAAAACAATATGCAATTTAAAAAAAAACCCAATTCAATGAACTAGTACGCGGGTAGAATTTTTGAATTACTATCTAATTACACTTTTTTTCGCGCAAATTATTTCAACGTAGTTTATCGACAGACGAGATTCATTAGAACTTTCACGATCACAGGGTAAAAGAAAAAGGTTTGATTGCTTTTTTCGGACAGTATGCTCAATTACAACGTAATTACTTTGGCTTATAAATTCAAGTCGACTATAGAGGAAGCCTATGATAATAGATTCTATTGTGCATGCCTGGGAGTAGAATGTTCTATATATGTATAATATATATAGGGGTGTGAGTGCCATATTGAGGAAAGAATATAAGGAATTTTTATTCTCAATGGGCACAATAGCCCGATATGTATTGAATATTGCGTCATCATTTTTGGTGGATATACGTGCGTATACTTACTGTGCTTCGGCTCGATAGCAAAATATGTACGAATGAAAGGCTGCTATTATTGATCGAATTCAATTTCTATCAACATTGCGGGCGGGAAACCATATGTAAAAATCTACCAAATCTACCGTCGTCCCAAATTGAAACGGAGGGATACAACGTTCTTTTTCAAAATTTCTTTTTCAGCGGGTTAGATGGCAGGGAATCGGATTAATATAAAATCTCAATAACGTTCCACTGTGTGGTGATCGCCCGCAGTGATCCAATTCAATGTATATGTAATCACAATCGGGGAGCTAGAAGAAACCCAGAAGCTTTTTATAAAGTGGGTGGAACAAAAGGGGCGTCTGCGCTTATTGCTCACATTTTTTGAATACATATATAGGGTAAGGCATTTAACCAGCAAAACCTGGATAACTCGAAAATGGAAGCTTTGAAAAAAAATTTCATCGACCTTTGTGATAAAGTCTGGAAAATGTATTACAGTTGAAGATCGTCATTTTAAACATTTAATTAAATAATTTAATAAAACCTGTGCATTTGTTAATAAATTATTGTCATGTTTATTACTAACGTTTGAATACTGTTAAAATATTCATAATGTTTGAATGCCCAAAAAATGAGCGTCGAAATAAAAAAAAGAGTTTGAGATAAAACTTTTTGTATTTTTGGGTAGAATAATAATTTACTTGAAAAAGTATGGGATCCCAGTTTGAAAAAATGATCTGAATCTCGAAATTTCCGTAAAAGCCTGGATCAAATAAAAAATGAATACTGCTATTTTCTTTTCGCGTCTAAACGATATAACTTTTACATGAAACTTTGTTTTTTGAAACGATTTATTTTTTATATAATCAGGTTTGCAAGGTTAAATGTTTCAGCCGATATATGTCTACGCGCATTCACATATACACATAGGTTAAAGTGTAACTCAAGGACGAGTTCTTAAAATATGTCAATTAAAAAGGACACGGAAGTACGAGAAACGTCGTCGATGTTCGAGGAATATTCTTTCAGCAAATTGAACCGAAGAAGTCTATTACCGATAAAACAACGTATTGAAAGAAGAAAGCTGACGGCAGGCGTTCACCCCAGTTCATTCGGAGAAATTAATTCTATATAATGAGGACCTTGATCGATAAAACCAGAAGGAAAAAAGAAAACTGTCGACCATTTTATTGGCGACGTCGCGCGTAAATTGGCACAGGTGGACGAACGTTGGAAAGACCAAAGAGAGCCCTCGTTTGCTTGTGGAGAATTAAAATTTATAAAAAAGTCAAATAGAAGATACGTGGCCGAGGTAAATGAGCGCGTGTGAAAAGGACGAACGAGGTTTTCACGGGCATAGAAAGGAGCCGAGATAAAGAGAAAAACTTGGTAAAGCTAACGGCCTAAGGGTGGAGGGTGATCCGAGGCACAGGGGTGAAGACTAAAAGTCTGGTTGGAGGGACATGCGACAGAACATAAGATAAATGACCTCCCCCGTAATGGTAGAGGAAAGAGAGAGGGAGAGACGGGTGGGGGGCTAAGAGAGGAAGAGAAAGAAAACTAAGAGACATTGCTACACAGATCGTCTTGAATTACGGCGAGGTCACGAACGACGTGACCTCTCGTAATCGAGAATTCAAAACGAGAGAGAAAATTTTTCGTCCCGGACGTATTATACGTAGATACTATATACACGTTACATGTATAATAAATGACATACGTGTTGCGCGAATAAAATATTTCACAGGTATGCCCGTTCCTATAATTCTCGTTTCGCGTGTTTTCCCATTACCTCATTGCGTACGAGTCGAGGCGAGAGTAATCGATAATCTGCTCTACATTTGTCCCCGTCTTCAACATGGAACAATCCGATTGATATATATACATAACTGATTCAATATTCTCCCTAATCGGTATTATTGATGGCCTCGATATTTTCCTACGATGGCAAATAGAGTGTAATGGAAAATTGACAAATTTTCGAAGCTTATTTAGCTTCGATGAACAAATTTACGGAATGGCATTCCAAAGTATACTTCTTCTGTTTTTCAAATATTTTATTAAATAAATCGTAGGTACTTTATTATAAGTTAAGCTTACAGCAACGTTCAGATTATTCTCGGAGGCGAAGAATTTTCGAGAAACTTTGTCACTGGTATGATAAACGAACGTTCGAGCTTTAATAGTATACTTGAGACCCATATTATTATTATAGATATCCATGTGTATATAACGATATAGGCCTCGAGTATATTATTAATACCCAACGTGCGTACATATGTATAGAAAAATATTGATATATAGATACATAATGCGATATACGGTTCATGTAATATTCACTAATTATACAACGCAAACTTGTATTATATAACTGTATAGTGGTAAAGTTCCGTATACACATATACATATATGCAAGGATTGTCTCCACTGGAGAGTCCCTAACTCTCCTCTCTCGCCCCTTCTGTAGTTCGTACATAATGTGCAGGAAGATAGAAACGGGAGATGCATCGGCGCCAGCGTGGATGCTTCAGAGCACGGAACTTTGGCGAACGGGAAGGAAGCTTGATGAAGGGTGGCGGTAATGCGGAACGCTTAATCCAATAGGTGTCGCGACGTTCATTATTTAAGAGAGGGACGAGGAGAGAGAGCAAGAGAGAGAGAGAGAGAGAGAGAGAGAGAGAGAGGACGAGGGCGGGGATGAATGCCCGGAGATGCAAACGATCGAGATGCAGAGAAAATTGGCGGATGGAGCGTGAGAGGATCGAGGCGGGGAAGTGTGCGCTAGAGATTGCTAAGGGAGTTCTCGTTTTTGGTATTGCCAGTCGAATATTCCGGCTGAGCTGTAAATCCTCGAAAGGTCGTTTCGGTAACTTCGTCCAGTATGCCGAACTCGGCTGGTCTGGCTGGTTAATAACGAGAGTGAGAGAGAAATGGAGATTGAGGGAGAAAGCGATGAACTCACGCGCCGTTTCTGAAGTAGGAGAACGGATTAAAGCTGCTTGCACACGAAACTATGCCAGCCGTTTGCTGGCACACGGACCAGCTAGTTGGGCGCTGCCACGTAAGCGCCAGCCAATCACAACCCTGATATCGACGTCCAATCGACGCGTCGGTGTGCCAGCGAAACGCTACCGTAATTTCGTCTGCGAGTGGCACGACCTCTGGAAAAGAAGTCGGGAAATCCAACCGGTGACTAATTCCCTTCTAATGGCCAGCTTTTCTTTGAACTATTTGCGATCCGAGAGTTTCCTCGGTCCACCTGCCAGCAACACGACCTTGCCTTTATATAAAATAGTGGGGTTCTGATTCCACCCTGCATAAAAGTGGATAGTGCTCAAAGTGTTGGGAGTGGATAGTATATTTTTCTAACGCAATCTTGAGTTTATTTATGTTTTGGATCTGTTGGGACGTGCTGACTCGTTCGAGAATAAGGATGCGTAACACCGTTCGACTTCTGTTTTCCTGTCAGGGCAATTAAGTAATTCACTTAGGGATGGAAGTACCGCCTTTATATTACTACAAGTTTTGCTTCGAGGGGTTTTCGACAAGGACGACACCATCGTTCTCGACTGTTCGATGGTCAGTTTTACTGCAAGAGAGTATATATGTAGGTGTGCTTTCTATGCACTTTTGCATGTTTGATAGATTCAATGATTAGATGAGATTCGGTAGGTTGCGACGGTGCTTCCGAGTCACTTCTCCGTTAGGTGACGGAAGTGCGCTGATACGCTCGCGTTTGCTCACAGTTTATTTTGAAATACATCTTTTACTGACTCTAAGATACTTTTAGAATATACGAGGTTACTCTCGGTGAGATTACAATTCGTACTTAGACGGATGAAATACGTTAACGAGCAAGAATGTTTCGTAGATTCTGTTACGTAAGGGTAATTGCGTTGCTGGCTTAATGAAATGGGCAAACATACCAGGCTATGAGGCAGCCTCTTTTATACTTATTTTTGCCGTTAAACGGGGGTGGTTTTACCTTTCGATTGGTCGGTAACATTAGCGGGATATTTGTGATTGGTTGGTAAGAATATTTATGGGCTGACCTTAATCCTTACTACAGGGGATCGCAAATTCCTGGAATATCCCTTACACGCTTGACGGTATCTCTCGTTATGGTGATGAATTTATTGCATACATGCTTTTAGCCCTTGTCACCCAAGTTGGGTTCCGCGTCGCCGCAGTGTACTTATTGCTTTAGCCCCTGGTCACCTGAGTGGGGGTGAGTGTGCCTGCGGCATAAATCTTCCCTCTTACTTTCTATTCTAGAAAAAGGTACAGCTGTCAATTAAGAGTATCATCCCAGATGGGAATCCCAGAGTGAAGTTTTGTGGTCCACCAGCGAATCATGTAGACCCTAAGGGTTTTGGCAGATAGCGGTTTGGAAATAAATGGTATGACAAAAACGTGTTTTGGGTGACGAAGCGTTACCGCACGTTCAACACCAGGACTATTCGAGACCTACACATCATTTATCAAGTGCTTTTTCCCAGATCGTAACAGATCGTAAATGCAAGCAGTATGTGGGTGGCAAAAATACAACCCAATCGGTCAACATTGTTATCGTCTGTTGGGAAGAGGGTTCGAACCACTATACTAACGAATCACCGTATATCCAGCTGATAATTTTGTATGTTTATCAGGGCTATTTTTCTAAGCAGAGCGAATGGAAAACTTAAAAAAATACATATTTGACTCATTTTGCTAACTTGTCCTATGTAATCACCGGCGATCTCTTCATGTCCATTCAGCGGTACCGTTTCAATTGTATGCTTCATTTACGGTGTCCCCTTAGAGAAGGCAACTAGCTGCAAAGGATTCAACTGTAGTTGATAGGCATCTATGCCATAACAAACTCTGATGACAGTAGTATTTTTCAAACCGTGAACCTGATGTAAACTTGAGGCAGTTTAATGAAAAAAATATTCTACGACTGTTCCAGCGCTAGGAAGATGCGGTAATTTAAGATGAGACGAAGGTTCAACAGAACCTCACTAATTTTCAGCCATCTGCCTCAAAGATGGTTAACATTCAGGGCAAAAGCAAAATATTAGTCCCTGCCGAATTAAGTTAGGCCGGCGCAATTACTTTGCCCTTGCCTCAAATGTTAATCATCTCTTGTCTTTCTCACACTTACTGGTCACGCAGTTGAACTTTCACCTTGCCTGATGGGATCCAGGGCGTCAATTGTTCCAGGGTTGAATAACGAGACTTTTAACGCCTACAAATGTCTGTTCGATGTGCTAACACATGAAAAAGCGCAAGGATTTCCCAAAGGAGTACTTAGCCAAAGAGATATGGGGGTGGTCCGTTCATGAAACATAGAGTTACTGCGAATGGGACAGAAGTATCACGTGGTAACCCATGGCTTCATCAAATTATTCCATCTGTAGAGACCTTCCATTAACTACGACCGCAAACCAATCTAACATTAATGACTCGACCTTACCCGTTTTTTAGAGATACCAATCACCTTTTCCAAATTACCAGTTGCACTTAACCCAGCCTTTTTCTCAAGTAAACTTGGTTAAACTTTATGGCAAATAAGGATGGTAATGAAAAAATAAGAATAAACAGTGTTGGTGAAAAGTATCACGATTTGCAAAGAAGGTTTTTGAATGTTCTCATCTGCCGCGATTAAAAAATCGAGATAAACTATTGTTAGGTGTCTGGAAATAAAGTACACGGTTTAAAGCAAAAATTAGCTACTGCAACACGATTAGTCCGTAAGTAAACGCAAATGAGGAGGGTCCACCTCCTCGCGGAAGGAGGCGGTGATATGGTCTAAATTGCGAGGGGATGCGGAAGTACCCCTTTTTCTCTGTCGCAACTCCGATTACTTTTCTCTCTGGGGAAAACATGAGGTATATGGAACGAAAGCGGCGGGGAAAGACAAGAACAGAGTAAAAATAGCACCAGTAGAAAGAGGAGAGAAAGGGAGAAACAATTGAAAGTGCACGAGGGTCAAAGCTACGTACGATTTTTTCCTTTATGTACAGTTGAATGTTCCATGAGCTGCAGGGACAAAATTCTTCCGCAGTCAAAACTAAAATCGAAGTATTTCTCGTTCTTTAACGCGACTAACCTCTAGTTACCAGTTTTTAATAACAAAAATGTTCAAAACAATTCTGAATTAGTTTAAAGAGTTTATAAAGAGGGTGTATAAAATGGAAAAATGAGTGTCGCGAGGTGCGATATGAAAAGAAATGTGTGAGAATTCGTGTTTCAGTTTCCACAGATAGAATCTTCCAAACAAATAACAGGTCGGATCCAACATGTTGAGCGGGGCACACGTGTTTCAAATTAGCATGAAGGTCTCCCTCTCAACTAACTTATACTTATGTACACATAGCGTATTTGACCGGGGCAAAGAAAGCGAAAGACTTAGTTTCCAAATGTCAAGAGCAGAAGGCTTTCAGACAAAAGCTTGTATAATTTACAGGCGAAAGTTATACGCGCAAAACTTTTGGTATACTTGGGGGAAAAGCCTCTTGGGTTACGCCTATCGCAGACTCATAATTGTCGAGCGTGCGTTTCGTTGGTTTCGTGTGTCATATCACGTGCGAAGTCTGAAAGACCATATGGGCGAAAAAGTTATCGTCCATACCGATAGCAAGGTTATTTTTTATGTATCGTATCTGTAATATCGTATTTACAGGTGTTGTAAAGCTCCTTCTTTTTCTTCAGAAAATTGAAATAAATGTTAAAACATCGGCCAAATCGATACAAATTGATAAGAACAAGTACTCGCGGGCATAAAGTTATGAAACTGATTGTAAATTAGATTTAATAAAAACAAATACCCGCATACAAACTTAAGACGTCTATATTTTAGAAAAATTCGAGTGTTGAATACGATTTCTAATACTAAAAAATTGATTTTTTAAATATTTAGTAACAAGAAAACTTCACCTTTTATACGTGGGAACAATAGTTTCTCGTTTCTTTAATATATAGTAGTGAACTCACTTGTCTTGCACGAATAAAAGAGCTTTTCACACGTGTACACACAATTTACGTTTGATCTTTAAATACAAAAATTTCTTCCTGTGCAATATATCGCGGTGAAGAGTGGAACGAATCAATCTCATGGGGGAAGATGGACGCCAAGATTTTTGTTCAAATAATGAAAATTTCTTGAAACCCCCCATCAGGCGATTTTGTAATACCATTGATTGACTTGGCGATGTGTTATTTTATTTTATATTTCGACGAATCCATATTTATTCTATATTTCGACGAAAAACAAAAACACAAAGCTTCTGTATTAATTTCGAATGGATAATTTTCGTAATGGTGTCGACTTGCACCACTTTTCTGTCCGTATGTATGGGTGCCTTTGCATCAGATATTTCCAGTATACCATGTGCATAGCCAATGTAAATTCCTTCGATGAACTCATCTCCACGAGTTGAGAAAAAGAGAAGCACGGCAAAGTGAAGAGTGACTCGTGAAACTGGGATCTTCCGCGTCGTGTAGTTCGCTCTAGTAGCTCATACTATATGTAACCATGCTGTATCGTATATCTTCGGAGACGTTGCGAATGCCACTCACGATCTCGTACCCACGATCGACAAATCGTCACACGTAGATACGTACACGTACACTCAATGTGTAGTGCCACGTACAGGATAGTACAGCAACTTCGTAGCGTTTGGGGTAGAAAACCCTTCGTCTATCCTTCCATGTTATATGTATATACTGCAGAATATCTGTCTGTGCATTATACCGTGCTATATACGTAGTTACTTGGATGAAGACACGCTCGTCGAATTTCACGCAGTCTCCAGACGTGTCTTGAGCATTGACCCTAACCATAATCCTTTTGATGCGCATGTATGTATGCCACCCTCGATTCTACGGAATATAACTATTCGCGTATGTACATATATATTTCGAATTGTGGTCGTTAGTGGCCGTATATTGTTTCGCTGTACTTCCAGAACCCATAGTTGCATCCCCTCGCGTAGTAAATCATCAGCTCCTGCTCGATCTGTCTTTTCGGGGTCCCCTTTGTCTCAGTTTTCTTTATACACTCACACTCGCTCAATCTTGGCGATTTGTAGCAATCCCCATATGAGGGGGATACATGAAAGCCTGAAAATGACAACAGATATATTATATGAATTCTTCGGCAGAGAATTTGTCATATATATAAGTAGTGAGTGGAAGTGAAGACTCGTATTATCATTTCTCTATTTGATTAAATGAACCAAGTGAGCGAACTAGAACTTGGGAAGACTCGTACGAGGTTCATTTCTGAACACTGGAAATACAATGAGGAGACTAGAAGAGACGGACAGTCAGACGTCCATTCGCCTGCGAGAAAGCGCTCTCGGTTAAGCGCCACCCCGCGGTTACCACGTGCACTGCCGGTTAACTAGGGACAACACAATTCCCACTACGATATAGGCATCAAGGCGCTGACCCGTCTTTTAATATACTCGTATTTATTTGAATATATTGTGATTAGCATGGAGTCAATGACATAGAGATTGAATACCCAACCGTTTTTTAAATATATCTGTATATGACGAATTGGAACTAATTGTCCCATTTAGTTCCAATCGTCTAATATAATATTCCCCGATATGTAAGTGACGGAATGCATCTTTTTTATTCAACCCTCGCTAAACTTATAATAAGAACTGTAGTTTCGTTGAATGAAATATGGTTCATGGAATATGGTCTCCGACATTTTCCGATAATTACGCGCATATCCATACGAATGAATGGACAGGGTCAGAGCATTAGAAGGAGTGCAGAGAGTATATAGAGAGTCGTACTCGCTGGGGGTGTCGTCAATGGCGCCACCGTCTGCATGGCCACCAACGACAGCGCCATCAGCGAAAACTAATGTTCTTTCTTCATACACCCTCGTGTCTAGCCAATATATGTACATGCGCACACATATGAACATGCATACACATGCATGATAATGCATATATGTATATATTGTATTGTATGACTGGCGTAGGGGTCTTCGATGAATAGGCCGCGTCGTTGAAAGGGCTCGACCGGGGGACCCCGTGCTCTCGAATGGGCCGGCATGGCGACGCTCTCTCTCTCTCTCTCTCTCTCACTCGCGACCTATGCTGCTGATCGTGGTATGTGGGTACTCGCCTGTGTACAAGAGCGCACTCGTCAGAGACGACGTAAAAGAGTCAAGGATGGCGCGTATGTAGTACGCGTCGAGACACCGGCGCGACAAGGCGCCCCTTACACTCTCGCACTAATACAAAAATTACAACCTCCGCGTGGGGTAAAAATAAGGGAGCTTGAACGAGTTCCCCATACCCCACTCACTATATACGCACCGATGTATGTAATTCATGTATGTATCGCGACTTTTGAGTCTACCACCGTTACCTCGAGTGCCAAACTACACTTTAGTAACGAGGTGTGCACGAGCAAATTTCGAATTCTTGCAACCCTTATGACAGATTCAAGATTTTCTACCCTTGCCGACCAATCCTTAAGCAATCACGCTGTATTATTATTATTATTATTATTAATATTACTATTATTATTATTATTGTTGTTGTTGTTGTTGTAATTCATAATAAAATTTATTAACGAATAATTCCATTTATGATATCATGTAATATTCTTTATAAACACTTGGACTTATTAAACCCAGACATTAATGTATTTAATGAGACGAAACGAATTACATTTTCATTATTTTGATTATTATGTGAAAAATGTTATAAGAAAAAGAAAAGTCGCGGTATTATAAGCCTAAATTTGTGGAAGCAAAAAAAAGTTGGCAGTTAGTGTGACAATCGAGGCTACTATTGGCTTAAAAAGAATTATTGTACTCGTAAAGAGTATATTTATTGTACCAACTATGGAGAAATAAAAAAATTGCAAAATCATGACATTGAAGACAAGAAATTTCATTTTTCGGTATTGCTTTAAAGTTCTTATTTGTTTACCCCTAAGAACTCTTTTATTTGGTAGAAGTATTTGTATACTTGTTATTATATTTTTATTCTAAAGGAAATATTTTTAATTCCATAGACTAGATAATAAAAGAATATTTATTGAAGACATACACCAAATTTGAAGTTAATCGGTTAAATAGCTTCCGAGATATTTGAACGATCGTCTCAAAAAATATAATTTAGAGAAAAACGCGTTTAAAATTTTGGACTAACGTAATATTTTTATTCGCGCCGACATTAATGTCACGTTATACTTCATACTTAATCAATCATTTCTAGATCACAAAGATTTCCCTTATCTTACTCGTATGAATCACTCGAATTGTTCCTCGAATAAAATTTGAAAAATGGGTGAAGATGCCTCGTTAACCCTCTGCGTCCCCCGCGGCGTCTGTCAGACGCCACTCCGTATATAACTTCTCACATTACCTTTCGAGGCGCGAATCCCAAAGGGTTAAAAATACGGTATAATTGGGCCTAACCGCAGTTAGAACCACGTCAATGTCCAAAATTCGTGAATCCCCTTTCGAAAACTCATTTTTTAATGTATATATTTTGATCGAATTTGAAAATACCCCACACGATAATGATTATTATGCCACGGTAACAACAGCTAAACCGATAATCGATGAACCCGTCAATTTTGAAATGCACGTACCGGTGGCGAAACAAAAATTATTTGCGCAAATAGGGGTTAATTATATATAATCTCCCTGAATTTTTACAACTAGCATTTTACCATGAATTTCTCTAGCCGCTCTATGAAGATTTGGATCTATGCTAACATCGAAATATTAGACCGAAGAAAAAATAAAAGATTTAGCAATTTCGAAACTTGTCGTCTGTTTAATAATTAATTTTCGTACACAACCGATATCAACGTGAATATATTTTTTATCATATGTTGTAATTTTTATATATAATAACACGTTGACATCATCCTACCGGTGATATCACTTCTCGTTTCGAATTTCTCGTAAAAAAGTTTTGTGAATGAGAACGTAATATCGAAAAAGCAAAATATAAAACTGGAAAGGTAATGCGATCCGAGTTTCTCTCACTAAAATAGTTTTCAAGCGATTAGTTACAAAATTAGGTCGATTTACAAAAAAAATTGTGGATTTCAATTATTGCCGCGCAATTTCCAGCTTCGAAAAAGAACAAATTAGCTTTTAGTAGAAGTTGATCGATGCGAAAGCTCCGACAAGAAGTTACCCCATCGACGATCTATTGGAGTTAGGGGGAGGTATGTACGCTAGGATCTTCGGGGATTTCTCGTATATGTCTCAAGAGATCGCTTTCCAGAGGCACTTCCGTCATCGTTCGTTGTCTGTTAGTAGATTCAAGAAGTTGGACAACGCTGTAGATAGATGGCAAAAGGAGAGTACAGGGGAAGGGAGGAATTCTCTCAGCGTGTTTTTCCTGCATGAGAACCTCTAGAAGTGAGCAATGTATCGGAGATCCTTCGCTACATATCGTACATTCTTATTCTTATTTTGTTTCTGGTTGGCTCTGGGAAGAGACCCATCCGCGAAACGAGGGTTACGAAGAGAGAGAGAGAGAGAGAGAGAGAGAGAGAGAGAGAGAGAAAGAGAAAGAGAGAGAGAGAGGGTGCAAGAACGGATGCGGTTGTCATGAAAAATTCACGGGTTTTGTGGCGCGGTTATGTCGTCGTCGTCGTAGTCGGCGTCGTCGTCGTGTCGCTCGAATGGCTCAAGTTGAACTTCGGGATTTAACGTTGTAGCAAAAGCTCGCGATGGTATATGTACGTACTACATATATATCGGAGGGAGTAAAGCTTTTCCGTTGTTGGTGTAGCGCAAGAAAGTAAAAGCACCATCAATAGTAAAACGTATACGTATAGTAACCGATATGGATAAGCTTTCGGATTTCCCACGTTCGTTATCTTCCTAAGCCAAAATCCCTCCCTCCAAACTACGTTAAAGTCGACCGACTTTATACGTTTCAACAAAAAAAAAACATCATTACAAACAAGCCAAACTAAAATAAAGTTTCTATAAAATAATACAATATTGATTCAATACGTGTACATAGGAGCATGTCCTCTATTTACGTACAGCCCGTACGGGCCTGCGTTTATGCACAAGCACAGGCATGCGCACAGACGTTCTTGCCAAGAAGTTGGTTCTTCCAGCCTCCGTTCTTGCAGAAAGATCGGGAGAATAAAGAGACTTAATAGCCGACGAGCAGTGAAAGAAGTGTGCTGTCCACCACGCGAAAGGTTGCATCGGACCAAGTCAACATTAAACATAATCATATGACATCGCTAAGAGGACCCAGGTACTCCTTTTATTCCAGACTTCCTATCAAATCAAAAATTTCCAACATGAATATATATAGATGAATCGTGAAGATTCGATGTAATGACGAGTATATCATTGCATCACGTCGATGACAATTCGACGAACTTCTAAGATAGTCGAATTTCTGCACGTATCAAACTCTAAGCGATAGATGCGGTGTACCAGTAGATCAACCCACACCCTGAGTCTCTTCACCACGTACATATCGATTCGCCAAGGTGATAGTAGAGACTCGAAGGAAAGTTGACGTATGCCAGTGGTGTTATGTACTGTTCACCGTTATGCGCTGGCGTATCGTTGAAGGTAGGGTATGTGTAGGTATATATAATACATTTTATACTCTGTATTTCACGTCTGCGTATATAGACGTACGTGTATACCCAGACTTTGGTACATAGGTGTCACGCGTGTGAATTATAGTATGCACACGATCCGCAGGTGTGTCCTCCCGTCTCGGTGAAGAATGAATCATTCCCCCACCGAGCCCCCTTGCGTTGTCGGTCCTCCGTCATGGACACGAAGATGCATTGTTCCCCGACACCGTCCCGAGATGGTCGCGCAAGTGTTAACTCCCCTCGATGGTAACTCCACCACACGCGCTACACACCAACACAAAGGTGCTAGGTGTTGCATGCTGAGCATCACCAGAGGTGATTTTACATACACGAACCGTAATACAGTCTTCTTACAGGGATAGAAGCCCAGCCGATTTAGCTATGAATAACTGTAATATCCAGAACCAGTGACGGGTCACTTTAAGAAACGGAATATGCAGGTATTTGTCAAAAACTATGCAAGCGGGTTGCTGCCTCGTAATTTACGTCCATCAACATAATTACTTTTAGGACCAAGTGGCTCACACAATATGCTCTTCAGGAAAAAGACTCGATTCGCTTTGTATCGTTGTTGTCTAAATTTCTCAAAATAATCTGAAAATAAATCGTATCTTTGATCTAGACCAAAAATATTGATCTCTCGTAGGGTTGTTATCTATTTTATTTTTATAACGAGAAGTTCGAGCTTTTTCGAGCCGTTTTCTTTTATATACTCGACACCCTGTCAGAGTTGAGAAATTGTTGTAAAAAAGTGAGACATGTAAACAGCCTTGGGTGTTCAACTTCTATCCCCAAAGTTGAAGTTGGATCGCTCGAGGCGTTCGCGAGATATTGCCGTGCGAACTTTTCAAGGTTAACCAAGAGGCACCCTCGTGCGCACGCACGCGTGCATTGCCATCGTGCGTGAACGCGCACATGTACACGCAAACATGTACACAACCACACATACGTCCTGAATTTCCTTTCTAAATGAAATTTTCCGACTGTTTGAAACGTTACAAGCACTCGGGCATGAATATCCGAAAAGTTTCTTTGACTAATGAAAACGAAGGCTTTTTCTCGAAAATGAAGAAAAAGAAATGAAGAACTTTCCAATCGTCGGTAATTTAAGTATCGTAATTCTACCCTCGGCATGACTTTCATTCGTGCTGTATTTGGAAAAGAATGAATGAAAACTCGGACGTGAATAAGTTAAACGCCCGGGCTTCGTCTCGTCGTTCGGTCGATGTCTCTCACTTTCCCATGTCCAAGTTAATAATAGTGCGAAAATCAAGGAAAAAAGAGAAGAGAGGAATGTTCTATCCGATACGTGGGGGATGATGCGGGGGGGGGGGGGGGGGGGGGGGAGCGAACGCGCGAAAGAGAGAGAGAGAGGATTGTGGATTATAATAACGTTCATTAATTGTGACAACTATGCATTGTCCGGTATTTGCCGTGTCTCGCATCCCTTTTGTAACTACCCTTTCACAATATTTTTCTTTTCAATTTGCACTGGTTCATTCCGGCTTACCGAATTTTTTGATATTTCACATTCTATAAACAAAAATCTTACTCATTCTGGAAATAATTGATTCAAAATTGTAACGATGAATTTGTTTTTCCAATTTGCAATAATATTCGAATGATTGATTTACAAAAATGCAAAATTTTTGTTACGAGTATATTTCATTACGCACGAGTATTGGTTAATTCCGCAAATCAATTATTCATGATACATTTTATTTTGCTTTTCATAAAAGTACAATTTGATATTTACCAAAAGCTTCATTTTTGCCGAGAACGTCATGCGACGCTTGTTCTCATATAATTAACGAATTAATATCGGGAATTACTTTTTTTTTAAATTATAATAATTTTGTTATGTTTGTGACGGAACAGGATGAACAATGGATCCAAAAAAGGGAGAAACTTAGAAGATATACCAGCGGGAAAAACTCGAATTCAGGGAAGTTTAACGTTTTCTTTCTCTCGAGATGTGTACACATACACACACACACACACACACACACACACACATATATATATATATATATATATATATATATATATATATATATATATATTGCCTTAATCCATTTGCACCACGAGGGATGGAGAGAGAGAGAAAGAGAGAGGGAGAGAGAGAGAGAGAGAGAGAGAGAGGGAGAGAGAGAGAGAGAGAGAGAGAGAGATGAACAGGGAGAAGAAAGGCGAGGGGGGGAGGGCTGATGGCCGGAAATGCAAGCAAAAGCGACAGCGTAGAAGAGCCGGAGGGGCCTGTTGAATAAAATATTGAATGCCTCCAACGTGATGAGAGTGTACACAGATATATCCGTATATACAAAGAATATACGACTGACTGGTATTGTTAAATTTTCACCAGGTAGGAATGAATAATATTTCATGATAAAATAAGTGCAGGGGGCGTTCAATTTGTCCCGCGGCCTGGTCACTGAATCAATCGGGTGTGTACAGTCCCCTCGGCAAGCGATATAGAGAACTGGGAGAGTGACCGAATCGAACGGTATAATGAAATTGTGCAAGAGCGACGAACGGGCCATACGCTTGTTATTATACACGTGTAATGAAAGAGAGAGCAATCTGACAAACCAAATAATATAAAACAAACAATAATTAACAACAAAACAATCGGTCCCGAGTATTACGTTCATTACCATTTCTTCTTCATTTTAATTCCACGGTGTATTCAAAACGTACGCAACGATCGACTATTTAAAAAAAAAATCATTTTTAATTAAAATAAAATACGATTCCAATAAACTGATTAATCGATTCATTTTATTATCGATCGTACGAAAGTTTAACCCGAAACAAAAGTGTTTTGCACTCGATGATATTTAATGAGGCCAGATTACCAATTTGTTAGTAGATTAAACTTCGATCTATTTCACTCGTACGAATGTTTCATCCGTTATTCGTTTATTTAACCGAAATTTAATTAGCTCGAATCCGGCGGATGAGGGTTGTGTCCTTTTTTTTAATTACTTCGTTTTATCGAACGATTCATAAAATTTTGTGAGGGATGTGACTCGGTTGCAACTGCGTGCAATAATGGCATATGTATTTTTATGGAAAACTCCCTTTGCGCGACTTCAGAAATATTAACCGATGATGAGAATGACCTTTGACTCGGTATTGTTTTGAATTTAAGGATCACTGACGTCTCATTCTCTTCTTCGGGTTTACTTTCGGTGCTTTATCTGCAGGAGCATCGTCGAAACCTCGTTCCCGTTCGTTCTTTTTATTCGCTTTGTGGAAACTCATGACCTTATTCGTCTGACTCTTCGTCTGTTTTACTACTACAACGCCCCGGTGTCCGATAATCCTTAAGCATGCTCGTATCATAATTGGGATTTTTAAAACTCAACGTTTTAAGAACCAAATGAAGTTTATTAGCGCGTAGAAGTTTCTAGATAATTAATCTTTCTGGTTCAGAAAAGCCGGTGACCTCGTGGAGGTCAAGCGTTCACCGATCCGTGTAATGAACCCAATCGCGAGTTCCGCTCTGATTTGTGGACAATCATGCGTGGTAGAGAATTACCACCAATTGCACTATTTATCGATAAAAATTGATTAATTTTATTCGAATAAATTTGATGAGATCAAAAATGGATTTTATTCGACAATTGAAAAATTATTTAACAAATAATGTTTTTTTTATCACTCTCGTCGTTGTCCATCAAAAACCTAGACTGACCCGCAGTTCTAAAGCCGTTTATCAGGATTTATCCACGAATAATACAAATCCTCGAATGAAGGATAATTTTCAAAAATTTTCAAATTTTACAAATCAATACCTACCCACTGTCAAGCTTTCCTAGTTGAATCAAGTAACATTAACAATATTTTCGATTTATATTTCATGACAAAATCGGTGCAATCCAGCCAAAATCCGAATACAAACTTCGAGTTAAATAAGTAAAAAAATCAAATTTCACTTGTTAAATTAATAAACATAAAGTAACATTAATTAGAAACATAAAGAAAAGTCAATTCTCGTGAAAAAGGCCGAACACGTAAAAATAAAAATAACACAGTATGCGATTCACACTTGTTTTCATTGCGCTTTTACACCTGTCGGATTTTTTTTCTTTGTGCGTTCATCGAAAAAAGCTCTCGCTTGTGTACCGTGTGTACGAAGAGTACCACGAGTAAGAGAAACTATAGAGAAATATATGTATGTCCAATTTTACTGTAAATAAAACGCGCTTACGAACCACGCCGGTGTAGGTATAACTCATGTCTACCATTATATTTCGTATATCACACATGGATTTTATGACGCATGAAACAAAATTACCTACGTACTCGTACGTAGCTGTCCTTGCTATACTTTATATGTACATACAAGTATATACCCCCCTATATGTGAACATATATATCTACAAATATACACCTTCCTATATTTTTAAAATATTTGGCCTACCAGTTATTCTTGTACGCACGAGAATCGCTGGATGGTTTAGGTTTGGGTTAGAAAAAACCATATAAATATATATCTTGTTTTTCCTATAACTATGCAGGTGTTTTATGGGATGCGTCGTAAGCACAAGCGTTTACTTTTCAAAAGGGCCATGTGTGGCAAAAAATGGAAAAAGAGGTGAAAAGAGAATCGAGCTTTCGTAGAGTGAACATAAAATTTGATACATCCTCGAGAAAAATGGAGAAAGGGGGCGCGACAGAGCGAGTGAGAATGAGAAACGAAAAAGAAAAGGAGGCTCACTAGCCTGGATGATGAGTGCAGCTCGACTTAACGAATGGGAAAGATTTATGAGGAGCGAGAGAGACGTGGACCACGGAGACCACGGAGAGTGGCGAGTACAGAACGGAGCCTCGATAACGTAATGACCCAAAACGACAGTTTAAATCAGTAACGAATCTAGAATTATTTTGGGAATTGGGATCATGATTCTGTCATCTGAATATTTACTCTACAATTTTTTGTTTCAATTCTTAATTTTAGGAAAAGAAGAATTATTGATTCGTCACATGAATAATTTCGTGAAGTAACGAAAGGTTTTATGAGCTTAACTTCTATCGTGATTTGTATTTACGTATGGAAAATTCGAAGATACGTCGACGAAAATACCGATCGAAAAAAAATGTTATAATACAAAAAAAAAGCAATATTAGTGTAATAATTAAATGAAAGATCCTGAAAAAGCTCGATGCTTCTTCACTCGGGTAAGTCCAATTTTATGTCCACTTTTTGTTATCTCGATTAGTTTTTTTTTTAAATTATTCTGTTCAATCAGGCGTCGTAGGGGTGTACTCTAGGCTTAGTTAAGAAAATTATTTCAAACTTCGTATACAAGAGCAACACCTGTGCATGGTGGAGGTTTATAAAATTAGGTTATGATCGTGCGTATCAGAGCTTATGCCGGAGAGTTCACTTTGTAAGCTATGCGACAAACGAATTTATATATATTACGAAACGAAAATGTATATAGTATATGTACAGAAAACATGTACCATAAACCACAAGCTTGACCGCGACGCTGCTATTCTACGAATATATGTTACATGTGTCTAGGGGATTGTCGAACCAATTGCATCATCTTGCGAAATTACATATAAACGCCTGATAAAAGCTACTTTATCATCGGAATTTAATCTGGTTAGTGAACTCCAGTAAAAGTCAATTCTCAATTGCTATCTGATCTCCTTTCAATTACTTTGCCTATAATTCAGTCGATTGATTATTTTTTATCTAACGATTGGTCTTCTTGTCCTTTTGTGGAATAAGACGTAAGCTCCCATTTTCTCTATCTGCGATATAATCTTAGCAGTTAACGTGCCAATTAAATTTTCAAACAACGATTAGAATAAAAACGATTCTTAATAATCGATTTCTCTTACCAACTGTCGGCAACGAAATCCAAAAGCTTGTCAATACAAAATTCATTACTCAAATTGAAATCTTTTATGTATTTTTTCATTGAAATAAATTTATGAAATTAGAGCTTATTACATTTTTCATCACACACGAATTTTGGTTTCGCAATCCAGCGCTCGCAGCACACACTGCCTTTGTTTCTAGGTTCCATTTGGCTTACGTTAATGCCCAACACAGACTCTCTCCCACAGTCGCTATACCGTTCCATTTATGGCAACATATCATTATAAAATATACGAGTACACCTCAAAACTTCGAGACTCTACACCCACAGATTTGTAAAAACTTTGTATTAATGCAAATATTATTATGGCTCGTGACAAACAAGTTAAAATAGAGAGATCGAGCGAGTTAAACTGGCGTTGCCTAAGAGCTACCTCGATAGTCCTGTGGCATTTTAGATGGTTCATCCTGTATGGCCGTACGAGGGCGCACATGTACATTGCATAATCGCACGGCTCGGGTAAAAGCAGCGAAGGCTGGAAGGATAGTTGGGGGGTTGGACGGTGGGTAGCTTGAATTATACGAGGGTAATGGGCAGAAAGAGGATGAGTTGAATAGAAAAGCAAGAGAAAGACAGAGAGAGAGAGAAAGACGCGGTGGTCGACGGCGCGATGTGGTGCCGTTGGCGCCGGTACAGAGCTCGCGGCATACAGGCTGAGCCGTGTGAGTGCTGGCGGGTATAGCTTTCAACTTTGGCTGTGCCGCAGTGATATCGAGCGACGGCTATCCCTCCCCACTCCCGCCCTCTTGCCCTCATCCTCTACTACCTTGCCATCCGCCTTTCATCCCCCTCGGCCGCCCAACTCCCTTCTTTGCCCACGACGCCGCGTCACTTTTCCCATCTCTGTCTGTCGACAACGAAACTCATTTTCTCTCTCTCTCTCTCTCTCGTTCTCTATGCGCTCGGAGCGCATATGTGATTGTTACTTCACATATACATTAACATACAAGCGTTTAGACTAATACATAGACGTACATATTCATTTGGGTCCGTATACATTTATGTCAATATACATAATGCAGTTATATCTGTATATATAATAGATATACTATATATATGTGTGTGCAATATAACACGTATGCATACCATGGAGAATAGTGCGTGGTTGTACATCGTGCAATATACACGATATATGTTTACGTACATTTGGGTTACATCTGTGCAAATGTGGGCGTGTGCATATATGTGCATGTGCTATTGCGATAAGTATATACAGATATGGTGTATGCAGTTTTGTACATTTGCGTCAAAGATGGGCACTGTTCCAACGAAACAAAAAAAACATTCGGAAAATAGTTTTAACGAAAAAGTATATTACGAACGACGATATGAAATTGTTCGTGCTTGTCGATGTTTCGAATCTCACTCACTTTTAATATTTCGAACTGCTGAATTTTGTATGTATTTGGCTACCCTCGAAAATAAAGCTGTCAACCATTTTGCGTTTGAATCCGGAAATTATTTTTATTTATCGGGGACAGCAGCGGCCTCCATTTTGAAAATTCACGCTAAAGTTGCTGATCATCTATCAGGCAGTTTTTAAGCATATTACCAAAATGGCAGGAAATCAAATAAATGGAGGGATTAATGCTAATGGTCATCCTCGATCTATAATAATACGCATCAACTTTCACCGAAGCTCGCACAGAGATCGTTAATGTATACCGGCTTGATAATTCCCGTGGTAACGTAACCTCCAATCCAAACTCCGGAGTGACTCCGGTATCAATTTTTTCCAATAGTCCTCACATGGGAAGTTTACCAACCCGCAAGATGAATCTGACGTATAGCGTAAATGGACGAGCGTCGGCTTGGCTAGTCCCATCGATGGCTACGAGGTGGCGCTGATTAAATCGGACGAAACTACAGTGTCAAGACAGATGGATGACTCGGTCGGTAACACTGTACGGGTTACTGATTAAAGTGAAGAATATCGTCTGTATGAACTCCCTTCCCTTAATTAAGTTATCAGGGACATTACTTGCATCAGACTTACGAAACAATCCAGGTCGATAGTAAGTTTATACAAGGTTAAGCGCTGATACCTGCTTAGCCACTAAATTGCCGTAAAGGAGTTATCGATCGAATCCTTAACTATGTAGCGTTTGTCTCTGTGGTATTAATGCCAGGACAACAAAGGCTTGTTTGTAATAAAGAGCAAGCTATTAATTACAGTCCAGGTCGACGCTCCTCCGGCACCTTAGATATGCGGCTGTTGGTAAGTCAGTCCATCGTGGCATTCTGGAGTGTGGTGATTACATGGCAGCCTGGATGCTGCCGATTGTTCGTAGGATCTATGATTTTGCATAGCCTACCTCGAACACTCCAGCGATGCCATATCAGCGTTGTCAGATGTGTATAAAGCACATCGAGCTTTCTCAACCGGCATAGAGAGCATAGCGGAGAGAACGGCTATATCGTGATTACATATGCCGGATTACGGTGGCGGTGTGCAAGTGGTAGAATGTAATGCGCATGTCGCCTCCGTTCGCGTGTGCAACGTCTCCTTATATGCGATGACAATACCGATGGTCGGTAGCGTATGTGATATGCTTTAGAATACCAGAGGGCGTTTTGGTAGTATCCGTATTATGCGATATTACTGAAAAGCACTCAGTATTGCCCGCATATTAGGTCACCCATAATGGCACACCTAGCGACTCGGGGATATTGCGCATCCAGAAATTTCTGATGATGGTAGTCAACCTCTCTAGGCTCCTCATGGATTTCCCGGCAGCTCACTTGCCGATGTCGTCATGTTTCGCACACTACCAAAC
Source organism: Netelia inedita (assembly GCA_964017225.1). Lineage (NCBI taxonomy): Eukaryota > Metazoa > Arthropoda > Insecta > Hymenoptera > Ichneumonidae > Netelia > Netelia inedita. The sequence continues at coordinate 13,961,234 of OZ024922.1, forward strand.
ATTAACATGTGTAATATTGCCGGATGACACAGCGTGCGATACGGAATACCGTTCGTATTGTTGTATGATATGTACAACTACCCACTTGTATGGATCGTTTCACGATAAATCGATTTAGTCTTTTTTCATACTTTCCTACCTTAGTTCATTGTAAGACAGATCTTTATGAGACATCATTACATTTTTTTCGTTTTTCTGACAAGTGTTCAATCGCTCGCCATGAAACCTGAACCTATAATTGCTTCCTCGTCTGAACACCAAGGGAAATCTATTTTCTTTGTTATGGTAAAGCTTCCACCTTCTATTTGTAGAATTTGGTGTCATCATTGTACCCTTCATTACACCTATAAAACCTCCGTTCGATTCCAAGTTTGAATGACGCGAACTTATAGAACCTGCTTTTGATCGCAAGTCTGTCTGACGAACCATGGAATAGGCTCATCTGAGGGTTGTGCATATTCTGTTATAGCCTCCGCACCCTCCATTGAATTCAAATGTAAATTCTTTGCCAATTTAGAAGTTCATCGAAGACACCAGCATGTATGTATCTCATACGTTCGAGTGTGTCTCTAAAACTGTCTACGAGAAACATAGATATTTTTTTACGGGGAAGAGAGTGACGTCAATTGCATCAGAAGTGCATTCTTTTATTTGTGTTACTTTTTCGAAATACCATACAGTCAAAGGGTATCAAACTTTCCGAACCATATATTTCGATTACGTTAAATAAGATGTGAAAAGTGCAGACGAACGAAAACATTCGTGCGGAATGGTTCGTTGGTTAATGGTGGAATGACCCATATATCTTACTTTTCCTGACGTTTATATGAATTAAGGAGGTCGTCTAGTCGTCCGTGTGGGGAATAGGCGAGCCCACGTTAGAAATGGCGAGTCATGAGGGGGCGGATAGTGTGTGCGTGGGAGACGGATAGAGAAAGAGAGAGAGAGAGAGAGAGAGAGAGAGAGAGAGAGAGAGCAAGAAACCCACACCGTCTGCATTTGTAGGAGGGAAACGGGAGCTTACAGCTTTCGTTTCATTCAAATTGTATTTACTATTTTCGGTAAGCCAATTTTTTAATGTTTACTTTAAAATCAATGGTGCCTGACAAACAAATAGCCATTTGAAATTCGACCTACACACCTTATCACTAATTTAACGGGCTTACGCCTCGAAGATTCAAGCTTGGATGGTGTTCGTTCAATAACTAAATAAATGGTCGGTAACTTACCATAAAATTTCACAAAACCAAAGTTCAGTTTTTAAAAAGCACCATGTACTTTTTTAAACAAAGAAATCTGTACTGTCATATCAAAGTAGCAACGACCTTTCCAACAATTAAACGTGCCGCTTGGTTATATTCCCGGAAAAGGTCATCTCCGGTCGAATCTTATATCGCATGTGAAATTCAACAATTTTCACTCAGGATGAACTGCGGCTGTGTTCATTCCCGTAGTGACGGATGCACACCATTTACGAGTCTTACTTCGCTCGGACTGTGGGTCGATGCCTTGTGATAAACTCCCGCTAGAAGGGTTTACCTGCACGTACCTTATATACACGTATATACATATATATTTGCGACTACGCCAGTTCCGACTACATAGGTAGTCGTCTAGCACCGTTATTCGAACTTATTCCATTCAACAGTCTTTTGTTTTTTGCATGACTCCCGTTCATCGATCGACCTTACAGTAAGCACTCACCACACGAAACAATACAAGTGGCGGGGTAGTTTTTTCTCTGTTTTTCCCTCTCGCTAGGAATACACCTGGCATTACTGGATACATACGAATGTACCATTCTGATAATTGCTATACGAAACACAGTGGAATCCCCTTGGTGGGCTACTCGCCACATTGCTCGCGGTCAATCAATTTTTAATGACCAGTAGCCGCCCCATGTGTACGAGTTTCGGAAATCGTTCTCTCTCTCTCTCTCTCTCTCTCTCTCTCTCTCGCTCTGTCTGTCTCTCTTTTCTTTCTCTCAGGATTATCTAAATTGAAATCTTTTTCTAATATTTTTATTTTTATTTTTTTCAAACGCATTTAACTTTCTCGCAATAAAAGCCAGTAATAGTATTCTCGAGGTCCAGTTATTACGGACCTACGGATCTCATCGGTTTTTCTCTTTACGACGATCGTATTGCCGCTTCGTGTCCAACTGCGAATCCCAGACTGAAAACTGGGATAAACACACAGGATGGCGTTGAGGTTTACCTTCGTGACTAATATACTTTTTACCCGCTTGCGGTGGCGCCATCTGTGTTGTCCTATCGGCTTGGGGCACGGGACGTTCCGAGACAAATAGAAATGAGATTTAGGATCACAGTTTACTTTTTACGTTCTTTCTTCTATCGCGATGTTAATGGGCGCAGGGCCTCGTTTTCAGAGGCGAAATTGATCTTACCGCCAAAAATAAAAACAATTAATCATTTTCTTTCTTACTTTATCGCGAATAAATAATACGAAATATTCAATTGGATACAAGTTTGCTTCACGAGGGACTGAGAATGCCTCTATGCACTTATTTTTTTTCAATTATTCGAACTTCAAAATATGCCTCGAAATATTGTGTTACCATTTTTGAAAGTATTTGATAAATCGATAAGAGGTGATTAATTTTTGAATATAAATTCGAAAATTGGAAGATGATAAGTTCAAGTTCCGAACTCAATGCGAAACGCTAGATCAATCGACAGTTGAGAAAAATAAAGCAAACAAACATCGAATTCCCATGCTCTTACGTTTCGGCAAAAATAAAAAATAAAGAAAATACACTTGCGAAAACTCGAAGAAGAAAAATCCTAGAATTGACACGTTGATCTGGCACGATAATAGAAATCAAACCAGATCCATGTCGAACCTGACCAATCCTTTTGAACAAAGGGTGTTCGAGATGCAAGGATAAATGTCCACGTACCGCAGAACCATACCGTATGTTCAATCTCGATATACGGTGCTAGTTAGCTCGCTCGTTACCAATTACAACTGATGTGCAATCGATGTCAATGCCAATGGCAACTGCTGCGCTAAAAGCGACTCCTGAGAGCGTTAATTGCCGTGTTATTCGACAACTGTAACGACTGACCTCTTGCTCTACCCCCTATAACGAACTTTTCGTCTCCTGCGCTGTATATGCGCGTGGATGGTGTCGTTTGTGTTACGAACACGTATATGCATATATATATATAGTCGCAGTCAATAACAATGAATTTTTCCCGAGTGGTGTGCACGTTCCCGTACGTGTTTTCGCAACGTAAAATACACAGACGATATTTGGCGTAACACCCTTGTACCGGGGTTACGGACACACGCGCTTATGTATATACACGTACACGAAGTTTGTCGACGGTGTCGAACGTTTAAACGACCGTACCATATTACACACGCCAACATCGCGATTACCTTCATCTCATTGCCATTAGGATAATTCCGGGTGTCGGGTGTTAGTCGCGAACGGTATAGTCGAACGATCGGTGTTGGTTCGCCCATCGCGCGCACCTTCTCACTCGATCGTCGTTTCTCGTAGTGCCCGCTAGGCGGAACCTCGAGCGCCCTTTCCGTAATAGCGTGACTACGTACATAATGCGCGATACGGGAGTGAATTGGCTCAGCCACGTACACAAAGGAAGTCGAAGATACAAACTGGAAATTTCGATAGATAAAATGGTACGGTTTCAATGATGGATAAATACGTTATTTATACAATGTATAAACGCTTTCATTCGTATTTGCAGAATTAGGGAGACTGAGATATCGATCCGGGGTGTATTTTGAAAAATACTGTTCGAGCTTCAAAATGTGGGACACACTGCGATCCTAAAACTCGTGGTGCACGAGTTATAACGACAATGTTATCGTATTTATTCTCGAGAACTTTTTTGATTGATAAAGTATTCGAGGTTATGTCCTTTATCGGCTATGATCAGTTTGAACCCATTCGGTCCAGTACAGAGTCGTCATTTCGACTTATTTTATCATGTAAACAAGATTTCAGCTGCACTTTCTATTTAGACTTTCCGTTTTCTTTTTACATGAAAGGGATGATAACGTTAACGTTCGAGGACCAATCGGCCATTAGAAACGAATCGATGCGCGAAAGGGGTGCACTGGAGATTTTGTAGGGTTAAGCCAGGTTGCAATTAACTCGTTTGAAAGAGTGAAAGAAGATTGATAGTTTATTGACCTTGAAATTAGATATTCTACGACCTTTGCGTATCGTTGCAAACTGCAGGTTTTTGCCGACTCGTCGATGGTAAAGAAGAGACGGCACCATGGTACGTGATGCGGCAATGCACGAATCACTTCGAGAAACTTTCGGAGAGTCCACGATATACAACCGTTAACGTACGAAATCGATCTCGCTACGATCTTGTATTTTTACGGCATGTAGTTGAATAAAGAAAAATGTCGCGCAGGAAAGACGCTTGTCCCTCTCGCAACGCACGGACGAGTCAGCTGTAACGAAACGATCGATAATATCTCCTCGTCCCTCTTTGGCGCGCGTATGTCCCATCGTCTGTCTCAAAACGGTCATGTTTTACCAAGCAAATCGAGGGGTGTGAATTTACGGAAAAAATATATAAAATTATATCGATTAACTTTGTTTATTTTTTGTACTGAAAGGGCACATGGGTGCGCCCGCTTACTGTAACCCAATGTATGCATATACGGAAAAAATTAATTAATATGAGATATATTTAATATTTATCACCCTATTCATCATAGGATATAAATATATTTCATATTAATATTTAATTATATATTTTATTAATATTGATTTAAAACTTGAGCATTCGACGCAACGATAATAAAGTTCCCCTTGTTGAAAGATTATTTGTTCCTTAATCGCGAGTTTAATACGGATGGTTATTTTATTGTTGGAGGTATTAACGCGATTATCGATAACTCAATTAATGGAATATCCGGCGAATCTAGGGATCCGGAGGGCGATAAAACGTGTTGATTTAAGACACAATAGATTTGTCCGACAATCGTCTTGGATTCTCGCTTCTTCGGGAAGTACTCTATTAACCTTGGTCACGGGGGCGCTTCAGGCCGCAGCTGGCTTGTGGTCGACAACCCAGTAAACGCGCTTACAAACGACGAGAGAGACATACACGTTTGACCGACCAATTTGCGCCCAAGTTCCGTCGAGGAATATTTACGACGGTGGGGTATATTGTGCTCGGAAATCCCGTGGCTTTCGTTGGTCGTGTGTGTGTATGTGTGTGTGTGGGTGTGTTTGTGTGTGCGTGGGTGTGTGTCTGTTATGTACCGGTTGAATTCCCTACGAGAGCATGCATGTATCGGTCTATCCATATGAATGAATATTAGCAATGGATTATTGCAGCTCGAGCGCTCCACTGTTTCGTATTATTGCCAAACTAAAATGCAAAACGCCACGATTCTGTCCGGAGGGGTGTTTTTTGGACTTCGTAAATAAATCGTATTTTGATATAGGGCAAAAGCGGATAGATTGAGCAAATAAAAAATATTCATAATTTCAAATAGAAAATATGAAAAAAAGCAAATATTTCAAGATCGTATAGTGTTGGATTGATTCAACAAAGATTTAATTGTCGTTTCGTTTTAAACGTCGCATTACAAAACGATATTCGCTCGCAACTGGGTGTTTGTTACCACGAGAATGCTTTGTAAATAAGAACAAATTAGGGTGGTTGATATGTTCACTGAAAAAAATTGATACGTTTTTTATTCTTTTTATAACCTGATTGACTTTTGAGTAAACAGTGGAAATTTGGATGTTTCAAATGTCATTTCCAATCTCATAGCATCGGCTTAGATAACGAAATCATCCGAGATCTCCAAAAACGTGTTTTTACCACGTCAAACATCGAACACTCGTCGGTCTGACCATTACTTGGCTTTACTACTGCCAGTTGCGTTATCAAGCATACAGTAGATTTAGCGCGTTCTTTGCCTTGATCTGGACAAACTCGTTGATCAATAAACAACGAAAACGATACACATTCATTGATATTGATAATCTATTATTGTAAAAAAGAAAGTATACGCTTGTTCCTAAAAATAGAATACCCCTTAGAACAATAATTGTTGTCCGAATAATTAATAAAAATTATGCAAATAATAATGTTTCTCAATATATAAATAATGAATGATCATTTTATCAGACAATAATGTATTCATAATTATCGAGTTTGAAAACTATTTCAAGCGTTTCTTTGTTCAAACATGCCTCATCTTCATTTTCGACAACAGTAGGTAATCGGTTTATTTAATTTGTTTTAAGTATAAAATCTTGTTAAACATTCGCAGTTATTTCAACCAGACCAAATAAATCCGTTCTCAATGTGTCTCCCGTGAAGTTTGTGCCAATGGGGTGGGTAGAGAGCCATAGGTAGGGGTAGGTAGCCCATAAACCAGACCACTAAATTCGCAATTCACTCTGTCTGAGCATTGAGTGCCGTGACTACTACGGGAGAGCGGCCGTTTCCAGTCCCAATTTGGAAAAAGCGTTTCGCCGTCCGACTATTTACGGATATATACGAGTATGCGTCTCTCTCTCTCTCTCTCTCTCTCTTTCTATCCTTACTCGTCGTTTGCTTTCTCCTCAGGAATGCCAACAGCAACAAGACAGGCGTGAAAAGAAAATCTGCCTCGGAGGTGAACTGCGATGCATTCTAAGAGTCGCTTATATATATCGTAAACGTTCAAAGGCAATGCAAAAGAATTCGATGAAAGGGATTCAGAAATCGCGAACCGAGAAAATTTCGTTGCTTCGAGGGAAGACACCACTTAATTCCCAAGCGAGATTTCTTTTGAATGCAGTGAAACTCGAATTGTACATACGGAATTCCACTCGACACTTTACAGCCATTCTAAAAATAAACAATGTACGAAAATTGGTCAAAATACCGGGCTGTGCAGAATTTGAAGCACAAAGTGATGCAAATTTCGATGTCCTCAACTTGTCGTCGAGTTCGTTCAGTTTTTTTTCTTCTATCGCTGATATCTCGAAAAAACGACGTCGTAATTAAATTATAGATAATAAAAATATTCATTTTTTTTATATCGCATAAAAAACAATGATAATAATAATGATGATATGAAATTGAAAAATAAATACATCGTTTTTTTTTATTTCGAAAGACTGTACCAGTTGTATCCTTGTTTTCCATATTAAGCAAGGCAACAATATTTGCGGGAATTTGCATTGTAGAACTTCTGCTAGTTCGACGGTTACGGCGATTTGTCGTTTAAAATACTCGGAGGATTATAAACGAAATTTGCTTAGAAATTTGGGTTTCTACGTACTAAAAATCGTTGAAAGTTGATGAAAGTCAATGATTGCTTTGTCAATATTCTTGAAAAGTATGAATAAAAAAACGTTCAAACGTTCGAATGGAAAATTATAAAAATTAATTATAATCGAACACCTAACGATTATTTGACTAATAAAGATCTTAATAAAAATGTTACCAATGTATTTCATTACCAATATTTTTTTCAGAATTATCCAAACGCGATATTGATTTTTAATAGATTTTTAATAGTCGAGTAAAGATTCTCAATGAAAAAAAAAGCAATTCACAGCACATTTGATAATTGAATAAAAACGCAAGTAGAGCGATAATATTTATGAGTCGATTCAATCTTAATGAACATTAAACAGTCCAAAAAGTGAAGATTCGAATTTATTCGAAATTAAACGATGTTTATTGACAATAAAGATTATGACATCAATACTAATAATAAAAGATTAATGAACCGGATTTATTAGAACCAAATTAGTAACAGCTAGTCGATAACAGATCGACACATTAATAACTTCTTTATTAATAAATTAGTAATGAATCTTGTAACCTGTTTATGTGAAAATAGATATTTAGCCATTTCTGCGATGTTTCCCTTGGGCCAAATGAGATTTAATCAGCTCGAATAAATCGATATTTAGTATAACAAAAATATGGCAATAATAAATAAACATTTATTTCGCCATATCTACCGACAGCTTTTTCAATAATCAATAAATCCCTTTACAAGTGTATAAAAAACGTATCAAATTTTTCATTCGTATATCAACACATCGAGTTAAAATTTAAAAAAAACAAAATTTCATTATTACATATTTATCGGAATACTTATTTGATGTATTCTTCTTTTAGTAATCGAGTTCTGTGAAAAAAAACCCGGCATTCCATGAAAAAATATTAATAAACCTTTTTCCACACACTTGCCACGTGTTCACTCTCATTTACAGTGAGTGAGACACAAAAAGTTGTTCCCATCGCATGGTCGACGTGGGTGTTCCCGCATTGCAGTGTGTGTTGCCACTCGTGTATAATCCGTGGAATATGAGCTTAACGCACGCTTGGCTAGGCCGTTCGAGTGTCAAGTGCGCCAATGGCGTTGCCTTTACATTATTCCTGTATATATACCTACATATATGCGTATGTGTGTGTGTGTGTGTATGAATGTGTAACTCGTGGTCCAGGTGGCCTTTGCGTGTACGCGACAAGGCACAAACTTTTCCTCAAGAATATATCAAAAAGTGTTATAACGGACAATTGTACGCGAGCTTTCAAGCTTACCCATCCATAAAACATCGACTGCTGCTTCAACTCTCTTACCATATGCCGTGTATATTCGCTCTCGTTCTTATTCGTACGTGCACGCCAAGCGGAAGCGAGAATTCCGAATGCAATACGCGTAACCGCATGATATTCAACCACACGTGGAACCAAATTCATTCACGATGAATTATTTTTTAACGTTTAGAAAAATATTATTTCTCTTATTCATCATTTACATCATAGTTATTATTTTATATCGGAGAATGGAGAAAATATAAGAGAGGTCATACCAGATAAAAGATAACAGAGATTTTTAAAAGATGAAAGATAGAAGATGATAGATGTAAGATGGTGACAGTGAAAGATGAAAGAGGAGAACGTGCAAAATAAAAGATAGACGATGCAAAATAAACGATTAATGTAGAAGATAAATCATCAAAGATGAAAGATGCATAGTACGATATTAAAGAGGAAGCTAATGATCGTCGTACACTCGAGTCAAACGGATATAAACTTGAATTGGAGAATTGTGAAAAAAATGTGTCCACCTTAAGAATATCACCTTTTAACGCTTTATCATCATGCCACGTATCCTACGTGGCTGATTATCTTTTCACGCTACTTGCTACAATTATTCTTCTCTCTCTCTCTCTCTCTCTCTCTCTAGCTTCGGTTCATTTTTTCAGTCGTCGCTAGTGTGCGGTAATAGCATCGCACTCGACACACACGCGAGACTATATCGCTCTCGGCTGCCGCGATATCTAGGGTGGAGGGGAGTAAAATAGGGGCAGCGGGGTCATGGTGTGTTATACGCGTAGAGCTTGTCGAAAGAGCACACGCGCATGCGCAATCGAATTTACGAGGTCGCGCACTGTAGAGCGTCACAGGGGTCGAACCTTGTCCATCCTCCCGCCCTCTCACTCTCTCTCTCTCTCTCTCTGTCTCCCTTCCTCCCTCCCTCTCTCTCTCTCTCTCTCCCACTCTCTCTATCTATCTCGTTACCTCTTATTGAACGCAACATTTCGTAATAGTCAACATCAGTACCACCAATATTTTTGCATATATATATATACAGTGTGTATGTGTGTGCGCGCCCTCGTGTATATTCAGCTGTACATAGGCCGGTTTTCAAGTAAATTGCAAGAGCAAGCTATCTCCATATTTATTTATAAATATATATGTATATATACAGGTGAAATTCTCCACCAACCAGCCGAACGGCATGGAACGTGAAACGTCCAGAGGCAGGATAATTCAACGCAGAAAGCTGACCGTTGACAGAAGGTACAAGGATGACTGGCCTGCGGGACATAGTACGGAAAATGGCGCGGAGTGTCATAGTCAATCGACACTGGGAATATAACCAGCGAGTCGAGAGAAGCGAAAGAGTAACTCGCTGTGTATACGCGTATGACCGATTTTGCCAAACTTTGATCTCCTGAAAAAAAAAAAAAAAAAAAAAAAAACTAAATAAAAAACATTGCTCTACCTTGAAATTAATCGATCCATCGGGATATCCGAACGGAAAAATTTCTTCCGGTATCAGATATTGAAAAAAAAATGCTGCAACGTTTTTCTGACTGCAATTCGAATGATATTGTGATCGTAGAAGAGCGCTCGTTCGACGCAGACAAAAAATAAATATTTCATAAAATTTACAGCATCGGCAGGCCAATGGCTTTACAAGCATATACCTATGTATATATATTGAGATAGACTGTTTTTATTTTATTTATATGCATATTTAAAGTCTATTTATACAGCGAGGCAAAGACACGTTGATTTTATTTCGTACGTATATTTTTATTTATATAAATATTTAGCGGTTATATATATATGAACATATAATTATGTGTATGTACATATAATTTGCAACATATATAGGTATCTAAAAAATACTGGTATTTAAGGGGCTTGTGTGGCTCTGATGCTACGCGCTCTTGTTTTCTTTGTACCAAAAAAAAAACAAATACCGATCAATGGCGGAAAATTCTCGGGGTCAAATAAAACAACCAACGTATCGGGTATGTCCAGCCAACCCTAAACTTCTAACAACCCCTAATGAGGGTCATGAGATCTTTTTTATTATATTTATAGTTACATAAATATGGGTGTGTTACGAATATCCAGATATGATGTATAGATAAGCTACTTTGAGCACGCAAGGCAATCGATACGTGCTCGAACTTGGACAATCCCATTACGATATTTAGTTCGCGTCGAATTGTTTGAAAATCTTGGCGTAGGCCTCCGATATAAATAAATAGACGTATAAATAAATAGATAAATTAATAAATATATGTACCTACACACGTAAATTTTGAATCCATCGAATCCCAACTTTACCATTTTATACCCAAATATCTCGAATTTTTTAATTTAAACTTCGATCTTTCAAAGCCGGGTGAAATGGTCGATGCGAGTTTTATTTGCTTTTACGTATTTAAAAAAAAACGGATGTTTTGGACAGAACGCGGATATAGGTGAACAAATATTTTTATCATCATACCTTCAAAGGGAGGTCGATAGGTATTGGAGATATTTTTCGTTTGTAAAACGAATCGTACGCGTACCCATCGAGAACTGAACAAGAATCATTTTTCAGAAATAGAAAGAAAAAAAAATGATCACTTTCAGCGTCCGATAAATCAGAATTATTGTAGCACTGATAATTACTCGATTATTATAATTAATCATATTGTTCCCATCGAGCAAGTACGAATAATAATTATTTTTTGAAAACACGTCCTTGATTGACCCGTACCTATCGCGAGAGACGGAATATTTCGATCATAATGACAAGATATTCCCGATTTCGACGAACCTTCGTGTTCAGCAGATTCAGTCGCTATGCGTTTTGGATGAGGCGTGCACGCAGAAGAGCATACGGTATGCTCTGCGGGACGGAGCTTAATTCGCGCCGAGGCTTTTGTTGTCCTCGATGTGTGCTATACAGGACGTGTTTCCTATGCAAATTCGTGTATAAAGCTCCAATGGAAATGTCGAAATCTTGTAGATTACAATCACACCCATGCCGTGCGGAGTGTGACGACATCGAGCATAGTTTCTGTACGCGTATATATTTATTCGACGACAAACGTGCTATGCTTGATATGGTCATATAAAATTAAATACATAAATCTTCAATGCTGCTTAGCCAGCATTGGACAAACATAAGATGAAGTATAGGATATCCAGCTTCGTATTTACCACCATCGCTGGCTAAGCGAAGGACGAACAGATCTCTAGTTCATAAGTTTCGACAAATTTCACTCGAGGATCACAGCTCGATCGGACATACATGGATATATAAAAGGCTCGAACGAAGACATTTATTTGTTAACAAATGAAAATAATGAAAAAATATATTTACAAGGAACGTTTCTCGCTTATAATTTACGTTACAAAAATATCCTTCGAATATGCGTTTACAAATTAAATTCAATTTAGGTACACGTCTTATTTGTTTCAATTATCCATATTTTCGCGAATTCGGATATTCGCATTGTCGCGTCTCGAGTGAATTAGTTGATACGAGCTTGAAATTCTATTCACCGGGAGCTAGAAATTTCAGATCTAAACTTGGCTCACGTGCCCATACGTGCGACTTGGGAAACGTATCGAGGCGAACTGCGCATGCGCGCACCGACCCAGTTTCGAAGGATCGGAAGAGGGGGAAATTAGATCGTGGAAACTAGCCTTAGTTCCGAATCGTTCCAAGTTTCACTGTATTGAATTATTTTGGGATTTTTGGCAAGGGGTAAACGACCCCCTCACCTTTACCACCACTGCAGGTATATTTCTCGTATACAGTCGGGGATAGCCTATTTACATTTACTATCCTATGTACATATATCTACATATGTATATGGGCCAGGCACCGAATAAAGCCGTCCCGTCGGTTGGCTTCGATGTTTTCAAAGTATGGATAAAACCGGGATTCTCACTTTGCAGGATCAACAACCGTCTGGACGAACCTCCTCGCCGTGTCAAGACCCAAAGAGGTTGAAGAAGCCCACACCAACCCTCTCTGTCTTCCTTTTCCCCATTCTTTTCGTCGAGCCCTGCATCTCGTAATATTTCTGCGCTTATATATAGCGTACACCGGATGTAGAGGAAGCCATGTATTTTCTCGTTGCTTCTGATACGTTATCGAATTGCTTATTTATGCCGGAAATCATTATTAGAGGGTGGTAGAAAATATGCGATTTTTGCAAGTTTCTCGAGTACATATAGCGTAACGTATCGATATAAAATTGTTCCAAAAATTATCGGCTGGTGTACGACATCCAAATAGGAAAAGGGGTAGTTTTGAAAATTGCTGATTTACACTAGATGTAACCTTCGTGGGGGTAGTTAATGTGATAAAGTATAATTTATTCGGAGAATAGTTTGAAATAAAAATAAAATCATGGTGTTTTCAACGAGACGAACGCGCACCTAGTATTCTTATATTTGAGCAGTCCACGCAAAATCGTACAATTTGGAACTTTTGTATTTATGATTAAAAAAAAATCTTTTACTCGTGGTTGAGACAAGCTTCCATGATTTTTTTTGAATTTTTTTGTCGAACCATTCGCGAGCTATAATTTTATGAAAAATGAGTTTTTCGAAATGCTTATAAATCCGCGAATAATTGGCCAAATTGCACTTTCCATTTTTCAAATTTTTCGTTTTTAAACGTTCTTTTTATAGGAAGTACTGAAATTTTTATATAAATAGTTTTTTAAGGTTTTAAAAACTTATTCCTTGTCAGAAAACTGGTTTTAATAAGTTCCTACTTGTTACAATATCTACAAAAAAGATTAGCAAAATACTCACGTGTCATTCTTTATTCCCAATAACAGTGACAAAAGTTGTTTCATCATTTTTTTAAACCTGTTTTCTGATAAAAATTAAGTTTCTAAAGCCTTAAAAAACTATCTGTCAATATTTATTAATTATCAATTAAACAATATTTATAGTAAATTTAATTATCTACAAAAAAGTTATTTGACGTTTTTCAATAGAGACGATAGTTTTGCTGTAATATTAAAAAAACTATGAATTTTCATAAATTTTTAACTTGTAACTCGAATATCATTTGAATGGCTAACTTTATTAAAAAAGTATAGGCGATCTTTTTTGTAGACGGTTTAATTTTCTATATGAATATGCTCAGAGCTTGGTTGTACAATATACCATGGCTGTGGTATACAATTCCAAACACAAATAGAAATATTGACCGTGTTATTTAAATGAAAAATAGAGATGTGCGTTGAGCGACCTCTAAATATTAATATTAAGAGCTCAATTTTTGACAGGCTTCTTATTTCACCTTACTGCAAATTTACAACCTGGTACGCAGATAAAAAAAAGTTGCTCGAAAATAGCACAGCCTAATATATATATATATCTGTTTTTGTGTGTGCGTGTTTGCACGAAAAAGAGGAAACCAAGAGAGAAATTGTATAGTTCTATCTGTGTCGAGAACATTCATCTATCACACGTTCTCCAATATTTGCGTGACATGTGATCAGTACGACAACAGACATAAATAAAAATATTTCTAAAAAAACGCGAAATATCGTCTATGCGAAAAAATCCACAGAGAGAGTATGCGATGTCGTGATTCGTGAAATATAGCGAAGTAGATAGCGATGTGGGCGTTGTGTCGGCACGATAGAAGATTTCGCAGACGAATAAAAATTTTATATCAAATTTTCATTACATGGGCTATATTGATTATACATATTTATGCATGGACGTCATATGACCTATGTGGTGAATGTTATCTTTCGTTTTAAAAACCGAAAAATAATTAGCAAACGTTAATTAGAATTATCAGCGGCCATTAGACAAAATGTATATCGTGATTGACCTGCATCACACAAAGAAACAAATTTCTATATTTTGGTTCCCTCGCGAAAAAGCTTTCTTTTGATCAGTTTTTTTCATAGTATGCTCGTCAAAGCGTTGAGATTTTTCAAATAGTGAGAAAAAGGTGTTAAAAAAACATTTGGAACTTGTATAATATATAAATCGCAGACTTAAACAAAAGAAAATAGATATAGCTAATATAGATCGATTGTGGTAAAATTGTTTACGTTCTTAAACTATACTGGAGCATGCCTAATTTTTAGGTGAAATTATTTAAAAAGAATTTTCAACGCTTTTGAGCAATCGGTACAATCTCTACATGTAAAAATATTAAATTTATCAAAACCCAAAAATTGCTGTGTTTTTTGCTAATTGCGTTAAAAAATTTAGATTTTCTGAAAGAAAGTTTCGAACCAAGGTTTCTTATTTGTTTTATATTAAATACGAATCTGCAAAAAAAGCAATTCCTATTAACGAAAAAAGGAGTATGGCCTTGAAATGGTCTTGAAAAGCTCGACCAATTTACATTCACTTTAAAAATTGAAACTTTTATACAAAGCATTTTTTTTAAATACTATTCTTCAAAGATATTGAAGAGGGGGTTTAAAATAGGATACCCTGTATATAAAATATATAGTATATCTTAAAAACATACATGATACATTTTTGCAAAACATACTGTTTTACCAAGCTTTTCTTCGTAAAGCGGTGTTTTGTTTCACGCAGACATCATGTCAAAGAAAATCATGTTCCCGTGCTTCCATTATTGTTTTTATATTTTTTCCGTCTGTCTTTTGACGCCAATTTTATTTTAGCGTGTGCAGTGAAAGCCAAGAATTACGCCCGAGCTATCCGCAATAGCTAGTGGAATGTTCAATTTTTATACAAAGTACGAGAAAACGTTCATGTATTCTTTTATTCGAATATAATATTAATAATAATAATATACAAATCTCCTCATTTATTCCATCTTATATTCGAATATAATATTAATAATAATAATATACAAATCCCCTCATTTATTCCAGGTATTAAAAAAAACAAGATACTTAGCTTCTGTATCCTCGGAAATGTCAAAATTAATCGCTTTGTTCCCTGATAACATATTTTTCAAGAAAAGATTATGATCAGATTCCAAGTTAATTAACGCCTTTGATTATTTGCAACAAAATTTCAATTTAAAGACGGTGAACATCCCTTTATAACGTCGCGTTATAAAACGACTTTGAAATAAATTAATGCAATGACAAATTGAATCGATGTCGCTGTCGCCGACAAAATTCGAGAGAGGTATATACCCCGTGTCCAATTTAAACGCGATTAACAATATACCGGGTGTACGATTTAAAAGCGATGAATTATGTACCATCGTCTCGCCAATTGATTCAGTTCTACCGTAACTTTTTTTCGAAATTTTATTCAGCTTTATTTTCTCACTAAACATAAAACGAAAATTTTTAACATCTACTCTACCTCTCCAAAGTACCAACGTACGTTCGCCCTGCGCATACGCGAAAACCCGATGATAAATATGGCATACTTTGCGAATTTTACCGACCGAATGGCTAGCAACTTTGCGAACGTACCTAAAAGAGTCCTGGAATAGTTGTGCATACGCGAGAATATTCAAAAGGTTTCGTCGCGGTGCGAGTATCACTTTGTGGCATTTTCTCGATTCTCTCAAAGGAGTACCGCCACGGATGTGGCACCACACGTTGTGTCTACCACGAGCCGTAACACTCCCGGGCCTCCTCGGGCCGTCTCCTTCTACAAAGCTACGTTTCTTCGCGCACTATAAATACTCTCCAGCTCCTATGATGTATGTATACATAGATATATCAATATTTTTTTTTTGCCCAAGCAAAATTGCAACCAACAGCTGCAGCGACGGTATTTCTTAGAACGAAATTCCGGCAACTATTCATAAATGTATGGTTCGAGAAGAAATCGTTGCAGCTTCATCCAGTGGTCCACGACCTGAAGTAGGTACGTAAAACGAAAAAGTGTCACCGGGTATATCTTATTACGTTTACATTTATTATTGCAGTAATACGAGTCGAGCCAATCTATTAGCATTAATGCTTATTTTACTCAACTCATTTAGAGATAGATATACCAAATGGAGATTTTTCAAAAATTAATAAACCTTTGAAGAAAATGAATTTCTATGGAAAATTGATCTCGTTTAATGGATAAAAGTCGGCACATGTGATAGAACAAATATCAAGCGGTTTCTTTAATTTTCCGTATGAAAATTGAAATATATGAAATTCATGCGCTCTGTAAAAGGAATTTTAAAAATGAAAAATCATTCATTGACGCATTCATTCAATCGCGAGTGATTGGACAGATTTTCAAAAATTGTTATTTTTTCAAAGCATAGTTAACAATCGTTCAAACCTTGTTTTTATGTAAATCGTGTTGCGGTTAAAAAGACATCGTTATTTGGGAACAAAACATACATACACGACTCCGTTCTATGAGCGAGAGAGAGAGAGAGAGAGAGAGAGGTGGGGGGAGGGGGGGGGGGATGTCTACGAAAATTACAAAAATGAGAGGTCCGAGCTTTTAGTAGCGGTTATAAAAAAATAGCCAACCAGCAAAGCACTAACCCGCAGAGGAATAATCTTGTTCCTGCACACAGGCGTATGCAAAAGGGGATGAGGGTGGAAAAGAGCGAGAGAAGAAGCCAGTTTCTCTCGAATACATCCAATTAGTCGTTTTTTTGTACGTTGGCAGAGCGATATTATACATACATGTATATGTAGACATAGGATAGCTCTTACAATAAGAGCTGAAGCGTGGACTGGTGAATTATGGATGAAAATTTAATATGCATCCATATTCTGTACTTCTATATTAAGCCTTTGACTCGCGAATTATACTGCCGGGCTAACAACGGGATGTTAAAAAACGTCTTTCCTTTCTCCTTATTTGTTATTTATTTTCATTTTTCACGTTACTATAATCGAGATACTATGTAGAATGGGACAAAGTCTATTTTCTCATCTTCAATAAAATAAAATAAAATTAAAGAAAAAAACGATATTTTTTAATCACGGTTCACGTCAATTTACGTCAAGCGTTAGATTTAAAAACGACAATCTTTTTATTTTTACGATACGCTCGCGAAAAACGTGAAATAGATATCGATAACATTTGTTTTTTTGCCCAAAGAACGATGAAACGTTTATTCATTATTAATATATTTTATTTCTTTTTTTGTCGTATATTTCTCTACTGATTTACTTTTTTTTTAAATATTGCATACCGATATCGCTTTGTCTTTGTTCTCTTATCGTTCTCCTGGTAGGAAGGAAAGAGCCGCGTGCGCGATGAGAATATAACGGGCTGGAACGAGAGCGAGCGAAGGGCTCGCAGGGCTCCCCGAATCGATATTAGCGAGGGAGCGTAGATATTACATATACACGTGTATCTATCTATCTGTATATATATTTATATATACGCCAAGGTAGAGGAGCATTAGTGTATTTGTGGGGGTGCGTGCGAAACTGTGCGCGAGCGTTTACACCATCGTCGGTCAGCAGCACCGATCGACTCGCTCTGTTTATTTAATGATGTACTTAGATGGTTGGGGCAGACTGAATGGTGGGAAGCGATTTTGGAGAGAAAGAAGAACGAATGAAATACCGTGAATGGTGTAGAAAAAAAAGACTCTTGTTTTTGTTTTATAGAGGGTAGGTACTGTAAAACGGGGTTACATTGACATTAGGGGTAACTTTGACAGTCAACGACTCGTCACTTGACTGACCTTTCAGACTGGATTTAAAATAACTCGTATTTTTCGTATGAAACAAATTTATTCGCGAATAGATGGTTTTTTAGTAAAAATATTGTCTTAACATTATTAATATTAGTTACATTGTTATAAAAATATGGCATAAATTTGTAATCCGTAGGAAAAGTTATAAGAGTACATAAAACGTTGGAATTCGATGAAAATTTTCGTAGGTTTAATGTAGAAATCAAACTTTTTGAAACATTCGTGTGCTTTTTTGAATCTTTAAAAGATTCTTATTTTATTTTTATTCGAATGTTCGAAATATTTTGCAGGAGAATAATGCTTTTTTTTAAAATTATATTTATTATATATACCTACGATAAAAAGGTCATATTTGAAGGTACTTTTAAATTTTGAAAAATATAAATCTTTAAATGCCATAAATATATCAGCTCTGGCCACGAGATATGTCGAATCTAATTATCGAAAGGATTTCGATAACTAGATTCGACACATCTCGTCGATACGATCAATCTATCGATTAGAAATTAATGATTAATTGAAAATATATTCAATTGGAAATAAGAAAATGTAAATATAAATCTTGAAGCTTACTTCTTTAACGAAACACCCCGTCAGTGTTTCAATGACGTTCACGAGTTTTGAGATAAATGTAATTTGCAATTGGATATTATTGGGAGAACAAATAATTGGATAAAACCGAAAAATAGCGTGGACAAGTGGATTTGCGATTTGTCGTGAATTGTCCCCGTACCTACATCGAAATGCGAATGGTCGATCAAGCGTGAACAAATTTGTAACTGCATTCGCGCCCGTTCATCACGCGCCGCATATAAACCCACAACTGCCACGTGCGGCCCACGGTAATTGCTCCGGCAGCTCGGTACGGTAAATTCGAAGGCCCGTAAGTAAAAGTACTAGATTTGATTTCGAATGGATTCATTGAGAATCGTTTATAATGAAAAGAATGATAATACATTCGTGACAATTTTCGACGACATTTTGTAATCAAATAATCTGTTAAGAATTTTCTCAGTGGCTAAAATCTAAAAATATTATAAAATGTAGATCAATAAAAAAGATTGCTAAATTCAAATATAATTTCGGAATTGTAAAAACAAAAATAAAATATGATTGATGCACATGGCGAATCAGAATTTCCAGAAATGGTAGAATTTTTATCATCCCTTAGGAATTTATTAAAATTTGATTTGTCATTATTCAATATTAATATTATGTAAAGTTCGTGAGATCGAAAATCTTAACTTATACATTTCTAGAACATTTTAACTATTTTGGGAAATTTTGATACGGATTATCCAACTGACAAGATTGTGACGTTTCATCTGGGATCATCGACCTCAAAAACCTCGATACCAAATAGACGATTTGAATCTAGTAACCATTGTCTGCTCATATACCAGTGACACGGTAATGTTATTTTTACGAGCCCGCGAAGGTCTTAACGCGAGAACGAAATTGAAGAAAATTTCCTTATCGTTCGTGCGTAAAAATATGAAATCCAGGAAACGTTTAAATTTATTTAACCGGCTCTTCGAGACAATTGTCTCGTCGGCCGGGATTGATAATAGACTCGAGAGAGAAATAAAACCCGCTCGAGAGATAAAAATATAGTACGAAAAAGTTATTCGCGTCGGTTTTGCGCCGATTAAAATAACGATGTTACAATTTTCGCTATATCAGTCATTAAAGCTCTCCCAATTTGGCAGATTTTAGTCATTATATCTCGCGACGATTAAGATTTTCCATGACCATTAAATGAATTATTATGAATTTAAAAAATGCCGTTGTTGAAGAGAACATTTTTAGAAGTGATGAATGACAATATTGCTTTTCGAACAAACTGTGTATATTTGCCAAATATTCAAAAACATTAAATTCTAAAAGTATCGTGGTCGAAAATTAAAACCAAATATCGCGAAAAAAAATTTAATCCAAACGTTAAGAAACGTATCGAAGACAAAAGTATCAACCCAAACAACAAAATAAATATTATAGTTTTTCATTTTGGGAGGTAGAAGCCGTCCGGACGCGGTGAGACACATACAAAAAAAAAATACGAAATATCGCGTTGGTAATATTTCACGCTCTTGCGTAATTAATGAGGATAAGGTGATATGAATATTTATCGCGTACCAGCTGTATCGGTATTAAGCCAGAGGCGTTTCATCGTACGCCTTGGGATAAAAATAATGATAATGATAAGCGTAATAACAAGGGCTGCTACATTATCATCTACTGACACTTTTTTAACACGAGTAACGAGCACGAGCTACAACTTATCCGGCGGATGAGTAACCGAACAAAGTTTTGCTCCATGAATCGAGCCATAATACGCTCTATAGATTATATATATACGTATACATACGATCTATTGTATTATTGTGTGTATTATTAATATTATTATTATTATTATTAGCTTGAAAAGAAGAAGAATCGAGGTGGCTCTATACCGGAAGTTCCATTCGAAAGGATGAAAAAAAAAGATTAATAAGTTATACACTATTCACATTAAAATTGGATTTTGTGGACATCGCATACCTGTATATATATATATGTTTTATGTACGAGGCTAATTTTTGTTATTCTCTCGTCTTTTTTAACATAGCAGAATCGTGCAGTAACGTGATAAATTTTTTTGACCTCTGCTATAATACGGTTATTTTTGTTAATTCACAGATACGATTAATTTATTTAGCGTTTATTTGTATAATTACAATCGATTTGGGATATCAGTATGCTGGTTGTATCTCAATCTTAATAATCGTAAAGAAATAATGCGATTGTTGAATATGTGCAAAAAAGTCTAGCATAATAAACAATATAATAAACGGTGTGACATTCCTTTGCTGCAACGCAATAATAATAATAATAATAATAATAATAATAATAATAATAATAATAATGGACGCCGCCTCCTCTGTCAAGAGGAGTATCTACACAGGCACAACATGGTAGCCAACATCATTCATCATCAGCGGCTGGCCAGTAAACATCACCTAACTACCGATTTGCAGCCGTACCTACTACAAGTATACGCCACAGGTAGTTCTGGATAACAAACCGCACAAAATATACCACGACAGAGCCATCTTAACGGACAAGACGATCGTTGCAAATAGACCGGATATAAGGCTGATCGACAAACGTACGAAGACAAAACAACGATGATTTTGACATTGTAATACCAAACACGAATCATGTGGAGATGACCATCCGAGAGAAGATCGCAAAATATTGGAAACTCGCAATGGAAATAAAACGCGTATGGAGAATAGACAGTGTCAGGAGAGTGCCAATCGTCCTATCGTCAACTGGAATGATATCGAAACAATTCATCGAAGCCCTGCAGGCCATCAACCTCATCCCGACGCAGACGTGTGAACAAATGTAAAAGGCCGTTATCCCCGAGACCTGTCACATCGTGAGAAAATTCCAGAGTACCGGCGATACGGGGAATTTTGTCGATACCACAACGACAACAGGTAGGAAATCAACTTTTAGTTAAGACTAACGCAAGAACGATCTGTTGGAAAGTTGGTGAGAGGATTCTACTTGACATACGTCCCTAGGACCCTCGTAGTTACCTGCTAGATGCCGAGACTTGTATGAACAATGCAATAGCAATAATAATAATAATAATACCAGCGATAATAATAAACAATAATAATAATGGTAATTATTTAATACGAGTCCGATGCAGACGTTCGAGCACTATTCGCACCTAGCGACGAGTATGTATTCATAGCCAATTATGGTAGAACGTTAACGAGATTTAATAATTTCGCGACTACGAGGGTCCTGCGAGTACTCTCACGCCGTTCTCGACAGTCTCTTTGAAGACTAAAAATCACATTTTCGTGTTTACAGTACCTACCAGCGTCCGATCATTTTTAATTTCGTTATAAAATCGATCGTATAATTATTAACGAAATACGTAGTTTTAATATTAATCTTTCGTTCATAAAACGGTGATTGTCGAACGATGAATCTGAACATGTGTATACTGAGATTAATTTAACGCTTGTAATTTGGATAACCGATATCGAGTCGTTGACCCCGTTCCTTTACAAAATATGTACAATATCGTAACTCCGCCAAATACGCAAATTTACAAATGAAAACAACAAAAACGAACGACGTGGATATTCGTTTTTACGCCTATACAACGATCTCGATAAACTATTTTTTCATTCTTTTTTCGAGAGTTCGTGAAAAATAAGACTCGATAAAAAAAAAAGTTTATTTTGTTATCTTTACAAAACGAATTAAACTCATTCTGCGATAGCTGGAGGATAATATAACGATGGCTAACAATAATTATTCATTCTGGGTGAAGTGAAAGACGAGGAGAAGAGAGGGTGGGGTTAAAAAACTTGTTACCTTCGGGAACAAAAGGAACTCTCGCAAATGTATTTTCGCAGCCATGCGAAAGACACGGCGCTCTCGCTGCTCCGACGTTGCATTCGTATAATGCCTCACGTTGTTATAACTACCTGTAGAGGCGATACCGGAAAACCGGATGATATAATAAATACAAATTTTATCTCAAATCGTTCAGTACCTGACGCATCGCAGTTTTAATACTTCCGTTCTTTTTTGTTTCTACTTTTTTTATTTTTTCATTTCAACTTCATCGTGGAAATAACGGTCCACGAGAGACGCATCTCCCTTAGGATATAATCTATCGCGTACATTCGCACAGGACATGGAGCTGGATCACTTTTTTTTCTAACATATTCGCTTCAAACGTCTATAAAAAAAATAAACGAGTCAACTTTTTTAATCTCTCGTTTCCACACGTATGTAACATGAAATTTTGTAATAATTCACATTTTTCATGAAATCGAACAATTCGTTGGACTAACGGGTAATTTTTTTTTGCTCGTTGTAATTATAAAATTACGAATTAGAGCGTTACGTGTGAGAAATGTTTTCTCAAACGAGATACGTCGAGGTGAAAATATTTGATTTCTTTTTTAACGTGGTTAAAACGAGAAAAATTGTAAGATAGAGAATAAAAAAAAAAGTGACGAGAACACGAGATTGGATCTTTCGCAACTCGTCTGGAATTCGTCAAAAGTTTAATTGCACCGGATATTAAACGCGACAAGTGTTCATTTCCGTCATACGAAAATACTGCACGCCTCAATGAAACGTACGACGCGTATGCTCTCGGCGTGTAATAAAAAATTGTCGTAGTCGTCTGGTGCAAGAATTTTGGTGATCATGTGTAGTACCTACCGAGTAAATTATATTTGAAAAGGAAGACGAAAGAAAATATAAGAATGAAGCCTGCTGTCGAATGTCGATTAAATTTTTCATATGCCGGATGTCCAATTTAAATGCGATAATAAAATCTGTCGCGTGTCACGTCAAAATGTGATTTTAAGCTGGCCTGGTTGGCCAATTTTAATGACATGCGACGTACACACGGTGTTCAATTGATAAGGATGTTTTTTAATACACTCGATGTCACGTTTAAACAAGATTTAAAACGAACCAGGCTATTCCATTAAAATCGAATAAAAAATATGTATACCAATTAAAATGGGATTTATAAAATACGAGAAATGCTATACTAGAAATAAACAAAAATCGATTCAAAATCGTAATTAAGTTAAATCTACGTTTACATACTCGTGCGTGTCTCTACTTTCGTCGTTCGCCGATCGACGTAACTACGTCGTGCGTCGAACGAAAAAAAAAGGAGTGACGAGAATCAGTGAAAATTGTTTGGAACGAGAGGTAGAAATTCGCGATTTGAGAAAAAAAAAGAAGAGAAGAAGGAAAAAAAGCTCGTCGACCGAGGATAGACAGCGGGGAATGCGTCTCTGACGTGAAGCTGCCGACGGCCTTGAGACAATGTGACGAAGAGTTCCCCCAAACGCAAGTTTTGCGAAGAGACATACTCGAGAGTACGAAGGAGGGAGAAAGAGCGAGGGTGGAACTGTGGGGTCGGGAGGGTTGAAGTGGGAGAATACAAATGACGACGGAGACTCTCGAGCGGAGGGTTGAGTACGTGACTGCGATTTACCTTCGGGCTCGGTGCATTTTCATTCTGGCATACACCGAGAGTCGCGAGAATGGGAACTTTGCCGGTGTTCTTTTTTTTTGGTTTTATTTTTTTATTTTTTTATTTAATTTTTTTTTCTTCTCTTTTTCATTCTGTTCGAAGAGTGTTCGGAATCTGAAATGAGAGCAAGCTGTGCACATTGAGCCGTAACTGCGCTGGTACGGTGCACGGTTTTATATGTATATACACGCTGTCTATACTTATACATATATATATGGGCGATTCCGTATAAAACTGGAGGCACTTTACTACCCGACTACCCCCACTCCTCAGATAAGACAGAAACGCGTTCCTTCGCGTGCTAGCGCACGTTGTAAAACGAACCTGCAACTTTGTAAGCATTTTTTTTTTTTTTTTTTTTTTTTTTTTTCTTTTTTTTTGTACCTACGCAACCACGTTATAAAACGATGTTGTATTACGGTTTTGGCATTTTGCGCAACATCGATCAATGCCGTCAATGTTTTAAAAGGAATTTCAAAAATGCACTTTTCTTCTCACGATGGAAAAAAAGACTATAAAAAGAATAAAATATTTTTTTCGTTCCATCATTCGATCATAAAACGATATTCTTGCGGACATTTTTTTTTTTCATGTTTCGAGTTTTATCGATTGTTTAATTCGAGTCTCGATCTTTCGGGTACTTTTTTCAATTTTTCAATTTTACAATGTGCATGGAGAGACTCGATACGTAACGTGTATAATGGAGTGGAGCACGAGGTCGAATTAGAATTGGACTTGATCTATGGGACGTCGATCGCGATATTCGAACGGACCTCGACTCTGAAACACGAAACACGGAAGACGCCGAAACGGCAATACGCCCTGCAACTATGTACATAATATACCACATAATACGGAATGGTCTGGAGTTTGTTGAGATTTAGCTCGGTCCAGTTACAAATTCTCACTACGATACAAGACCAGTTTGACACCGTGAGTCGACACCTCTGAGTGTACGAGAGATGGCGAGAGAGAGAGATGGAGAGAGAGAGAGAGAGAGAGAGAGAGAGAATGATGGATAGATGAGAGCAAGGTGCCAGGGATGGAAAGGGGGGGGGGGGAGATTGCAATTCCCGTCGAAACTTCGGACATTCGTTGTCAATGCTCTGCTAACCGATTTGGCTGTACCGATAAATGTAGAAGGAGATAAAATGAGTGAGGGTTGGTGCGAGAGGAAGCAAGAGAGGGAGATATACGAACGAATCTCTCTCTCTGGTGTATTTCGGGCCGATTCGCGAAACTATTTCTCGTCATGTCGGTGCTATAGAGGGTTTCATGGCGTCAGTCCCTGTGGAATTTCAAGCGATGCAAGCTCTCTCTCCCTTCCTCCCGCCGCCTCTCTCCCTCTCTCTCTCTCCCTCCCATCATTTCTCTCGCTCTCTCTCTCTCTATCTGTATCTCTCTCATCTGCAACGGAAGTAAATCACGATATGTAGACCAAGCTACAGGAATAAGAGAGGCTTCGATGCCGTTGGGGCCATACAAGCGCGAGTAGGCAGGAAGAGAGAGAGAGAGAGAGAGAGAGAGAAAGAGGGTGAGCGAGCATTGTGTCGGATATTTGCGAGAACGGCTCTCTTGGTTTTGCCATTTAAGGCCCTCGGAAATACCAGAACTTTCAATCACGAGTCATGCGATTCGTTGCCGGGATAGCCAAACGAGAATTCCCGAAATTTCATAAGTACCGAGCGTGCTGAATGAAAGTTTCATCGAGGCATATTTATTTTACGTTTCAGCCCCCGAACGCAAAAAGGACACACATTTTTATTTCGAATAACATTTTTTTTTATTATAGAGAAAAAACATATTTTTTTTTTACTTCAGAGCAATATTCGTTTTTTGAATGATTTTCATCGTCGATTTTTGTAGGATATTTATTGGAAATATTGATTTTTTTTTCATAGTTGCAATTTTTGTAGAGATATTAACGGAAATTTTGTTTTCACGTTCGATCGATATCGAACAAATATTTGACTCAATTAGAATATTTAAACGTGACTCGTTCGTTATGACGATTTTATTTTTCATGAGAAATCGTTGAACACCTCGTTTTTTGATTTTTTATAAAAAAGAAAAAAAAACACTGACGACGTGATTATATGCTAATTTCTCATTTACAATATTTTGTTTGCTTCCTTTGAAGGATTTCCGATTTCGAGGATCCGGAAGTTTTAATATTTCGTAAAGCTTGCGTTCGAGCATTTGTAGCAATTTTTGTAAAATACACTCATCGTCAGACGTTCGATAAGTCGATAATTGCGAATGTTAATTGAGTTATCAAAGTTTCATAAAATTTCCGCTCGTTCTATATGTCGATAGGTCAAAGGTCACTTTGGTTACACGCTGCACCAAAGACTTTTGAAAATCTCGATATTTCATCAAATTAAAATATATTCTTGCCAAATTTGATATAAATCATTTCTAGCAACGGTTTGACTTTTGCAAACCGTTCAAAACTCGAATATTTAAAATATGCTTAAAATTATAACAGTAACCATTTTAGTAATTGGTAAAAAATAATTTAAAAAATCATATAGTTAAAAATTGTTAAGAATTTCGAAATAATTAATAATTCAATTCAATATTTAAAATACGTCCTAAGCTACAGAACGCATTTATGAAAGATTTATAATTTTGCTTAATAAAGTGTATGTAGTATCACTTTAATTTTTGCAAAAATACCAAAAATTATGTTTATTTTTCTGTAATACTTGAATATGCACAATTAAAAACTAATACATAGCGGTCGTAGAAAAAAAACGCGCACGACACCAAATTTTTGTAAAAAAGGAAAATAATATTTTTTTTTAAATGTCGAAAGAAAGGGAAAAAAAGACAAATTGCTACCGGCTCGCCTCCGTGCCAGTAAACTGCTAACGTAGTTTCGTATGCGAGCAGCTTCGTCGCGGTACGCTCATACAGTCGCGTGTGATGCTTTTCACATCCCATGTACGACATTTTATCTTTTGAAGGCAAACTCAATCCCTCGTTTTGCCGGATGATGGAGGCTCTGTGAAGCCGAGTGCCATTTAACAGAACTGGCAGGTATATGCGGTACTTAGCGTATACATATGCACCGGTCGACGCAAATCCTAAAAATAGTTCACTCTCGACTCTCTTTCTCCTGTCTCACTATGCGGTATAACGGGATGATACAACAAAAAGCGAGAGATTCGCGAATAATATAACGCGAAAAATTGGCCGTGTCATTAAATACTTTTGAACATTTTCAGCAAACGTAGGCAAGAGGCTTGTTTACGTTTAAAAATGTAGTCAAAAACGAGGAGAACACTGGAAAAGAATCTCCGAAATAGTTTGGAATAAAAAACATAATTTTTTTTTGTACTTATGTTTTATTTTTATTTTTAGGCTGCTATTTTATTTTAGTCTGGTCAAAAGGATGCTTTTGGTCAGCCTCAGGCCAAAAGGAAATAAAGAAGGCCTTTATTCCCTAATATGCTGGCTTAATATTTTACTAAAATCATAGTCAGGACATTTTTTTAAAGCACATTTCACATTTAATTGATCATTTAAAATGAAATATATTCATTCAATGAATATTGAAGAAATTTAATCGAACTCCCGATGTAAGAATCGAAAGGTTTATCTCGTTGCTATAAGCCTCCCCCAAGGTTATGTACGAGAATAGAGAGAGACAGCGAGAGAGAGAGAGAGAGAGAGAGACAGCGAGAGAGAGAGAGAGAGAGAGAGAGAGAGAGAGAGAGAGAGAGAGAGAGAAAGGGGGGTGGGGTTGAGGATAGGGGATGGTCTGAAGAGGGGTATACCTACTCAGTGATAATGGCAGACGGGACAAATTTACCGATGAGTCACCGTTAGACGAAGGGGCGAAAAAGCAACGTTGTTGAACGCTCGCAAGGGTTGAAAAGGGAGGGATGACGGGGACGATGACGACTCACCACCAATTCAGGCTTACGGGAAGATCGTCGTCTTCGTCGTTGTCGTCGTCGTTGTTCGTCGCCATGGGACGTGTTACATAACCGATTGCGCGTGTTCGAGAACGGAAAGGGATACAAGAGAGATATCGAGATAATCCGGGTCTCATATAGGGTACCAACGTTCACATATTTTTTCTTCTTCCTATCACCAAAAAATCAATAAATACCAAAATATCCTTTCGTTAATCACCTTACGAGCTTGCCAATATTCGTTTTGCTTTCATTATCTCATATTATTTTATCGAGCGTTTATAATTTTGATCAAATATAAATTTTTTTTATATAAATCTTAATTTGTTATTTTTTCTTGTTATTTCTCGATGCTGTTGGCAAACACCTAGGCATATTCATGCTTTATAGATAAGAGCTGCGAATCAATTGTAACAACGACTTTTTTACAATGAAAAAAATGGTGCTAGTTTCGAAATGAAATATTTGCACGGAGATACATAAAATAGAACCTGTTTTTATTCTTCGCCCAACGACAAAAAAATAACCATTTGCTCGTTCCACTTTAAAGATCTTCGAGCACTTCGCAGTAGACCCACACATTTTTACCCGAAGACGTCTTACAAAAGTTCGCTCGTGATAGAAGTTTACAAAGTTTCTCTTAGACGACTCATATTACCCTTGCCACTCGGAAAAAATAAAGTAAGAGAGAGAGAGAGAGAGAGAGAGAATAAGCAGAGACACAAACGCGTCAGGGTGGATATAGTAAAATCAGATACCATCGTCAAAAGGGAGCGAGAAAAATAAATGGAGGATGCAAGAAAAAAAGGCAGTGTAAGGTGGAAAAGGAAAGACGAAGGGACGAAGGTGAGGCAGCGTTATATATAGTATGGATCAGGTGGCGAGGGTCATGAGAATAGGACGGGAAAATGGTCGTGGGCGGCAAAAGGGTGGGGGTGTGCTGTGAGTGAAAGCTTTCCGTGGAGCCTTCGCCACGAAGCTCTCCCGCTCGACATCGACCTCTCCTTCTCTTTCTCCCACTCTCCCTCTCCTTCTTCTTCTTCTTCTTCGACGATCTTGATAAATCGACACTTATATTTCCGAGTGATATATTATATGTATTATATACATATATATATATGTCTCATGGTGAGTATAAGCAAAAGGGCGTTTCCGTTCGTATCAACCTACATAATCGAAAACGATTATTCGTACCGGTTGACTGATTACGAAATTCTAATGCTCAATCGTACATCTATCCAGCTTGGAGAGGGGGTCGTTTTTTCCACTATTTCCATCTCTCTGACACAACCCTCGTTCATCTGTACTATCGATGTGATAATTTTTCGGCTGCATGGATAATGTTTTATTTCTTGACACACTTCCCCCACGACCTTTTACGACGAAAGGATGTATCCACGTGTGTGTAGAAAATATAATTTTCTACCCCTTTTTTTAAGGGTCGAACTGTGTTTTTTTTATACTCTCTTTTTTTTCTCCGTTTTTTTTTTACGGTGCTCGTTCGTGCGAAAATAACCTTTATTCAGCATGCTTGTGGGCGTGCAAATATGAACTTTAATTATCACTCTCGTACACGATGTGGCTGGTGTGAAAATGGGAGATTTCTTTTAAACGCGATTTGCGTGAGCGGGGAACAAATTATCCGAGGATGAGATCCGATAGTTCAGGGGGTGAATTATTTCGACGAGGAAATTACGAATGGAAGAGCGAGTTTGCAAAATATCTGAGAAAATACGAACGAGATGTGAAGGAGGTTTAACGACGATATTCTCGAGGATCTGCTCTTGGCGCGTCTCGCGACGATCTCACTTGGTTTTTTTGTACGTTCGTTTTACTCCGCGTTCTTGGGGAGTTCAGTGAACTCGGCCGATTAACACCGAGCACAGGCGGCGGCGGTGGCGGCGGCTGCTGCCTGTACCCAGACGTGCCCACGTGACCTCGTAGCACGTGACCAGTTACGGAATCCCGCGACTTGTTTCTCCGCTTCGTTATTATCGGACGTCGACAAATTGTGTGCGAAACACGGATAATGTCTTTATCGAATTCGTAGACGACTCATTCGGATTAAATGAAAATGCTTTTGATTTAAATGCAAATTCAATATACGAGATGGAAGCAAATTTCATAGGTGTGAATATTTTTAAATCGTAAAAAAAAACGGTAAATTTAATTTTATTCGAAAAGTAAATAAAATAATCATTTATTTGTTGTATAAATCAACTCGAGCCGATTGAATTATGAAAATTAATCGATCGGTTTAATTAATTACTTTCTCGGTAATAATGAATTTATTTTAACTTGTTGTTTTATAGATATTTTTTCATGAGATTTACCAACTATACGATTATTAATATTGAAATTAAGACAAATTTATTAGCGTTGAATCAAGACCATTTTAATCGAATTTGAATTATTCGACTTATTTATAAGGAATATTATCTTATTCGAAAGCAAAATAATTTAATTGAAATTCCGCTTAGGTGGGTGAAACGAAACTCGTTTGATTCGAATTACAGATTAACTTGAATGAAAACAAAATTTTACGGACGTCGAATGAAACCACATTGAGTCAAATTAAACAAGGTTTACTCGAAAATCGCAACGAATTTACTTGCCTCGAGTACAAGGCTGAATTCAATCAAGCATAATTAATTTGATTGCAACGTACTGCACTCTTATCAAACGAAACGTAGGGCGTTATTATAATTTCTATTCCACAAGGAAAACAGAATTCCATCTATATCTTCCCTTCGTTTTAACTATTATTTTCTTTTCTTTTTTCCTCGTACTGTGAATTTTATTTATAAAAATTTAACATACATTATTCGAGCGAGATTCCAACGATATACGATGCCGAAGATGGTAAAAGTTTTATTGCTATGAGAAGGCTCATGCTCGAAAGGACGTCTTATCGACCGGAAGATGACGAGGGCTTGAGGGAACACAGGCATGAGGCTCGTAAAGATGGCAACGGTATCGAGAGAAAAAAAACAACGCGTAGCTTTTACGATAAACGGTCGAGTATATGGGAGAATGAGAGGTCGATAGGCCATACAGCGTGCTTATATTTGCGAAAAGTAATTGTTTTTTTTCTTGTTGTTTTTTTCCCCATCGAAACGGAAGTAATCTCCGGGACCCGTTGTGGCCGCGGGAAATTGAAAATTTTCACTCGAGGATAAGCCGTGGGTCAATGCGGGAAAATGCCAATTCATGGTCCGCGACACACGATGGACCAAAAGAGAAAAAATCTCTCCTAGCAGCATTTTTGCGGCGATAAATGCAAAATACGAATCGTTTTTTTTCAGAATATACTTAATGTTAACGTTGAAATGTTTAAGTTTTGAGGGATGATAAAACGAATGAACCGTTGATAGAAGGCACGAAAAATTTTGTTAATGTTGTTGAGCAAATCTCCCCTTTTCAATACTTTTCCTTATCACGATTATTCCATTTATACCGTAAAACAAATATTTCAGTTCAAGAGTTCCCCTACGAAAAAAGAAAACGTCTTTTATTCATTTTACTTCTTCGATTAATTCAATATGATTTGATTTTACATTTTTATTTTCACTAAGTGAAAATTCACGTCGCCCAATTATTCTTAAGCTCCTTCAAAATAAAATTCCGAGTGGAGATAACCGAGAGAGAGAGAGGATTATAATATAAATATAAAGGACTCGGTGTGATCGCGGTAAATCGTCCGCGACCACGAGGAATAAGTAGAAAAACTCCGAAATGGTCGGACGCATTCTCGCTCAACTCGAAGAAGACAGAAGACACTGTAACTTTTCTTTTTTTCTACGAAAAGTAACGTGCTTTTTTCTTCTTCTTTTGGTTCATTCTCCTCCTCGAGTGTGCATGCTTGTTCGTTATGTTAGTCGAATGGAGGAAAGAGGCAGGAATAAAAAGTGGTCGTGAGAGGACGCGCGAGAAGGAGTTTTCTCAGGGCGAACAAAGCTTGTTACACTTCGGGGGTTAAGTTTTCGTTCTCTTTTCTCCCGTTTCGCGCCTCCCCGCCCTTCTGTCTCCTCGTGCACACGGCACGCAGTTCTCGACTGCGCTACTTTCATTGTTTTTTTTACACGCGCCGTTCGTGCAGTGATTTATTCTCGACCGCAGTGTTCCACGAGTCCGGGAGTAAAAGTAGAGAGAGAGAGAGAGAGAGAGAGAGAGCGAGAGAAAGAGAGAGAGAGAGAGAGAGAGAGAGAGAGAGAGAGAGAGAGAGAGAGAGAAAGAGGGAGAGAGCGCGAGGAGACGAGAAGAAAAAATAACAAAAAAACGAAAGATCGCGTAATTGCATCTCGCGAGATAAAATTTATAATCGAATCACTATTCATCATTGTACGGATTTTTCTTCCTTTCTTTCTTCGGCAGTTTATTTTTTTGTTCACCAGGTATATGTGCAAATCAATATATCGAACGTGTCATGAAACATGTAGACGTAATAAGTATCAACGTTTTTATAAACGTCTGTAAGTCTTTATCTGAGTCTGCGAATGGCGACGAATGTCTGAGCGGTTGTGTAAGAGTGTAGTGTGGGTCACCGTGCATGTGAACGCCTCAAATGTCAAGGCGATATTAGCGAGTCAATACGATATAGCGAGAATCAGTGAGAATATGTACACCAAAGCATATCTACGAAAGCCGGTACGTAAATATGAAGGGGCCTGTAATGGTGCAAGCGAGAGTGTGTAAAGGTTCTCTACGAGTGCTTGCATAAGTTTCACCAAGTAACAGTAAGTGCGGCTGTAAGTGTCAATGAGTATTTAAGAACTAGTACGAGGCCCGACAAGTGCACCCATGATAGAAGTGTGTGAGGATAGCCGAGAATCAGCATATGCGTTTCTGAATATAACCCCGTAAGTGTCTGTAACTGTCAATGAGTATTCGAGGATGAGTACGAGCACCTGTACGAGCAAGTATACTAGCGACTATAAGTGTATAAGTGTCTCGAATTGATCGAAAGTATCTGTAAGCCCCAATGAGTATCATAAAAAGCGGAATACGAGGGCCTGTAACTCAACTGCGAGAATGTCTCTTGGAAGGAGTGTTGAGGATTGCAGTGCGATTATCCATCGTTGTTAAACCACTCTCCGTAATTATCCACATAACAGTAAGTGGCTGTAAGTGTCAATGAGTATTTAAGAACTAGTATGAGGCCCGGCAAGAGTACGCGTGATGAAATTGGGTGAGGATACCCAAGAATCCACGTATGAGTTTCAGAATCCGTAAGTGTCTATAAGTGTCAATGAGCATTCGAGGGTGATAAGTGTCATGAGGTAACGGTAACTGTCTGTGAGCGTCAATGAGTATCCGAGGATAAGAACGAGTGCATGTACGAGCAAGTATATCAGCGTGCATAAGTGTATAAGTGTCGCGAATTGATCGAAAGTATCCGTAAGTTCCAATGAGTATCACAAAAAGCGGAATACGAGGGCCTGTAACTCAACTGCGAGAATGTCACTTGGGAGGAGTGTTGAGGATTGCAGTGCGATTATCCATCGTTGTTAAACCACTCTCCGTAATTATCCACATAACAGTAAGTGGCTGTAAGTGTCAATGAGTATTTAAGAACTAGTACGAGGCCCGGCAAGAGTACGCGTGATGAAATTGGGCGAGGATACCCAAGAATCCACGTATGAGTTTCAGAATCCGTAAGTGTCTATAAGTGTCAATGAGCATTCGAGGGTGATAAGTGTCATGAGATAACGGTAACTGTCTGTGAGCGTCAATGAGTATCCGAGGATAAGAACGAGTGCATGTACGAGCAAGTATATCAGCGTGCATAAGTGTATAAGTGTCGCGAATTTATCGAAAGTATCCGTAAGTTCCAATGAGTATCACAAAAAGCGGAATACGAGGGCCTGTAACTCAACTGCCAGAATGTCTCTTGGAAGTATTGGTGAGGATCGCAGTGCGATTATCCATCGTTGTTGAACCATTCTCCGTAATTATCCACATAAGTGTCCAAAACTATGCCCATCGTATTTGATCAAATTTCGCACAACGTTGATTCTCGAATTACAATGAGATGATAATTAACGGGGCCATGATTTCGCCGCTTCGTCGTATCCGTATATCGTACATGTCGAAAATTCAAAGAGATGAAATTCGTTGCACAGAATGCGGGACGATATAACCAGAGATCAATCCGTTTGCCAAGAGTTATATAGGTAACGAACGAATACGCACATACGTTGTTCTCCCTTTTCGCTGACACACGTATATACACGTACATATATGTCCTTGTCTGTGTTTGTGTATACGTCGACGGCAAAGAGGACGTATTATATTTACTTTCGCAGAATCGATAGGGGGGCTTCTACCGATCGTTCTATTTCGATAGGGGTTCCCCCTTTTTGTGTACAGAGGAACTTGGCGAGGTACAAAGGCGGGAAATTGAAATACGTGTGCATGGCCTCCTCTTCGTCACCGTTCCGCGTGAGAGGAGCGGACGAATTTACCACGCGATAATACCGTTCGACGAATCTCTCACCGTCTCACCCTCTGTCACAACCAGAGAGCGAACTCGCGACCGCGGAACATCACTTTTCCGATCTTTTTTGGAAAGGCACGTAGAACGTGCCGTGGAAGAGAAAATTGTCGAGTATATACTTTTCGGTACGTATGTACCATATATATATATATATATATATATATGGACATGTATGTGTTCAGGAGGCTATAACGGAGTACGTTTCTCGCACCACTTTGAACTCTCGATTCTTTCTCCGTATTCAGTCCTTTACCGTCGGGCTTCGCCACACTGCATCTACATAAGTGAAATCAACATTACACCGTACGTAAGTATTTATTTACCCCTGTTCCACTCGATAACTTTTACTTTTTACAAGAGACACTAATTCTTGCAAATAAAAAAGGACGTGTTATTTTCACTGTGAGAGATGTTAGAAACTGTTCATTCAGTTTTTACAAAAGACTCTAGGACTTCGAGGAATATGTGTACCAATTATTTTTCTATAAATAAATTCTGGTTCAATGAGTTATAATAAGTTGCGTAATAAAAATTAAAATTTTCCAGAACATTCGGAATGTTTTGGTTCAATGTCGATTTTATACGTGGAATTAAAAGAGTGAGTTTATGAAATTATATATTATAGAGAAATATAATTAAATGTTTAGTCGAAGAATAAATCGAAGATTTGGTAACAAATGCCTCATAATAATAATAATATATGAATCGCCGAAGTGGGATCTATAACCAACCCCTGTCTGTACATAGCACAGTGCAACGATAGCATTTCGTGTCAATAACATAGATGCGAGTCTTCTTTTATTTCGGGTTCAATATCGCATAATACCGGACGCTTTCCATTGTCAATTTTAAAAGAACATACATTCAATGATTTTTAATACGAGCGTATAATTCCCGGAGTATTAGCGATATTCGAATACATCCCTCGGTTTACGATTATGTACGAATGATATTCCAGTTGAATGTTCAAAATGTATGAAAATTCATCATTTTTTAAATATTACAACGAAACTAGTAACTCTATTAAAAAAACATCAAATGACTTGTTTGTAGATCATTAAATATACTATAAAAACTGAAAAATGTATAATTAATAAATATTGATAGAGAGTTTTTTAAGGCTTTGGAAATTTTATTTTTTGTCAGAAAACTGGTTCTGGTGAGCTAATACTTGTTACGAGTACAATATCATTCTTTATTCTCAATAACAGTGAAAAAGAAGGTTACATCAATTTTTTTTAAAGAAATCTATTAATTAAAAATGACAAATATTTAATAATTTATTACAGAGTACAATTTTTTTTACTTTTTGTCTTAATTATTTAACATCTTGTCATACAGAACATAAAAAGTTAGTCGATGAAATAATAATAATCAAAGTATTTTTTATTACCATTTGGATATATTTAGCGATGCATTTTCACTACTTGTAGTCAAAACTGAAACCGCTCTTCATTTTTGGTTAAACACCGTTTCCCCAAGAATTAAATTTTCAACTTTGAACTCGAATATCATTTGGATGGCTAAATTAACGCTGCTTATGATAAATCCCTCGACAGATCGCCAGCAACCTGACATTTTCTCTATACTTATTTTCACACTATGAAAATTAATCAGCCAAGCTATATGAAAATAGATATGTAAATAAGTTAGACTTTATTATTCAATTAATTTATATTCTTCACACATAACATTTTTTTATTCACCATTACATTTTCTTTGAAACTCGACTTTCCATCGGGTCGCTCCGTTCCCAAATAATTCATTTCTGCATTGTTAATTTTGCCGCATCGATCTCGACAGCTTGTTATCGTAATAGGTTACATTCATTATTCGCGTTGTAAAATACACATACCACTGCCTCTGCATCGACTCTCTGTCGGGTGGAGATATTAACATTTTGTTGCATTCAAATATTTGCCAGCTTTGATTTGCAATTGAGAACAATTTCATTAATACTACACGTAAAATTAGATATGACAAGCTTAGCCAAGCATGTAAATACTGCTGAACTAATTTCGTTCGAAGAGACTAATTTCGTTCGCTCGATTCAAGAAACTTATCGATGAAAATTCTATCGAGCAGACATCTGATTAATTCTTTTTTTTTCTCTATCAACCCTTAATTCAAATCTTTTTATTTTTATCGTTTCGTTTATTAAAAGTTTCCTATATGGAACTTATCGTGTAAACAAATGTTGATTTTTCTTTTCCCTCGCAATATTCGAGTTTGCGGAAAATATGAAGTATAAATGTCCTTTGCGGTGGCTCGATCGTCGAGTATATTTCCGTAGCGCGTATTAATATAGTCGAGTGTACACTGAGAGAACTCGAATCACGAGTCATCTTGAGTTATAGCGAGAGCTAAGTTCAACGACTGGACGAAAACTCGGCGAGCCATTTCATTCGCCAATCAATTACGGCGGGACGAGAGTATTGAAATAGTAAGTGTATCGGCAAACTGGGTTACTACCAATCGAGAATGGACGGTACCATTTGAACAAAATAAAAAATACACTCAAAATCATTCGACGAGTGGAATAATTTTGGAACGAATTTGGAATAAACTTGTCGTGAAGAAAAACAAAAACAAATTATAACCCTTAAGAACTTGAAGAATTGTTTTCTACCCTTTGGAAATAAAATATGTTTCTGGACCGGGGGTTGATTACTCCATACAAAATTATATTTTATTCGTTGCAAATAAAAAAAGAAACATTTTTTCTCATTCAGCCACGATTAATATTTTTAAACAACTTTTTTAGCGTCATGTCGATAGCAATCGTTCGTTCTTGATGAGCAATGGCTCCTTCGTTTCCCCAGGAAAAGAAAAGAAAGCTCGAAATATTTTTTTCTTTGTTCTCTAACGAGCAATAGGCGCAGACTAATTTTACGATGAACGAAAAACATCAATAGCGCATATAATTGAAAAAAAATGATTGCCTCGTTTCGGAGCCAAGCTATTTTAGCTTTGGACGGACGAGTTTTCGTTGAACTACCCTGTGCGTAGGTACAATGACCAACGCTACGGAAAGCTGGTCCATTGACGCAATTCCGTATTGAGGGGAAATTTCCGGGTGCGAGGGGTGGCTGGGATTGAAACAGTGGGGTCGCAAGACGTTTTTTTTTAATTCTTCCACGGGGAAGCAACATTAATCATCATTTTCTCGGTGTCATAAAAGTACGATTAATGTGTAAGAAGATAAACATTTATATCGATTTATACATAAATATGGCTTAATTCGTCATCTTCGTAAACGGGAAGTTCCATTAAAGCTTTTTTTT
Source organism: Netelia inedita (assembly GCA_964017225.1). Classification (NCBI taxonomy): domain Eukaryota; kingdom Metazoa; phylum Arthropoda; class Insecta; order Hymenoptera; family Ichneumonidae; genus Netelia; species Netelia inedita. Next base: position 13,999,214 of record OZ024922.1, read on the forward strand.
TTAAATCTTTAAGAACGGTTTGATTTCCATTTTTCATGCTTCACTTTAATTGTTTACAAGATTCTTCGTGAATCTCGGTGAAAAATGTATGGACCGATTTCTGCTTAATTAATAAAGATTGCAGGCATTTGTTCCATACGAATAATTTTTTAATTAAATAAATGATATAATAGAATAGAACGAGCTATGGGAAATTAAAATTGTGTTGTTATTATAGAATTTTCAATGCGAAAGAAATGAGTACCATTATTTTAAACATGAACAAATGTATACAAAATTTGAACGAATTATGCATTTCGTTCCCCCGCTCTTTAGTTCCATTTATGACTAAATTATAATTCTAGAAAAAACATTCGAAAAATATCAACGTAAGAAAAATAATAAATCACACTGATAACGCTGGTGTCTATCAATTTTTTGATGATAATCAATAACAATTGAATTATCTATTAATTGGCAAATTTATTCATTCATTTGTTTATTTAGTTATATATTTAAAAGATTTATTGGTCAATGAGTGATAACGATTCGTTTGTGATTTCGATTGCAAGTAGTCAAACAGCTCGTATGATCGGACGCTAGCGCGGGCATTTTCGCGGGAATTAAAAAAAAAATGAAAACAATTTTTATTTTTCGTCATAGAGTCGTTCCGCCTTAATGATTATATTCCAAAGAAGAAAGGAGTAGAAGGCCGACCAACGATTATTCTCGTTGAAAACGGGATCGATTTCTATCCGCGCGGACGAAAGAAAAAAAGAAAATAATTCTACCGTCTGACCAAACTCGACTCGTATCCCTTACCTGTCGGTGTTTGTGCCCGCTCTCCTGTCGTTGCTCGTCGCAACCCTCGTCCCGTCCCGTCTCGTTATTCTCGACATCCCGATTCACTTATAGCGCGCGCGCGCCTACGCACACACGCACCCACACACCCACACACACACACCCACACCTCACGATATCAAACAAAAACGACGTCGTTGCAGCACACTCGACGATTCAATCTCGCGACACTCACGCGAGACCAAGTTTTTTCGTACGATCGTCAATCATATTTTTAACATGGATCAACGACTGGCACCATCGAATCACGACGTTCACCAACAATCCCGCGCACCATTCACCAAGGATCGTCGTATCGAACATCCAATTTTTCGATCGAACAATTCCCACATACGCGAACCAGTAGTAACACCCACAAATCTCCTTATTCCTTCACCACTATTCGTCAATATCGTGCTCGTAATATATCAAAAATTAATCCAAAGTAAAAACAAAATCCAAAACAAATCCAAAATAATATCGTTCACTCGCGAACACTCGAATTTAATTAATCGATCGAGATCCTTCGATCGAAATATCAAAGATACGTCCGATAGACATGCTGCAGTATTGGGGCGAACGATTTAGTCACGTTGAGTATATTGAAAAAAAAAACTTGACGTGCACCCCCTCCCCCCACCCTTCCCCGCCGGTAACAGTGAGAAGTCGTAATCACGGAGGGCGTATCACACGTTGCAATCTCGAGACGATGCTTCGACTCGTGATATTATACGAGGATAATGACAGTGCGACATATTAGAGCGAGTCATTAAATATAGACCGTGAAAAGGATAGAGAGACACACGCGAGTTGTCGTAGGTCTCTATCTCTATCGCCGGTACGTCCGCTCGCTCGCTCGGTCGATCAAGCTTTTCAGACCCGTGCCCGAAACGAGCTATCCACGATGCCACTTGACGAATAATCTCCCTGAACTCGTACACGAGAACCCGAGAGTCTCGACTGTGCGAGAGATATAGGGCATGAAGTTAGAAGCGAGTGGAGAAAAATGTGGGAAAATACTTGGATAATGATTTTTGGAACGAGGTTAGAACGCGATCCGTAGGAGAGATATATCGACGAATGCGACAAAAAACTCTTCGAGGATTGGTTTGTTTTATTTTTCTTATTTTTATTTTTATTTATTTTTTAATTTTTTTTTTTCAGAAAATATTCACAGTGCGACGATTGTCAAACGGTCGCGTTATGAATTATTCACCGCTGCGTCGGTAAAGCTCGTAGTTGTCACGGGATATTCTTCGTGTTATTATCCACGCACTGTCAATAACAACGGAGCACCATCACTGTGGGTAAAACGTTGTAAGGTTTTTTTTTCTTCTTACGAGCCTTTTCGTCACTTGGTACGATACACGGTTGCACGATACATTTTATTACTCGTGCACGATTAGCGACGATGTGGGAAAGTTCGCGCACGTGTGCTTCGAGGCAGAGAGAAATAAATAAAACGGTAAACAAACGAAAATTATGATCACGATGTAACGTTGAATTGATAAAATACATACATATATGTATGTGTCTATATATACATGTATGTATATGTACGCGGGTGACGAGCGACGAGAAAATATATCCGATCCGGAACGCTGCCCGTCCAGAACTACTGGCGCTACTACATCGGCACCCTCTCGGCGTTCCCCCTCTCGGTCGGTCGCTTGCTCGCTCTCTCGCTCGCACTAGTAACTATCCCCCCTTGCCGAAACTGCAGTGAACCACGCGCCCCTATCCCCACTCTCGTTAAGCACGCACTATACTACCTGGAGCGTGACACACGCTCATTCGAAGCGTGGGGGAAGCAGTCGCGTGGCGGCCGTGGCCTCATGTACTACGGGGTGGGGATAGGCGGCTAGAGCCGCCCGCGGGACGCTGCGGCGGCTCGGACATGGTGGGGGTATGAGAAAAAGGCGCATGCGCACCCGTCAACGCTACCGTGTTCGTGTTGGCTCTCGCAGCAGCAACGGCGGCAGCAGGAAAGAACTGCGAGAAGAGCGCACGAAGACTCCGGCAGGAGATGGAGAAACGAGATAGAGCACCCAATTACTGATCGTTCGAGGAATTCGTGAAGCATCTAAATCGATATATCACGCTCGGCTCGCGAATCATTTCCCATCGAGCCACGAACGATTATGCTCCCCGTAAACGAAAAACGTTTCTAGCTAAGTCGTTCGATTCTTATCGATTGTATTATACGTTGACCGGATTCGAGCCTCATTTATTGAAGGATAATAGAGAGCGACGTTAGCTTCGACGTTATCCCGTGCTAGGAGAATAGCGCGGCTGAGGGTCAGAAGTACGATTTACATACGGTCAGCCAAAGGGGTTGTTTGTATATCGTACATTTTCTATGTATGTGTGTATACCTTTCCGAATAGCAGCAAGAGGAGGATGGAGAAGGCGAACGTGCGCGCGCGTACAACGCGTAGTGAGAGCGGGCGACTGGCGAGGGGCGTGGTAGGGGGCGAGAGAGAAAGAGAGAGTGTCGATAAAGGGCAAGCAGCAAAAGAGCGCGATGTAGCGGCATTGTGGAGGGTGGGAGGACGACGTACAGTGACAGAGCGAAAGACTGCAGGATAACCTCTTACTCGAGAGTTGAAGATTATTTGCGGGCTAATGTCCGGTCTCTTGGCCGGACAGTCCGCGGCGGCAACGGCGCGCTGAGGGGGCCGAGGCGATGGCGACGAGGTCGAGAACCTCACCGGCAGAGATCGAACGTGCGTACTACACTCCACACCACTATCCGAAGGTTACTCCTGTTTCGCTATATTACTGTACTACTACTACTACCACCACTACTACTACAATTACTACTACTGCTACTACTACTACTACTGCTACTACTACAACTCCAACACTATTACAACTGCTGCTGCTGCTGCTGGTTCTGGTACCATCATGACCGTATGGGGCGCTACATGGAAGCAAATTATTTCCCTACTCCCTAGTGCACGATCCGACTGCGCGACGATCGCACTAGCTTGATAATTAGTCGAACGATCCGATGTCAAACATACCCGTTAATTGATGCATATGCAGATTTGCACGGAAGTTTCAAGGAATCACGTTGTGTATATATATATATATATAGATATATGCATGCGTTTAAAAGAGACTTCGTATTAAAATCCCTGGAGGTTCTCCGTTTATTAAACGAGTGAATCAATATTCGTATGTGTCCGATGGCTACTTTTTTATTTAATTAATTAACATTTTTTTGTATAAATTGTATACGTCTATTTGATTGATCGTAAAATTTAACCCAGGGAGTTTGTCGTGCGATGGCATTAAAATAAGGCGGCCAGTGGCAAAATTTGACGAAAACTTGGTAGTTGGTGCTTACGAAGATGCATTTGTTACGATCCAAGAAGCAACGTTCGATACACCATGGGGAGTCCTATCTACTACCAACCAAATCTCAAGTACGTTACCTGATATCGATCTTTTCGACGACATCCAGCAAACTCTCCTCTTCAACTCGGAAGAGAAGTAGAAAAGAGACTCGTGGTTACCGTCAAAGCACACTAAATGACACACAACTCAAGAAAAATCCTGATACGAGCCAACAATGAGGTGTACCTATACACAGCACACTTCTTCAACATTAGACAATAAATTCACACTCCATCCTATCGCAGGGACAATTGTGACTTCTTGGAAGAACAGACTCCTTTTGTTTTATCGAAATTAGGCCAGCCAATCGCAGATGTCCAATACCCAATACTGACGATAAGATTAAAATATCAGCTAATCAAAAAGTTCAACTATCCAAAACTATTCGCAGGAATTTGGTACGAAAAGGACACCTTTTCAACGAGAAACCAGTTTATCTTCGCCATTCACCACCGTTGTAAACTCAACGGGTCACCAACGCCACTTCAACTCCAGCGCAATAAGAATCTGTGGAGGTTTCTTGACTGTTTACTATCATATTCACCTAAGGATAAAGTTGTAACTTATCGAAACTAAAGTTGTATATTATGAAAGATATCTCAGAATCAATAAATTGTGTGGTCAAAACAAAACTCTGCTAAACGGACTGGTATATCAAGCATACTCTCCCTACTCTTCACCGAGTCTCCGGGAATCATCTTTGCACCATACCAAGCTCCCTCAGTGAGTCGAACATACCTCATACAACCTACACAAACTTAAGCATCGAACAAATTGAAAACGACGCTGTCATCCTAGTCGAAAACCCCTCCACACTCATCTTGTAGTAACAATTAGGCGAAACTTCCATCCTTAAGTAAAGGACTTAATTGCCCTGGCTCGAAAAGAGAATTCGAATCTGTTCACGCAGCCTCAGACTCGGACGAGTCTAGTAGGTCGTAACACATTACCGATAAAACCTTGTTACGAAAGGGAACAGATGGCGTACGGGATTGACGCTGAAAACGTTGCAACGGCGAAGGGCGAAGATGAGAATTAAGGCGCGATAGGGCAAAGGTGAAAACCGAAAGACGATACTTTGGAGCGAGAGACCTCAAACGATTTTCAACGTCGGGTTAATCGACTTGGGCTGGCTCGACGTTGCGGGCCTTCAACATTCTCGCTCCGAAGGGACATTCGACTGTGCCACCAGATAGCTATATCACAGGTTGCTATAGAAGCGTTGCGGCTTCGCCTATATACCGTATATCGCATAACCCCCGGCTGTGTTGGCTCTTCTCTCCTGTATGAGCCACAGTCGCGGTTACGTATGGTAAGGATACGTCATTGCTTGCGGTGCACGTGCACTTTGCAGGTGCCGTACGGCACCCTTGTATCGTGGAGACGTTGGATCTCACGACCTGATGTACTAAATATTCACAAGCTTCGAGACATTTTCCATTACGGCCATACTTCTTGAGATCAAAACGTAAGAATAAGTCGAATCTCCGATTATTACTCGAGAGAAGATTGATGGGGGTTTCGGCCAATTCGGTCGCGAGCATTGCTCGATTGTTCGATTAATTTTTTGAATAAATGCTAATTATAGTTTGATACATGGTCTCGACATGTGTGTATGATAGGATGCAACTGGCAGTTAGGATCTATAACAGAGTGAAAGTCTCGAAAAAATCAACCGGTGGATGTAACAGTGATAATATTGACAACCAAATAAATATATATTCAGACAAACGGAGACAAATTCTAAAATTCTCAACCACGCTTCTGTAGGTAGCCTTTAAATGAGTGATCGGTGTGACTTTTTTTTTTAATTCTATTCTATTTGCAGACCTTTCAACCCGAACTATTTTATCAGAGGTATACATTATTTTATATTAAAAATTGTTAAATTATCTTTTTGGAACGGTGACAATGTCGCCGACAAGATTTTGCGCGGACGAACTAATTAAAGATTTGCCCATACGCATGTACGATGGAAGATTATGAAATATTAGATAACCGCGTTTTTCTCGTATAATTTTTTTTATGTGAATTGTTGCATCAAATATGACATCCATTTTTATCAGTTGAAATTAGATTTATAATTTTTATTCCTCTTTGACAATAAGAAATAATCAAAATCGTCAAGAATAACAAAATTTTTAATGGCCGATAAAAACCGCCTTTTGATTGAAAGAAAATTGTATTTTGTTTCCAATTTATAACTTACGTTGGTAAAATGGTTTCAAACCTTGCAGAGCAATGGGAAATAGCGGTTGCTGTATGATGATCCAAATCGATCCGGCTATGTCTGAGCTCTGTCGAGACGCGCAGGGAGGTATAATTTCAGAGTGCAATATTAATATGCATCACCCTTCAAAGAGTTCGAGTGCCTAGAAATTGCCATGCAACGGCAATTCAAGTGGAAACAAGATGCCAATGAAATCGGCCCCAGCGTATCGTACGATGCGCAGCAACGAAACCACATTCGCCCTCTACGAGAATTAACGCCTATACCGCTCGAATATAAGGAACGTACTCGCGAATCAAAAATCCCAAAATAATTATCAATTGTTTCTGACATTTCATTATTCCATTTAAAATAATACAGACTTGGAAGAATTTATATCTCCATACATATACAGGGTAGAAAGAGCCCCGGAATTTTTTTAAATTTTCGAAACACGTTTTTCAAATATTTTGCACATATCGATTTATATTTTTATATTTGCAAATTTCAACAAAATATCTGGCCTACCAAGTATCTGGTAAATGTATGGAACGTTTCAAAAATGATTATTCTGGTAAGCAAATTCTTGGATAAAAAAATTATATATCTATTTTGTACATGGTCACGTGGTAGTTATAATTTCTATTTTATTGGCGGAAGCCCCCAGGTTGATTTTTAAAAAGTCTGCCATTTCGACGCTTTCGAAGCTTTTCGTGCTACGTTTATATATTCATTTCTCTTTTCGATAGCGTCTCAACGGAGGGATCGTTTCTTTTTTTTTACTATTCTGATATCTATTGAAGAGTCAACTTTGTCGATGGTAAGATGAAATAACGGCCGATACGTGTGTCTACAGGACTCATTTTTTTATTTGCATGTTTATAAAGAACGTCCTATGTGAGCACGTGCGCTTGAAATTCGTCGACAAATCGTGTTTTTTTTTGTTTTTTTTTTGTTTCGTTTGTAAGGCTCTTTCTACTTTTCTTTTACTTTGTCGTGGAGAGGGTCGGTACGCGTCGGCAATCGCACAGTGGATGCACTGGCATATTTGCCTAGGTCGCCCACGAGTATTTTCGCAAAGGAAATAAAAACCAGGACGTGAGCCCAGCGCAACTGTGGCACCGTGCCAGGCCAACCGAAGGACGCGCGCACCGATAGCTTTTTTTCCTTTTCCTCTCACTCTCTCTGCCGCCCTCTCTCTCTTCCTTTTTACGCTTTTTTTTCTTTCTCTCTCTGCGATCCGATGCCAGCCCGTTTCTCGAAGGCATCGACGAACGTAAATTGAATCGAATGCCGGCGAGCACTCGGATAAATCCGTGAGATGTTTATGGCCCCCTCCAAAGCCCAGGCTGATACGAAAATATTTGCCCGTTTCGATGAAAATTTGCTTATGCACAATGCCATAACGGATGACCGATTGAACTCGTTCGTCGTGGCTCTCATTTACGAGACTACACTATGTACGTATCGTCTATGTGATCTAGCCTACACTCAATTTTTGTTTTCTTATTTTTTTCGTAATTTTCAAGATTTCAATATTTTACTTTTTCAATTTTATGCGACGTACATCTTGTTCGAATACAAATGCGGATTTAGATTTAACTTCAGTTGGCCAACGGCAAAATTCTTTCATTTTTTCGAATATTATTTAATTAATTAAGATTTTAGGAATTTTTTTTTCAAAGATTTTACCGAATTTTATCAATATTTTTATTTGTTATAAATATAGGATTGTGACGGCGCTACATTCTTGTCCCAGCTTTCCTGCGATAGAACCTTATACACCTAATCTCTTTTTCCACTATTCGCCACCTTCCCATGGAGCCCTTTTAGTCCGCGCCCTATACATTCCCTCCACACCAAAAATCTTTCTTCCTGCCCTCTCCTAATTTCATCCTTCCGAACTATTCCAGTTCGCTTCCTGACGCTAATTCGATAAAAATCTCGCGTACATTATCATCTTTTTTCAATCAATCAAAAATACAAGTTAACAACATCGACGAATCACATTTTCTTATTCGTGGTCCGATCTCTCTCTCTATCCCTGTGTCTGTCTCTTTTCCTTAAAAATCCATCCAGTACACTATATATTTTAATGCTTTTTACTTTGACTAATTTAAAAACAAGTAGAGATAGATATATATTAATCAGCTTTTTTTTCATATATCGAGCAAATTATATACAAATAACTGTAACGTTTTCGAAAATGCGTTTTTCATGCGATTGGGTTGCAATTTTATCGAGTATTCCGCTCGAAGATTCAATCGATGCTTGAAAATATTTTGGCTTATTTAAAAATATACGTTATGTGTATTTTTATGTATATTTTTTCAGCGGAATTTTATTTTAACGAGATGAATACTCCAGAAGAGAGCATCCATCATTTTTATCATGAATATAAAAAGATTGTACAAAAAAGCATCATATTGTACGAATAAAAAGTGTAAAATGGTAAAAAACGTAAAAAATCAGTCGTTCCAACCGGGAATATTTTTGAAGCTTTTAAACAATTCAGCCGAATACGAACAGCTTTCGTGAACGATGACAAAAATATGTTAAAAAACCGGCTTTTCACGCGAGATACCAGCAACCACTTTTCTTCAGCGGGTGCTATGAAAATTTTCGTTTGTCGTCGGTTTTTCTGCACAATGATATTGAATATATTCTCACGAGAATGATTGCATGGGTTTGAATCTGGCAAACAAGAAGGGTATTCTGGACCAATTGCTTGATTTATGTACACAATATATATATATAGCTATAGTATATATATAGCTTCAAACTCTCCGCATAAAATAAAATTCTCATTTCAAATCTCTTTTTCAGCCGAAACAAAATTCTCTTCGCAATAAACACTCGTAGCGCTCTTCGATAAAAGTGGACTCGGAAAATTGTAGATGGATTATTTGTATAGAGACGGCGACCCTTGAAAGGGTCAATAAGTGGTTGGGGGTTGTACTCGAAAATAGGGTTCGCCAAAAACTCATGATGTTTTTTTGGTCCCAAAAATCGATGAGGCTTCGATTACCTATCTTTCCTATAACCAATATCGCTTATCAAAGAAACTAATATGAAGTTAGTGAAATTTTAAGATAAAATTGCTCAACGTAGGGAATATTTGACATTTACGTGTTTCTAACCGAGCTTGTTAATTACCCTTGCACAATATTCTCCGAAAAATGATTTCAAATAAACAATTTAATTGTCGCAAAGTCAGGTAAAAAGTGCATAGCGCGATAGACAGACACACCGATAGAAACAAAATTTCATATCTTACCCTCGCTCGCAGTTCCCGGAGGGAAAAGGGGTATGTTCTTAGTTTTAGCAAGTTCCCACAGGGCACCTTACCCCCCATTGCACATCGGGTTCCCGGGCATTTTTCCGTAATCGTAAGATCCAATATGGCCGCATAGATTATTCAAATTTATGCGATTTTGCGAAAGAAAATAAAAAGAAAGCACATACCGACTGTACAGAGGAGCCCGTTAACCTCCAGGGAATATCTCATTGATAAAAGCACCGGGAAAATGTATCTTCGAGACGGAGCTCGAAGTTCAGAAGTTTTTCTTGGTCGGAACGGCCAGGAAACTGCTACGGACGAATATAAAATACTGCGATAAGAACGCTCTTCTACATTCGATGTACATGCACGTGTTCAATCTGTTATATATGTATAAAGAAAATCCATTGTATCAATGTATACAGATATATGCCAGGATATTGACAGGATGGTTTGTCTTGACCGTAAGGATTTCTCGAATGTGACCGTGTCATTCGATGTGGACACTTTATTTTCTCTCGGTTTCGTACGGTGGAAGAAATTGAGAAGGACACTCGATAGGAGAGTGGTGCTCCATAGTGTGATACGGTTCGATGGAAGACCGAGTGCCAGAAAAGGGTGCATGATAGAGAGCGAGCGAGAGTTTGAAGAGAGATATCACAGCTAAGAAATGTTTCGAGGGTAAAAGATGGCCGAAGAGGATCAGAGTGTCGACCAGGATTTCTCCGTTCGTCGATCGAAGTTGCACGAATTGGCATACTCGATTCTTGGATTCAAGCCGGTATAAGTTTATCCAACGTGGGCTAGATCAACTATAGTCGAGTGGTTGGATGTATGTACTTTGTGGATTTTCGGAAAATTTGCGGGTAAACTTGTCCTGGGTATCCTTGCGTACTCGATTCGAAGGATTGAAATAAATTGTATGTGCGATTAATAACGTGATATAGGTAAGTCATTTATTAATAGAGGTTCGATTGATTCGTCAATTGAATCAACGATACGTAATTATTTGATCGATTCAATTGTCAAATTGGTAATACATTTGGATCAAACTGAATTTCTGTTCGACGAATGACAATTAACAGATTTTCGTTATTTTCGAGAATTTACTGTTCTTTGCACAAATCGAGTTCAGTCTTTATAAAATGTATACTTTTATTCCATCATGATTTATTATTAAATAAATAATGATTGAATTTACAACAGAGATATTCGATTAAGATTTCATGCGAAACAATCAGAATAGTCGTAAATAATATTTATACCTCTGATCGATGAATGGCTCTATTCGTTAATATAAAAATAAAGTAATGTGTGATTAATAAATTAATTACTATGTATACGAATCATGTAATAACTTTTTGTCTAAAATCAATAACGATGATTGTATTTTTATCGCGACACATTATTCATAACCCACACAGTCGATTAATTTATATTGAGGATCATCGAGAAACGTTATTATACGACCAATCCTCGCTTCTTTATCCCCTCCCTGTCCACATTGGGCCCATTTATCGTTAGTCGTCTCTGTGCGTAGTGGGGCGCGTAGAACCGACCGTACGATTGGTCCAGCGCGCAGCGGACCCCCCACTTCTACGGACTCCTGGTCCCAATTCCTCCACGCAATCGATATCCTATTCTACGACCATTTCCTCCTCCCAATAACAAAATTATGTGATAACCGCAAAAAGTGTCAAAAGATTAGTATTGGAGCTCGTCACCACCGCATATCTCCGAAACACAAATACATCCTTCCACGAACCAATAAATAAACAGCGCGAATAAAATCGCGTAATAAACTTCGATCTCATTTTCTCACGAGACTCTCTTTGATTTGTTCAACGAGAGATTCTCAGAACGTAAAACGACGCGTCTTAGTCGTTACCGCAATACTACTCGTGCGGATTACGCTATTAAACCTGCGGGGTACTTCTTTCTTCGTAACTTATCTCTTTTATGTACAAGGCGATATAACTGTGGATACGATATATATATTTATTCATACATAGACATATATATGAAACACAATGCATATAGTACGTACACCGTTACTGACAGAGCGCGAAATTGGCGGTGTACTAATTACACTCCTTGACGAGGTCGAGCTGGAGTGGAAGCAGCAGCAGCAGCATCAGCACCGAGAGGCGAGAGGAGCTTGCAGTTTAGTCCAAATTGCAGTTGGACACGTTGGGCAGCCTTCACATTCACGTGAAAAGCATGCGCGTAGTTCACCTTTCTTTCTCTCCCCTTTCCCAGACCCCCTCCATTGCTCGTTCCTTCTGACCGAAATCACTTGAGTTGTACGATTGTTTTTGTGGCAATTGCTTTCCCATTAGTGTCCCGAGAAAATAGCTCCTGAAAAGCTCCCTTGGTTGTTAACCCCCTCCTCTAACCAACTGCGTCGCTTTCCCATTTTCTCCACTCACCCGCGCAGTAACCCAATCCTCCCTGACTCTAAGTAGGTTATGTACGGGCAAAAAAAAATAGACAAATTGGAATTTGCACATTGTTCCATGGTATTCAGTTAGAGGTCGATGGAAACCATTTTAATGAGCAAGTACCATCTTGTATATTGGTTTTGGCCCATTGTCGGGAAGTAGGAAGCTTCGCTAATGCGAACGTACTCCCAGCAAACAACGTTCCAATTTCGGTTTGTACGTTTTTTTCCCTCAAGTATTTGTAGTGATGGGATAAGGTATGCATTACGTTTAAACATTAACAATGCTACTCAAAACGTCATAGATATTAACTCAATAGTCCTATTTCGTTTGTAGGTCAATACGATCATAATTTGAATTTGAATTTCAGATAATAAATTGTGTTGTTATCAAGAAGAAATAATTAGCTATTTTTTAAACAATTCCATCGGCATGATAACTTTGACACTAATCGAAATACTCTGTATAATAAAAAGAATGATTAAGAAACATCGCTTATCGTGAACAGAATTATCTTTTTCTTCCATAATTGAAAGAAGAATAGTTAAACAAAGATATCGATATAGTTATTCAGAAACTGATTATAATTATTATAAATAATAAATGTAGATATTATTTTGATAGGATAAGTTGGAAAACGTTGAAGTGGTCGATGCAATGATAAAAAGTTTGAATGCCTCCCTTCCTACATATTTATTTTTCATTCGGCTCATAATAAATGACTAGTCCTTAATAATTATTGTAATCACAAATACAAAAGTTTGAGATAATATACAAAGGCATAACTATCCGATTTTTATTTTCATGGAAATATTATGGCGAGGTGATGCGATGTACACAGACACGAAAGACAATGAGTGTGAGACAAAGAGTTTCCCATGTTTGTGTCGTAGACATTGGTCCAACGGTTAATATTCCGAGCGAAATATGAGAACGTTGAACTCTGCCATCGACTGGGAAAACTTTCCACTCGCTTGTTTTATCCAAAATATTAAACACGCTTGGAGAAATATTAGTGCCCCGTCATAAAGTGATGCACGACACAGACGAAGCAAGTCTGACATCGATAGGTGCATTTCTTAACCCATATTTTTCCTAAACGGATGATCTTTCCGGAGAAAAACGAGAACATGGAAAACCGCATCGTTATTAAGTGGATTTTAGCGTTGCCGTACGGCCCTCGACGGATCGACCGATTCGAAAAAAAATTCATTAACTGTCTTTCTTACCGATCCTGTCCATTTCGTAACGAAGGAAGATAAACATGAAGCCATGTGTCTTCATCAGACAAAAAGTCGATTCTTCAGTCTCTCCTAGATTCGTTGAGTTATTGAGATAAAACTAACTGCCTCTGTCTAAATGTACCGATTATGCGACGTAATCAAGCTTCGGTTGCCCGAAATGGGCGACGCGCTTCGGTCTCTAAATGGCGGAATCGATCGCGAACCGAAGAAAATGGCGCCTTACTGTCGCACGAACTACTAGCCATTTGCAAGAAAATGAAGCCTTATCGATCGACCCACGGTTCTTTAGAGTAAGATTCCTCCTCTGCGATCACCATTTTAGTAAGCGTCAAGTCTTCCATGACATTAATTGACTTGAAAGACACCACGTCGAAAACTGCTTTCAAAAATCCATAAAAATATGAAAATTGCTGTTTCGATCGGAAAATTAACGGTCACGTATATATGTAAAGGGTAATCTTACTTAATTCTTATTTATAAAACGAAAATAAAATGCTCCCGTTCTGTAACATAAATTCGCATATCCTTGCGAGTATAAAACCTGAATTCTCATTTGCACTATGCAGTCTCTCTGCATCACGAAAGTACATTATCCAGTCTGGGCATGACGATCGAAGCAAAGGACTCGCGAGCAATTCGAAACCCTCGATCCATTGAACGTATAAGCGTAACTTTGCGCGTTATCTCATTATCTACTAACCAGATTATACAAAACCGGGTATGATAGATGAACAGGGAGAAACAGAGGGGGGTGGGGGAGACTAGAAGAAGGATAAAGATGAGGTTTCGACATTGGAATCTGGTTATGCCACTTTAAAGCCTGTGTGCGTTTGCGCGTGTGCATCGACCTTGAAATTTCTGCATCTCTTCGTGGTTGGTACTATCCGCACTCCGGAGTTTTATACGCATCGCGAACACGTTTGAAAGAGACGAGGGATTATTATCGAGCGGGAAAAGCGAAATTTGAAATGAAGCAGGAGATGGCACGGAAGCGTGTCACGAATCGAGCGGATGTTTCTGAGTGGGGTAGCGCGCGGAGACGATGTGGAATGAGATAGGATTGGGAGGAAGCTCTCTTTCGAGGGTACACACTGGTACGCAGCCGACGTACGAGGAACGCGACGATGCCTGCCTGGCTAAGAATAGTGAGAGGTCGTCGTCGTAGCGCCCATCAACGTCTCAGACCCAAGACGACCAACGCGATATAGATGTCACTTTGAAACGAATTTCGGAGGGTGCGATGGGAATGTTACGGGAGGATGAAGATTTTCGATTTTGAGGTGAGACGATCGAATTTGAAAAAAAAAAATCGTCACGAAATCCCAATTTTGTGAGTCTTCTTTGACAAGAATAATGAAAAGTATATTTCGTTAATTGTTTATTTGTATTTTGTTAATTGTCGCGAACTACGCTGCCATTTGATGTGAAAATTTATACGAATTTTAATCTATAATTCGGATTTTTAATTTTGAAAATATAATTATACTTGATTAAAAAGCAAGCTTAATCGATTAAGTTCGCACTTAACTCGATTTAGGGTGATCAATTAAATGAATTTTGATTATTAATAATACTTCTATCTAATTATATTTATAATCTTAGCGTTTTACAATTCTATTCCCAAATAAACTTGAATCTGGTCCATTATTCGAATCGACATTAAGCTTTATGAATTATTCGAGATTGATTTAAAAGCCAAGTGCAATAATCCAAAAACGAAACTTTCTATGCGAAGAAAATTGAAATAAAAATTCCCCCAATAACTCGATCTTTAATCACACAAATTAAATATACAAGAATTATGATAAATACTTCACTTCAAAATACGCCTATTGCGTTATTTCCACTCTCCTTGATTACAGTCCATTACCCAAAGTAATTATATAGGTAGCTAATACAAACGAATTAATAAATCATGATCAAAATTGCGCACGTAATGAGCTAAAATCGAGGCAAACTTCAATGTCATTATTAAATCGATTATTCGAGCAATTCAAATTGTTCCAATAATTTGCCTGGTTCAAATCGATCGAATTAACGTTCATTTCACGAGTAGCAAATTTTCGGCGTTGTAGATATACGTCTCGTTACCGTTATATATTTTAAATGAAAGAAGCTTTAAGAATAGCAACCCTAGATGGAAGATCGCGAGACACAAATGGAATAGGGGAGAAGAGAGGCATTGCGGACGATAAAGCTCGGCGTCGGGTTTTTCGTTCGCCTACAGTTCTTTCTCTCTCTCTCTCTCTCTCTCTCTCTCTTACTCCCCCGTTTTCCATATCTTCTGAGCAAATACAAGCGTCTCACCAGCTAAAACCCCTTGGACTTTCTTGCTGATCCAGTTGGGGGGAAAGTGTGAGAGGCGCGAGAAAGGGGCGTCTAAAATTACAATCCGGCACGACGTCGGTGTCTAGAGCATCGAGCCTCCGTTTCTCCACTCATCTCCTATCTCACCCATAGCCGTTTCCGTCGTTCATCTTCCGTCCTTCTCGCAAAAGTGTAGGTTACGAGAATAGTATACCGTGCCACCCTCTCGTACGGCTCGTCTCCCGAAGTACCGAGGGAGGCTTCCATCGCTATACAATTCCTTTTGCTGCACTAAAACGCTCTTTCTCTCAATCTCTATCACTCCCCCCCTCGTTCCCGCACTCGCCCGTCTGTATTTACGTACACGGCCTTTCCGAGATATTTTCTCATCAAAACGGAGTCTTCGTCTGGTTACCAAGAGTTTGAAAATGTTTTTTTTTGTTTTCTCTTTTAAATATTTCTTTATCAGTCTCGGTACTTTTAGTCGGAGTAAAGTTGACAACAACAACAACAACTCTTTTCCTCGTGCAAGAAACATAAATGCAAGAAGCTGATTTTTTTTTTAAATCTTTATTTATTGAACTATTTCCGACGGAAATATTCAATGTGTTGCAAATAATGAAAATCTTGTTTATCTCTCATAAATAAAATTCCATAATTAACAATCCCAAAACCTTTATCTATCCTCGTAGAATAAACTTTTTTCACCGACAAAAATAATATTCCCTCGAGACACGAAGATATAGAATTTTTTCGCGATATTATAAACTTGGCAAATTTTCATTTTATTAATCGATGAAAAATCAAGGTTTTTTTTTTTAAACCCTACAGCCAAGTTGGCTTATCCAAGGGACGCGTCTCGTTCTCCATAGGATAGCCGACTTGCAGAGACAGCTGAGAATGGTCTGGTCGGGGAACGAGGGAATGAGAATCCGTGCAGGCTCGCAGGCATAACCGAAACGAGAAAACACACGGGAGTCGGAACGTTCGCCCTACCATTTGGGTTATACGTAGTGATACAAACTTTTTCCCGACCCCGATCTCCCGGTTGGGGAGAGCACCCCCGTTTCTATATCTGGTATTCTATATAGCATATAACATATCCCTTCTTTCTTCCTTTTGCTCCACAACGTGTGTAACGCGCCTATACCGATATACGTATCCTTATATACCCATCGGATGACTCCTATATACATACTTTAATATAGTGCACATATAGTAGGAGCGCAGCAATCCGCAGCAAAGGACGATTGCACTTTGCGTGAAGTTTCGAGAGATATGCTTCACGAGCAATGGCCAGGAATAGCGTGTGCGCTGTACAGGCACACACAAACATGTACGAGACTTTTCGGCTCAGTTCCGAGGCACATATTCCTCCGGATCTCATTTCCGTGAACAACTTTTTTCCTTATTGCCGTACTAAAGCAAATAACAAAATACCGACTGTATTTTCATTTTGTCGATTTTCTTTTTCTTTTTACGCTACGTGATAAAATCGACGTGAAATAATGTTTCGTACGAGAACTCTATACGAACGATATTTCAAAAAGGGATGAAGAGAAAAACGGGTTAATTATCGTAGGAGTTATTGTCGAATTGAAATATTTTTTGTTTGCTTATATGAGATAATAATTGTGTCATTATTGACGTAAATTTTCTTCTGTCGAATAAAAATAATAATAATAATATATTTTATGGCAAAGAATAACGGCTAATTATTTTTGACTACGAACGATATTTCGAAAAGGGATGAAGAGAACAAAAATTAATTATCGTAGGGATTATTGTCAAATTGAAATGTATTTTTTATTGTTTATAAGATAATAATTATGTCGTTATTGACGTAAATTTTCTTCTGCCGAATAACAATAATATTTATAATTTTTTTTTGTCAAAAAATAACGGCTAATTAATTTTTTCAGATAATTAATTCGTTCGCCTCGATCTTCGTTCTTTCGTCTATGATTTCGCGGGGTGAATGAACCCAGCCGGAATGTCCCATATGTACGACGTGTGTCTATACGTTCTTAGCGCGCCCTAAGTATTTCGGCAGGATGTCGTTGAGACGACGGTGTGTGGCAGGGGGGAATATGGTGGGCTTGGGGGATGAAGCACATCGACTACTCCAGATTTTCTCTCGAAATGCAGTAATGCACGTATGTACCTCAAAGCTGGGCGAGTGCAAGCTGAAAGCGGTAGTCGACGGTTGTTTCGGGCAGCGTCATAGCATATACAGTGGAAGAGAGAGAAAGAGAAAGAGGGGGAGAGAGAGAGAGAGAGAACGAGGACGACGTAGGGGCTGCGCTGTGTCCGAGTTAAGCCGGAGACACACCGAGTGAGGGGTTAATGGACGTACTTCCGGAAGACGGCGGAAAAGCAACGTATACATACGCGTATACTTATATGCATATATATATATATATAGATAGATAGATAGATAGATAGATAGATAGATAGATAGATAGATAGTCACATTGCAGGAGGATACGTCCATGCTTGGCACGTCGCACGCTTTTCGACTTCCTACTCTGTTGTATTGTGTGTATTTAGGCTACGCGTCTACACGGAAACAACGCTAAATATGTAAATATATATGAGCATGCACGTTAGTAACTCATCGAGGACTAACTAGGACAATAAGACGAAGAGAAAAAAATGTTTTTCTGGAATATTCGAGCGAATAATTCGATATCGGTCCAGACGATTTTATTGAAAAGCACGACACATATTTTTGACAATATGATAATACAAAAATTGAGTCAAACGTGTATAAACAAAATAATATTTTCAAGGTTGGGAAGATGAAGTCGTGCGACATGATTAAAGCGAATGAAACATGTACGGATACGAAAACGACACAGTTGTAGTTTTCTTGTATCAATATTTATTCACGCTTCTTAAAATCATATGGACTCGACTAATATTTATCGAAAGGGTTTATACGTTTAAAAAATTGTAATATTTTTAAATAAAGTCAAAATCTCACGATTTGCGATAAAAGTGAAATTTGATTTCTTCGACAAATTTTTCAGTCGAATTTTGGAGGTGTTCCGATCATGTACATAATCTTATACGATTATATAATCGACCATTGTACGTTGATATATTGTTATACTATTTATAAAATAAATACGTACTATCTTCTAATTTAATTTTCTATATACAGGGTGAGCCGAAAATTTCGTGCCATTTTTTACCCGTGAGTAGCTGATGGTGTCACGAGTCCACGTGCGAAATCCGCACGCTCAATTCCGGATAATTTTTAAATAATTGAATTCAATGACAATCTCGAAAAAAGACGATCTAAATTTTCGAATGGGAAGAAGTAACTTCTGGAACACCTTGTATATATACATATAAACAGATAGATTATATTTCAAGCTATATTTACTACGAAACAAGTATTTCTCTCTGGGCCATCGCATATCACATCGCACCTAATCTCGAATCCCTGCAGCCATATCATACTAGTACTGTGTCCTGACACGCGACGAATCTTTGTTATACATATACTCGCGCGTATCACAGACCAATCCGAAATCCAGGCACCCAGCCAGCAACACGCGAATGACACACCCTGAGGGTCCTCTCGCATCCTTGGTTGAGAGAAGCTGATGAAACGTGTGCAAAACAGAGTTTAACTTTGACACGACTGGAGAACGGGGCGTGCTACTTATGCGTCAGTCATGGTATCACGGTGGAATAACAGAGAGTGAGAGAGAGAGAGAGAGAGAGGAAGAGAAAGATACGCGACCCGTTTTACCACTGACATTTAAAACTTTTGGAGCGAGATGGAGCAATTGCCGGTAGAAAGTTCCATTTATTTGTCGCGGATATAAAATTACTAAGACCATTTTGGACAAACGGGAGGATTCTGGCCAACGACGAAAAAACGAAGAAAGAAAATAAACGTTGAATAATATAATTCTTACAAAGCGAGCAAATTTGCGAGATTGTTGAAGTGTCCGGGAGGTTAATGCTACATTTGGCATACGAGTATAAGACTGGCTTTAAAGTACAACCACGTCTGGGATTACTTCGTCATAACTGTAACCCTCGCGTTTCACCCTAAACCAAAAAATTGTGCATGTTTTACGTGTGCACGAGCTTGACACAATTTTGAGTCGGTAATCGTATGAAAGTTGCTACTAAGCAAAACATAAGCAAAGTGGCACGTGGAGATTATGTTTTTATTCCTTTTATAAGAAGATTAGAGACCCGTGATTTTGTTCATTCGTCCATTATATGTACCACTGTTCTGTCCTTGCGTGCAAACAATTTCATACTTTCGTGTTACGAAATTGACAAACTTCTTTTTTCCCTGCCACCATTTACTAAATTTACATAATCGATCGTTTCAAATTACGAAAATCGACTTGGAGAACGTTTAATAATTCACCGATTAATTAATTACTAATTACTAATAATACAATTTTGATAACGTTTCGATTAGATTAGATGACCTTGGAATTTGTAATTACGATTGGCTGTTCGCGATCGAAAATTCATAAGCAAGAAATTATCGATGCCAAGATAAAAAAATGTTAAGACATTTAATGATTAATTTATTATTTAATCAAATCCGTCGTATTTTTTTATCGGATGGATAATAATGATAGAATCAAAGATAAAGACTGTCCAAAAATATCTAAGAATCTGGAGGTAATAAGGATCATAAATGGCGCGATGAAGGATAAAATTATCGAGGTGTCGTCGTTCGTATAGATGCGGAAAGAATCGTCGCGAATAGAGAACGTGTGGGACGTACGATTGTAAAGAGATTTATCACGACGAGATTCAGGATCATCGATGTAGTATATGTACCCGCGTCGTGCACCAGGCGCTAACGCGATTCTATAGGTCAGCAACTTTCGAAACGATTGGACGCTCGCTCAATCCTTCACGAACGAACGAACGTCTGATCTCACTCAAATCCTTCCGGTTTATCGTCGCGAAGCTCTTCGAATCTCCTCATCTCCACAAACCTTTACCGCGCGGTACGTCTTGACGAATCGCCACCTATATAGATATATACGAGACGTTCGCTCAAATAATGACACGATTCTCGATCCCCCGGTGTCGAATATGCCAGTAACTTCAGAATTCGTTCACGCACATCGAGAAAATATTACGTAGGTATCTTGCCGAGATTTTTATACTCGAACGTAGATTTTAGTATGTTTCTATTGGGACGAGACTGCGACGATTTTTCTTTATTATTTTTCCTTGACAGTTTCGAAAAGATCTTTTTTTTACAGCGAGTAAAAAACGCCAAATAAAATCGACACGAAATAGTGTATATGGCATTACAATCTTTCCAATAGAAATGTCAATTTCGATAAAGATAGAATTTATAAAAAATTTATTTTTACCCGAGAGACTTCATTCCGATATTAAATTTTACATTATAACATATTTCTTTAACAAATTGTATTAACTTTCCGCATGTAACGAGTTACATTTTTTACGTAAAAAATACAAACACCACATTTTCAAAAAAAAAAATATCGGTATTCGCTATTTTTAAATACGCAAATTATTATTTTTATAACCCGAGTTTTATTCAAATTAAAACGCGAAATAAATTCGCCAACGAACAAAAACAAAATACACCGTCGATTTAAAAAAAATATTCGAGAAAGTCGTGAATACAAACTTGTACGAGGTCGGGATATCGCCAATTAACGATCGTACGGTTAAAAAATTTTCATTTTTTCCCCTAACTTATCATTTATCGATCTTTGATGTAACGACCAACGAGTCTCTTAATTGGAAATTAAAAATGACGAATGGGCGAGCGCGTTAGAAATTAATGGCTACATTACAAACACGAAGAAAAGAAGGTACCATGGGCGAGGGGGTAGAGGGATGAGTATTAAAGTGCTCATGGTTGATATATACGCGAGAATGAACCGATTTCGCCCATTCCACCGGCATCTCTACCTCACTGTGGAGAGTCGGGCGTGCGTGTCGTTGGGCTTTTCTGGATCGCGGCCAAGGTACTTGATAAAGGCATAGAATATGTTCGGTGTCTGGTCGTTCGCGAGCGCCCAGAACTCCACCCCCCGCCACCACCACCACCACCACCACCACGACCACCACTAGGTACTCCTCTCTTCCATCGTCAGCGACTGCGGATACACGAACGGCGCGAAAAAGCCGCACCGCCGCCACACGGTCTCTCGGGGTACTTTTCGTTCCTGCGCTTTTCCACCCCATACATCCTATGCCCGCCGCGTTATGTAGCCTCTTGACTCTCCTTTCCGTTATCGGCAGGACCTTTTTGTGCAACGTGCGTTGCTTTTTTTCTTTGTTTTTTTTTATCTTTTAAGATCCCGCCTATCCGTTCACATTTTGATGAGTCAAATTTTCGCTTGTGGGAAAACTCGTGTAAATTATACGCGACGTTCGATAGATAATAGAATCCGAGCGGGGGTCGTGTCTTTTTTAGGTCGTGAATTTTACAGTTTTTTTTTACATCACGTCTCGATATCGCTCTCGATTGCATGGTTCGAATTTGCAATATTTCTCTTATGGAGAGTTCGAACATGTTTTTTTTTATAGTTTAAGTTGAAATTTAAGACTCGGATTCAACATCGTGTCTTGAGTTATGGAAGTTTTACGTTATAAATTAAGTTTCAGTTAAAATTTTGAATTTGATTGAAGGATTTAGCTGCGTGGAAAAATAATTGACTCGAGCTACCATGGAACTAAATTTTAATTCGAGCTGGCGTCCGAGGCTAAGCACGGTTCGAATCTAAATTCGATCTCGTTATTAAATTCGAAGTCAGGCTTGAATTTGAGCTTGTACCTTAATTTATAATTTTAAGTAATAACTTAAGTTTGTACTCCATTTAAAGGAAAACTTAATTTTCAATTTCAACCCCGCACTTGAGGTCAAAAGGTACTTTTGTTACTCGAGCATATCGTCAATAGACTTAAATATAAGTCTTCCCTCTGAACTCATGAGTGAACTTAAGTACGAACAAAAATTCTTCAAACTGAAGTTCGAATACAGGTCCATGTTACCATGATCCTCGATTCGGACGTTGCACATCTTGTAGCACAGTACACAATCATAATTAATTAATTCCACGAGGTCGACAGTCGAATAAAATTGTAAACAGTTAAAACAAAACCATTTCCTTTTTCACATACTCCGTGTTTATTGTTATTAAGGATACATCATAATTGAATATTACGAATGTTTCTTTTATCCTGAAAAACAAAGGGACAAAGGCCGTAAAGGTCGCGATAACTGCATGGGTGCGCTTCTTGTCGTTTGGGAATTTTTTCTTTTTTTTTTCCTTTTTGAATGTATAAACTCTAATGCACTTGGAATTAGTGAATTAAAGTTGCGAACACGCCTGGGAGAAGACGAATGAAATAAAGAATTGCCGAGACGAGAGAAACGGACAAAAGCTCTGGGGAACTGTCTACCGACGGTATAGTTGGGGGAGGGAGTTTTCTCTCGTGCACTCTAGCCGAGCATTGTTGCCACGAGAACGCTTTTGGCTTTGCGCAAAACCGCATCGGTCTCGCTCTTCTCTATTTCAGATTCGGTACTTCTACATGTACGATATACGTATATATACGTATATGTATATATTTGTATATATATATATTTGTATATATATATATGTATATATATATATATATATATATATATATATATATATATAGCACAAAATCGAGTTTCACATCCGCGCAATATGCGTAGACGGATAGCACGATGTATTTTTGGATCGGTTTACGTGGAGGGGATGTAACAGAAGTTCGACGAACCACACAGCCGCACCTTAGACAGCGGATATGTCTTTCCTTACCCCGCGTGCATACCCAGCCGTTTAAAACAAGACCACGCAAATACCAAAAAATCAATACAGGAAAACTCGAGTAATGTTGGCTGCAATTTTTTTATTTCGTGATACAAATCGTCGGGAAGGAGAGAAAAAAAAGAACGATCAACTTGGTTATCTATACGGCAGACGTCTCGACGTATCGAAATGACAGCGACCTCTGCTATTTGGGGTAGGGTGCATATACGTTTTTATAATCGAATGAAAGATATTCCGATTCGAAGAATTTTTTTTTCTCGTCGCGTCTTTCGACCGACCTCGGGATTATCGAATATTTAAGAGTTAAAAAGAATATTTACAATCGTAAGTGTACATTAGTCACAGTGGCTGATCGAACGGGAGTTGAATATTTAAAAGCGTTAAAATTGTACGGTTTATAAAATTAGATATTTTTTCAACTAAAAGAACGTTCTTAACGAACTACAATGTATTAGAGTAGATTTGGGTATTACGGGACACCATAAGCCTTTTTGGAAATAAAACTCAAAGTATATGAGATCAATCACTCTTTGTTAGCTATGTCAATCGTTGAATTTATCGGTAATCAATAATTAGAAGCTTGAGGCAATAAAACTTCAAAGAATAACTGAAAATGGGAGTTTTAGTAAAATTAAACAATCGTTGAAATCTAAATGTGGTTGGGTATTATGGGCTAGGGACATATAAGCCATAAATGCATTGAGCCATATTGCCCATCAGAGCAAACAATACAAACAATAAATCGCACGTTATTTTGCGGGGCAAAATTCGCAGAAACAAATGACCCCATAGTTTACAACATAGCCATTGAACATGGTCCTCTACCTGGTGAGCCATATTCGGCCCAGGAACGTTTTTGACAAGTAACATCTAACCTAAAAACCAGTGAACAATATGTATACAAAATTGTCACGACACTATAGATAGGGGTTGGATAGGGGATAGGGTTTGTCTAAAAAACTGTGAAGGAATAATATTTAAAAAATTACAATTCAAACATGTGTACCTAAGGGATGAAACATGCCCAAAAATAACACGTTGTGCACACGTGGTAGGTTTAACGCTAACGTTGATTACTTTCGAAGAAATAGTAATACGTCGTATTGGTAAACTAAGCCACAATACTCGAAACTACTCTATAATGGAATGAAATTTCATATTTTTCGAACAGGAAAAAAATTTCGTAATATAAACATAAAGTTCATGTTTTTGTTTTTATATTTGCGCTCTAGAGTAGAATCTCGATCTTGCAGAATTCGATTATGTAGACAATCCCCACTCTTTTGTCCCCTCTTAGTCCTAGGCGTGCGTGGTGGGGGTAGACGCAAGCGCACGGTTGGCTCAACGCGTAATGGAGGCGGAGTTTGAGCGACCTAACTTCAACCTACAGACTTTCGGTTCCGCGATACCCGCATAATGAAAAAAGTCATAAAGGATCCGGCTGCCATTAATAAATATCAATTCGACCTAATTACCATTCCTAGCAATTATGCATACCACTTTATAAATTTCTATAAAATGATCAATAATGAAAGAGTTCTCTGATAAACTATCGATCGATCTGCAAATTAAATGATACAACGAGCCAATCGAAAATATCATTAGAATAATGTTGTCAAAAATATTATTTTGGCAAATGGAAGAGACGAAACGATCGTGTCATATTGACGTGACACACTCCCCATAACGGTTTGTGGACCCTGCTGTCGACATAGCCACGAAGAGCAAACTTCCCTCGCGTGTCACAATCATCGTGTACGAATAGTTTGTCTGACTCACGTGAGCGCACGCCCATCGCGTCGGGCGGCGTGTAATAAGTGATTGGAGGGTGAGCCCCGAGACTCCGTTGTCCGACACTCACTTCTATTACCTCATTCTCCCTATTTCTCTCTTTCTCTTATTCCCGCTTACCGCATTCATTTCAAGGAAACTAAAGCGCTCACCCGTCATAACATTTTCTAGACCAAGGGGATGAGAGAGACAACACCGAACGCCATATATGTGTACGTATAGTATGAGTCACGATCTCGATGCGTATCACCCTCTTTACACTCACCTCGATACACCCCTCGGAAGAGCCATCCGCTCGCAATATCTCGTTACACCCTGTTGGCACGAAAATCACGCCATTCCCTATATATTTTCGTATTTTGTACATAAATGACTCGATCGTTTACCGCCTCGCTTGACTTGGGTTCAATTAGTTTGCATCGATAGGAAAGTAAACTATAATATTCATATAGGCTAGCTGCAGGTAAAAGCTTTGCAAAAACGATTTTGATCAATTTCATCAGGTTTTTCATTGAACACTATAAAACATGTTTTTCGTTCGTTGTTAGATTTTTTTAAAGTTCGATCACCTGGACAGAAATGTTAACAGGGAGGTTTTAACCACTTCAACTCGAACCTTGAATTCAGTTATTTCCAGATGTATGTACCTCATTTATTTTTATTTTTAGCATATCATTTATTGGCGATTCATTATTCTTGGCACATCTCTGGAGAACTGAGTGGTCGATTCTATATTTTGATTGACTGATATAGGTTTCGCTAGATGTCGCTATAGACATATATCAATATTTTCGTAACCTTGACAAAGGCTTTCACAGAGATGAGGTTAAACCCCTACGACCCGATTTCCCTCGCAGCCAGTGTGCCTCAAGGCATAGATCGAAATTTTCCAACCAAACTTTCTCGTCCCACTAACCCCCTACGAAACGATTAACCGTATATTCCTTCATCAAGAAAATTTTCACTAAATTTTTAACGAGGTCACGCTGACCTACACCCTTTCCTCGAACGAAAATGAGAGACTTTGGTATAGTTCATTGATTTATAAAAATTGAACGAATCAGCAATTTTCCGAACACTTCGAGCGGAACGTTTCTGCCAATTATCAAAGATTTTGACACCTCTCCTCGCCCTTACTCCCACCAAGTACACTTGGTCAAGAAAAGTTTGTGGCTACATCATCCTCTATTATATATACCTATGGAGTCGTTTATCCACGCCAAAGTACGCCAACTACTCCCACTCTCATCCCCCGACGACCTCTTCCCATCCCCATCGGTGTTTCGAGGTATACGCAGAGAAAAGAGTTTCCGAGAGAAACGGATGCAGGCTCGTCGTGTTCTCGAAGTGACTGATGATGTTACGGAAATAGAGATGAATTAACTCGAAAGCTCACGTCGAAGTTCGGTGGGTTTGCACGATGGGGTTCGTGTCGAAGCAGTTAGGTGAGCATGCCAGCATCGCCAAAGATCGATCGAGCTCTGTTTTCGAGTATTGGAATCCTGTGACAAGACGCGCACTGTTCTCTTGCCAACTGGTGTTATACGTACCTACCCGATTCTCTCATTGAAGATGAAAATATTTTCGCTACATCCTCGACGCAATTTTAGAGTTATTATTCCTGCATTGTTAAATTCTGTTTTTCTTGGATCAGCGTTGACGACATTGACGATTAATCGTCGTTTATCCGTAATTGCGCGAAAACTTGTCGAATTACTGTAAAATTCTATTTTAAACACAATATCGTGAAAAGTTATCGAAAATTTATATTTTATCGACAATTCTGTGAAAATTTACCATAATATTGTCAAATTATTGTTTATCTGTAGTTTTGTGGAGACCCGTCGCATAGGTTAGAAATAAAAACAAGTAACGATAATGAAAAAGTTTCAATCCACTTAAATGTGTAATATTTTGGTTGCTAGTATTTTTACCTCGAGGAAAATCTCTGGTCACCGAGTCACCAAAGTCGATTGAGTTTGGTCAAGAAATGGCCATCGTCGATTCGAAATTTGTCACCTGCGAAACCTCCCATCCGCTCTCGCACATGTCGAAGCGGGAGAGAAAAAGCGAAAAAAGAGCGAGACAGAATGGTGGAAAAAAATACCCGACGGAGAAATGTTTTTCTCTGTAGAAAAAAATAGAGCGAGGGGAGTGTGCGATGAACGGAGAGTCAGAGATCGTGCGAAGCGCAAGGCGTGCTAAAATTTCAAAGCCACTTCATTCCTTTCAACCTCGATTCAGGATTCTAAGCGGTGAACCGACACTCGGCTCGCGAGTATTCCGCGAAATCTCGATAAATTATTCCGCAATCGTCGCGTTTGCCCGCGAGAAGCACTTACCCGTGCGGATCCGTACACACGCTGCATCAAGGCGTTCGTAGCATTGTGTTCCTAATCCTCCGCATGCCGGTACATATTGCAGCGATGTTCATGCTGCGAATCGTGTGTATAAATGGAGACCGAGAAATTTAGTATGGAATTGAAATTGTTATCGACGTTGTTTGCATAAAATATCATCCCTTATGAAAATTCAGCACGACGAGAAAAATTGATTTTTTTTCATCGTAGTCGATTTAAAAGTGACAATTGAATCGAATGTTTATCGAACGAAATAACATCGATATCAAAATACCAATGAAACTAATAGAAATATTTAAAAAAATCAAAATAATTTGCAATTTTTTTTTGTTAAAAATAATTTCAAATTTTTACTGTCGGATTATTAAAATTGTCCCCGGAAGTCGAATAATAATATTTTAGAGATAATTTGCGAGTGACTTTTGGTAAAAATCAATTAATTTTCGTAAAAATCAATTAATATTTGTTTCATTGTCGTCCGAATTAATTCTCGTACATTGTATCATATTTTGTTTCTTTTTTTATATTTTATTTAGCGTCCCTCAACCCCTGATTACAGTTTTACCGTGAGTTCTAGAATACCTCGTACCAATACTAGTGAATGTGCAGTACGAATGGTTAAATGGATTCTCGTGAACGTCACGACGAGAAAGACCGGATGTCGTGACGTGTCTGCTTCTGCGCTTCCGCCGTTTCCACCCCGCGTCAATTTCCTCAATTTTTATATTCACCGGATGTCAAGATACCTTCCAGTTCTCCCATTCCAACTTACTAAAGCTCCATCTTCTCTCGATAATTATTTAATTATAACGAAATATGAGAAGGACTAAAAATATCACCCAATTGTTTCATCTACTTTTCCTACGATTTATCGACGATGAACTGTATTAAAAAAATTTATCAAATACGATTTAAACAACAAAACGTTTTTGTTTTTCACGAACATTTATGTAAAAGTTGTAAACAAAATATAAACAGTAACGCATTAGGGTGAACGGAGAAATAATGACGTTTGTTGAACACTCGGTAAATAAATAAATAACGTATAACAAAATCATAACTCAATGATTAAATGTTAAAAAAATTATTTCATATATTTTTCCGAGAAATAAAAAGCAAAATAGACTTATTTTTAAAAAAACCGTTCGCTTCGCCCTTTGTTGCAGGGCTATCGAATTATCCAGTTTTTAATAATGCACTATTGCGCGTACCTGCATTAGAATTTAAGAGACGCCGTGACACAGACCCAAGAAAAGAAAAGCTCTTTCTCGTAGCAAAGCAAGAGAGTCTTGTTTCGTCGTTGGTCGATACACGTACAAACACAAGCAGACGAGGTTCGCTGTAAGAGGATGAGAGGAAAAAGGAGATACCGAGGGAAAATGATGGTAGGTAAGTTACAAGGTTCAACCCGACGAGCATGTCTTGTGACGAGGAGCGTAGGGCGAGCACTGTGCCCTGCTCAGTGGCCGATGAGGGTCCAGAGTCGTCTGAAAGAGAAAAAGAGTTTTAAAAAAAGCGAGGTACATTGGGGCACGACGATACACAGATGTGACGGATGTGAAGCCAACTAGCAGGGAAAGAGAGAGAGCCAGAGGGACAGAGTGAAAGACAGAAAGAGAGAGGGTGCGTCTCGTGAAGACAGCCTCGTTGAGAGAGCCGAGAATGTGGCTGGCAAAAGTCAAAGCCGTTGTGTAGGAATGGCCGAGAAAGAGAAAGAGGGACCAACTGTGAGGATAAGAGAGACAATCGTGGGATAGGCCAAAACGAAGCAGACGAAGGGATGCACTCGTTTCTCCATCCGCGTTGCTTTCGGTCTTTGGAAGCAATTCGAACCTCTTCTTCCGTTAAATTTTTCTTTTTTTTTGTTGTTGTTGGTGTCATACATATGGGTCGTTATCGTGTTAAGGTATTGACGATAATAGCTGTAAAACACTTTTAAATACCGAAATTTTATTCACACGGTTTCGTGATTGGCCATTCGGTTGAAAATCATTTATGTCGAAGGAAAATTTCAATTATTATTTAATTTTTAAATTTGCTGCAATGGTACATTTTAATAAAAATTGAATAAATATTGAATAAGACTTAATTAAAGTTGGCATGTTCCAATTTTGAAATTTCCCACGTAAGTTCGTTTTTTAAGAGGTTTTTAAGTGATAATAAGCTTGAAAATATTTTACTATTATGCAAATAAACAATTTTTATAAAAAAAATTTCTCATTGTAGTTGCTGCTTACGAGATACGACATTGGATTTGGGTTTAGGATCGAGAGGGTTGCCATGTTTGATGGAAAATAAATAAATCTTAAGTTTTTACTAAAATCTACAGTGACGATGACTATAGAATCAATAAATTTGCTGTTAAAAATTAATGAAAAATGTGTTGTTTTTATTTGGTCCTTCGAGAAGGTCATCACGTAAACCGATGATCATTAATATTATTATCTCGAGACGAAAAAGTTTACGAAAATGCAAGGCATAGCAAGGCTAAAAGTATAAAAAAAAGCTTTCCGTCAAAAAAGCTTCGTCGAGAGCAAAAACAATGAAAAAGGAATTTCTCGTGAATCCGAGTTTTTCTTGGCATGACGACGTCGTAGATGGTTCCAACGAAAATAACTTTGGATCAATTTTCACGTCAGTCAGATAATGAACTAACTTATCTGGATATTAATTTTTGAATGAAAATACATTGTAGAAACTTGTATGGTCGAGTGGTATGACATGACGTAAAGAACTTGAGCAAAATCTGAGACGATAGAATACGTTTGTTAACTACTATACGTTAATTAATTATACGTCTGTATGCCGTACCTTTAATGGTTCGACATTGATATAACCGTAGTTGCACAGAGTAAGAAGTTCAAACAATACCCTGAGACCACCCATCCTTCATTTTGCCGAGTGGGAGATCGATATCAGTGAATAGAAATAGTTGAGTTTCAATGCAATCGCGAAATTCAATTAACTCGGCGCGTCTATTATAATTGTTTGTTTGATGCAATTACAGTGGCTCAAAAAAAACCCACATAGCATTCATGTCATGAACTCTTAATTTTCGAGAGTACCTTACGTATTGACTTTTGAACGTTACTTTTCACGTCAATAATATTACAAGGGCTATGGCTGATTGTAAGAAAAATGATAACAAAAATAATTTAACAATTTGATAAATAGAATACAGATATTGCTACGTACGCCTTTTTTTATTCCTTTCTGCACCAAAAACAGTGGTATCGAGAGATGCTATTAGAGAAAAAAGTGACACTTGATTAACGAGCTACTTACGCATATACCAGGGAAAAAGGGAAAAGTTGTGAAAATGTGTAACGATTTGAACGGTTGAGATTTGATCATAGGATTTTTAACACCTCATCATTTATTTCTCATTAATTGTATGTTCAACGATATTTCATTAAAAAATCAAACATTTATGTTCAATTATCCACTATTTTTAGAAACGTCAATATTATTAAAATCACCCACGACGAAAATTACATTTTATACGATTACGTGCAAAAATTCGATTTTATATTTCGTGTAAAAATCTAGAAACTATGAAAACTGTTTTTCAATACTCACCTTACGGAGCTACCTAGAACGTGGTCCATTTTGGCTATGTGTAAATAAAAATTACAGCTATAATAGATAAAAGTACATACACTAATCAACAAAATTGAAAGAATAACGTTGGCCCGTAATCAAATTCTCAAGTTTGCACAGTCCGTAGCTCTCGTTGGATCGATAGTACGTGAATAAAAAAAGGAATTTCAAGCCAGAAGTATTTCTTTTAATATGCTTTAAGACATTTGTTTTTATTGAGGTCCGACAAAGTTATTCAAATAAAAGAACGGCAAAAAGATCATCCTTAAGGTTTCTTCGTTTATCCTTAGCTGTCACTAATCGTAAAAAAATATTAGCTCATATTTTCCAATTGAGTTGAAAGTCTACATGCGACAATATTATTGTTTCTTCATTGCAATACGATATTTTTCACTTGGTTATGGCTACTTGAATAAAAATCGTATATTTTGCTTCAAAGTGCGATATCTGTTAAAAAAATACCCTTACAAAAATGTTCAAAAAACGAAAATAAAGCTTAGGTTCTTTTTCCTCGGTATCCATGTGTATAGTGACTTCTTCGAGTAAGTAAAAATGCAATTGATCAAAAATGAATATCATAAAACGCTTTTACACTCTTAGCTTTTAAGTACTGTAATAATAATAATAGAAATGATAATAATACTCGTAATAATAATAAATAAAAATAAAAGGCCGTTATCCTCGAGACGTGTCACATCGTGAAAAAATTCTTGAGCACCAGCGATACCGGGAATTTTGTGGACACCAACAACAACAGGGATGAAAGCAACTTAGGAAGTTAAGACTAACGTAAGAACGATCTGTAGAAAGGTTGTAAGACGATACTACTTGACATACGTCCGTAGGACCCTCATAGTCGCCATCTAGATGCCGAGACTTGTATACAAAATGTGATAGCAACAATAATAATAATAATAATAATAATAATAATGATACGAAAAACCGAAAAAAGCAACGAAGCTGTAAAGACTCGTAATTCTCGTCAAACTTATCAATGTAATCGCTCCGACCGTGGATAATGAACTAGCGTTTATTATGGCTCCTTGACGATAAAGAGATGGGAAACAAGAGAGAACGAGGGTTCCATCGATCGCGCTTTGGAACGAAGCTCTCAGTTTCTCCTAGGCCCGAAAATGTCATCGACGAGACAAGCGTCCTCCAAGGGCCACTTGCATAGTATTTTTTTACCCGTAGGTTTTTGGTGCCCGTAGACTTTGGATTGAGCCTTACGGGTCGATCGACCGAGAATTCGATCGTCGAGACGCGCATGTGTTCGCGTCGATGAATTGAGGAACCGAAGGCCTATATGCCAGGGGTATAATGTAACGCACGAACGTAGCCGTACGAGAGCGTACGGGTGAAAAGGAACTCGAGCGATAAGAAGAAGACAGCAGGGATAAGACCCAAGATTTCGGTAACTCGAGACTGTGCACAGCTGTTCTCTCGTTTGTCATCGCTGATGGAGACTGCAAGACCGTACGAGACGCACCCTCGCTACTCGCTTTTCTGTACGACGCACCCTATTATATCGTCGTCTATTCTATATTTACACAAATGGTCGAGGGGAACCGAAACAACGCGCCTCCGTATGACACGACACTGCGCAGTGACGAGACCGACTGTATCGGGTACAGTGGAGTCCCGATTATTCGGGGAAACTCGATTGGTGATTGCTGTGTAATTTACTTGATGTTTTAATCGATTGGTCGACGATTATCGAGGTTCTGCTGTATTTTGCATTCGATAACCTTGTACAGATACTTTTTTTTTTAATTTCTCATGTCACGATAGTTGTCAATTTTCTCCGATCTTTTTTATGAAAATTGTTCCAAATTTGTATAAATTGGTAATTAGGAAAATATCTTGGAATTATCCGAAATGGCCGCACGCGATATAAAATTGCTACGGTGCAAATAGTAATTTGATAATTTATATGTAATTTTTTATACCAAATTAATCTTCAATTCATAGTTATATGTTACATAATTTAATGCAGTTTATAATTAATTTAATACGCTCAATAATAATCACAATAACATTGACATAATAATATGCAGTTTTTTGTTTTCTTTGAATACTTACCGAAGAAACGTTCGACTACTGCCTTCAAAGTATAAACCAGACGAGCTTTTCACCTGCTAATTATACTATAAAAATTCTAACTGGTGTACAAAGCGTCCGTTTGTACGTGGACAATATTGACCCAGGTTTACACGGTAAGTGTTAATTAGAAGGAAAAGACAAAAATCGTTTCTCCATTATCAGTTTCTGAAGTCCATTATCAGTTTCTGAATCTAGCATCAGATAGATAATTATCATCTTCGATTTAGTTATCTTTATTTACAAAACGTTGCCCTTCATCAATTTCAAAATACTCTTCGTCGTTTATATTATTATTTATATTATCTGTTAACTTGTTGTTTCTTGGACACATTGAAACAATAAACAGATAAATATTCAGAAATGAATAATGTAGTAAAAAAGAATATTTATGTTTTTTTTTCATTTTCTCTAGTTTTCGAATAGCACTTGTCACTTTAATTATTTTTAATATAACATACTTTTGTTTCAAAATATATTAAATTCTCTTTGTTTCCCGCCTACTCTCTATTACCGCCTCGACGGTACATCTGGTCTCCCGATCTTGTGATTCACATTTATAGAAGCATGCACTCGCACACTCGGACCACGTGTCACGACCGATTGTCGCGTTTTCCACAATACGAGTATTGGCAACTTTTCGGTACAAAAAATTCAGACCAGACAAAAGGATATAAGTTTGTCAACCGTTCTTATTTCTGAACGCGATAGATAATGGAGAAAAATTATGTGATAGAGATATTGAAAAAATTGTTTACGTGCATATTATAAAAAAGTCGTCAAGTCAAATGACCAAATAACCTTAAAAACAGAGATTTCAATAAAAATTTGAAAACGCTACGATAATATTAATATCAATTAATGATAATTCGATGTCGTCGAAACAATACTATTACTCGATATTTTTAAACAACAAAAAAAAATTCATAACGTGATCAAAATCAGCTTCCACCCCAACTCGTCACTTCCCGCCAGACAATATTTTATTACATATTTTTTCGAAAGCGTTCAACATGCTACTGTCCTCAGTCACAGGTGATGAAAGCCCTCCAACCGATACATTCATGAACGAACGAGTTTCGTCAATCTCTTCGGTGGAAATTAATACAAACCAAAGAATAAATAAAAAACAAGAAAGTTGTATGCATCAATATAGTCAATTAAACGGTCGATGAATAGTTCACGGTCTGCCAAACAATATAAATGCATTTGTTAACGGTCGGGTAAACGGAGATCGGAGATGAGAGGTGTACGTGATAGTGAGAGGAGAATAGAAATAAAGCCTCGTCGGAGCGGGGAATTGAATGTTCCATGGAATTAACCGATACACGCTGAGAGTGGGGTAGTCCGTTGAATGTTCGGCATTGGCACCGATTAGCACTATTCATGGGCATTCCGACGGCGTGCGTGTCGAGCCCGGCGCCCTCCCCCTCCCACCCAAACCCACCCCCCGCACTTCACCCCACTCCTTCTCGTCTCGCACGCGGCTATGCGTGTGTGTATCGCTTTCGGTGTCCAGCTCCCGGGTCCAATCGCAGGATCTCATTTCCCATCGAACCGTTCATGCTACGGCTATTCGGCTATTGTTCATGGTATTATACCTTTACACGAATACCGTCTCCACCGACATAAACACGCTTCTGCCCTGTTGTAGTAAATGCGCGGTTGCTCGGCGATTGTTGCACTCCCTGGTGGACACAAAGAGAGACAGAGGGAGGGAGAGGGAGAGAGGGACGGCGGGAGGGTGAGAGGGAGGGAGAGGGGGAGGGAGAGAGAGAGAAGGATTTTCGGGAATGATCTTGTCCGCAACGGGGGCCAAACCAGTTTCAAATGATAATGCTCCAGCGAGAGAGGACAGAACCGATAACACGATGTTATTCCCCGTTAATGTTATATGCTGTATAACTTCTAACACGACAGAGAGAGAGAGAAAAAGAGAGAGAGATTCGTAACTTTTGACGTCTCGTACCATACGCCATCCAACATCGTACCATATATAGATATATAGTTAATAAGCTTACACGAGATATAGGGTTTTTTTAAAAATATTTTTGTTTCATTTTTTTTCTGCCAACGTATAATCAATTCTTTTGACTCCACACTGATACATTAATGGTTGATAACGGCTGATATAAATTACGACAGAGCTTGTATATGACCAGAGCCCAACAGGCGCGCTGAAGCGCGCGATAGGAGACTCCCCAGGGCCTTGCCGCCTTTAACCAAAATCGACCGGCAAACTTATTTTTTGTTTATTTTTTCAATGACGAACCTGGGTAACGTCGGACTCAAACGTCCTGAGAATCACGAACGATAATCGAGGGTTTGTACTGGTATTTTTGAGGTTTAATTCCAACGCGTCGTTATTGATCGCGATACATTGATGTTGACATAAGATTTTTGATCGTTGATGGGTAATAGGGAGCGAGGAAGAATCGTATACAAGCAAGATTTTACGACAAGGTCTAGATTATTCAATGAAGAATGACTTCATGAAATTCCAGCATACATTGATCGATTAATACGTTGAGCGTCACAACTATTTTGTTTGCCTTTCCGTTTAACCCGTGATATCCAAGGCATCCTGAACGAAACGTACACCGAGATTAGGGATGGAGTCAAATCTTCCAAAATTGTTAGAGACTCTCGATTGATCAATTATGAGAAATTTTTAATCAAATTTTCAGGGTACATAGATGAAAAATAAAATTTTATCGCTATAAGGCCGTATTATTCTAGCAAATGTCTATCTAAATTTTCAATTACATTCGTGACATTAAATACCAGAATATTTTAGGCAACGTTTTTTTTTTCAATATACATTTCATCCAATTTAGTTCGAGGATATGAACGAATGTAACTATTTTTGAAAACATTGATTTTGCTTACCTGCTCGGATAGGGATCTCTTGTTTTTTTTTTATTCTTTTTCACGAAAATTTGTTTTCGTTTTGGTCAACGAAAATCCCCTAGTCATTTTCTACTCGACTCAACCACTGTCGACTGGATGCATATAACTAAATAACCCTTTCCCTCAACCGTTACCAGGAAAAAAACGTCCCTTCCACTCGCCCCGAACTCCGGTCAAATAAGGGTAAACTATATACTCCTACCCGAATTGTCAATAATTATGACCGTGACGGACATTTTTTGCGCCTTGCGCAAGAGAGGACCACAAATTAGGGACAGAATATTCTGAAGAAGAGCTCGAGATAGCTAAACATAGTCGGGGAGAGCATCGCCAATGTGTGCGTCTATAGTACTCCGGCGGCGAGCATAAAGAGGTTGTTTAATAAATTTGCCACAAACAGCTAGCAAGCACCGCGCTATACAGTCACAGAGAAAAGTCGTATTGGTGACGTGTTTGGCTGAACGAGGTAAAGAGAGAAAGAGTGCGTGCGCGTGTGTGTGTTTGTGAGAAAGAATTCGCAAAAGGCGAAAAGTGGTAGAGAGAAAGAGTGAGCGAGAGATAGGGAGGGAGAAAGAGAGAGAGAGAGAGAGACTGCGAAAGAGGGTAGCGCGAGGGCAAAGGGGAGAATCCCCGAGCCCACTTTCCACCTGTATAGTATTGATCCGTACGCCACACCAATAGTATTATTATTCGAGTGGCGCGTGGCGTCGATATTCCTCAAAGATCTGAGATACGACAGACTGGACGCTCGGCGTGTGTATTGAGATGATACAGTTCCGCAACCATTTGGTGCGGAGGAAAATGGACGTATAATATTTCCGACAGGGTCAACAGAACGTAAGTGAGCCTTTGAAGATTTTTGTTGTACAAATAATAATAATAATAATAATAATGATAACAACAATGATAATGAAAATAATTATAAGTATACTTTTACCATTAATACCATTATTGTCGATGAAGAACTCCTGCTACTCATTAAATCCAAAAATGCAATTCGCTCAATTAAATAGAATGAACGTGTGTGTATGTTTTAAAAACTGAGTATGACGCGACACAAGCTGTGAATTAGTCTCAAGCCGTCAAAGGCCAACCTAACCGAGTGAAATTCGACGCTAGCGTTTTCATCCGGAGTTGAAAGTTACATTCAGTAGTTTAATACATACGAATAAATATTTTACCGCGTACAAATAAATCAAACGACTTTTTTCCTCGTGATATACTTCAAGTATTTGCATTTTCTTGTTCGAGCGGTTTGTATCAGTCGCACATCCGTATCATATTCTTGGTGATGAAATATAAACAATATTTCGAGTGGTTGAATTTTCACGATTTCCTACCTCGTTTGATCGCTCAACGTTTGCCGCAACGTAAGATGTCACGAAGCGCCAATAATACTCCAGATGAGACGGATAAAAGTGAAAGGCGAAGGGGAGACGTGGTAGACCACACATTAATACACGTATCTACGCACGAGTGCGCACGCGCACATGGACACATGTACACGTACACAATGGAGGGAGGCTGAGTGAAAATAATTTAAAACGTGGCAGCTAATGCCTCTGGGCAAACCCCTCTCATGTACGCTCGACCTGCGAACTTGACACCACAACTCGACCATATACATCCGCTTGCTACTCCGAACACTCTGATGTATAACGTGCGCGAGAGTGCGGTGGAAAGAGAAAGCTGGAGAGTGAGAGAGACTGCGAGTGTGAGTGAGGGGCGGTGGGGGGGGGGGGGGGTAGAAAGGCAGTAGGGAACGGTATTGTAGCTAGAGAAATGACTAGTGGCGATTGTGGTCGAGGGTGGTTAAAGTTCGCTAATGCGAAGGTTGGAAGAGAGGTTTCTAAGCCCGTTGGACGGCGGGAGGGTAGGGGATTGGGAAGTAGGGTTGAACGCTGAGGAGGCTGGAGGAAGAGGATGAAGAGGGAAGGCACTCGTAGGGTGGCTGTGGTTAGCTGGTCCAAATGCCACAGCACCGTTTCTGCATTCGAGTGACGTACACCACCTGCTCAATGGCGACTTGAGAAGCCCACCAAAAGTATATGCAAACATATACATATGTATATACGTACATACGAGAATATATTTACTAGAGAAAACTACGAGAGACTCTGGCTTTAAACCCATCGAGCTTTGCACATGTATGGTATATAAACGCCACCAGTTTTCGCCTTAATGACGTACATTTTATTTCGTTTGGTCACCAGATCCAGCCATTGATTCGTTGAAACATGTAACTTTGAGACAAGTTAACTTTTTCACAGAGAGAGCGAGAGAGAGGAGTGGATGGGATTCTGTACTCTACGTACTTGCATAATCGAGAAATATTAATGAGATTTTATGCAAGCCTCTCGCTGCGACAAGAGTACGTGAAAGGGGTTTGGACTACCTCGGTTCAACTCACTCTGGCATGATGCCATAATTGTAGTCCTTTCTAATTAGTCTTTGACGATATCTAGAGACTTTCTAAGTTTCTCTAAAGCTCGCTACAACCCTTTTGTAACTTTGAAGATACACTTATAAAGGTACCATGGACAGAGGATTCTCTAGGATCTTCGGAGGACTTTGATGTGCCGAACGAGATCTGACAATGTTCATAAGACGATGGAAGCGATATCGGAACTCAACGAAAAGTTGGTGAAAATAAAATTCATTGAAAGTCTTTCAAAAATCCATCCTATCAACTTTCCAATATAAGAAACATTTAATTAAAAAACCGTATGATTGTATCAAAAAGGTTTCTAACAGAGTTTGAAACCATGTTCTCTTCAGTTTTTCCTATAAGCTCTATTATCCAAAAAAGATGTTCCATATTTGTGATAATAAAAATATTTGTTCCGTAACATTATTTCACGTCCTGAACGGATCCTCTGCTGACATTTTAAAATGGCAGTATATTTCTAGCGAACGAAGAGTGCTGAGGGTTTAACGGACCCTCCCTAATCACCCGGGCAGTCTCCTCCACGCGGGCTCCCCAAACCCTCCAAGTTATTCCTTTGAAGCTACTGCAGGCGTGTCATACACCATCGAAAAACTATTTACATATTATATCTATAATTTCCGTGCTATACTGTGCTCAGTATGTTCATATATTCAACTGCAAAAGAACATTCATTTTTGTGTGTGTATGAGGAATCGGGTAACATTTTTTAATACAACTAAAGCCCCTTCAAGGTCATTATAAGAAGCTATTATCTATAAGAAAATGGCGCAATGATAACGGTAAGCCTGGCAAAGTTTGCAAACACAATTCATCCAGATTTCGTTGTTATGTACTTACCCCCCCAACATGACATCTTTTATTCAGCCCATGCATCAGGATGTGATAGAAAAATTGAAGAAGATGTATAAAAAGCAAGTCCTGCGATATCTTTTTATGTCAGAGGACGACCACGCCGAAGGGATTATTACATTTTCGAAAACCCTACATTTAAAACTCTGTTGCTTCGTGTTAGCTGATGCGTGGATGTTTATAACTCAAGCAAATCTTAGTAATGCTTGGAATAAATTGTGGAGATCATCTGAAGCAACTGCAAATGTCGGCGAAGAAGCTGATATTCATGAAGTTCTCGATATTTTAAAGAAATGCCTGGATTCAAAGAGTGCGATATGAATGATGCGGAAAATGGTTAAACGATGGTGCAAATGATCTTGGCTTTCAAATTTTTGATTACCATGAGATTATATCTTTAGTGCAAGGGGTTCAAGAGAATGACAATAACAATGATGATGATGATGGCGATCTATCTAACTCGGAAGCGCATAATAAACCGTCTCATAATAAAGCATTCTGCGCTTTAGAAACTGCTCTGGAATAGGTTGAAACCCAACCAGAAAATAAACCCACACAGCTGCTGTTCTTGAAACAAATACGAGACTCAGCGGCCAAGAAACGCGCACCTACTATTAGGCAGCCAATTGATTATTAGTTTAAGCCGCAATTGTGATCTACATGCATAAATAGTGGTAGTATTAAAACTGAAAATTTATTAATTGCTATCAAATAAATAATTTACGGTCGTTGGATTAGAAAAGAGAATTTTCGATACTTTTCATGAATGAAAGGATTTACTTGTCGAATCATTATCGCAAACTAGAAACGAAATAATAGGCAAAATCTAGTCGAATATTTTTATGAAATATTGTCGCGTTGCAATAGAGCTCGTATGGCGGACAAAGAATTATTACCTGATCTGCATACTGCGGAACAATACATTCAAGAACGTGAACAGCCAAAGCGGAGGACTCTCGATAACCGAAAATTGACGCAGTCAAAACGCTGGTTTAAGAGGGGTGGTCACCGCGGCCACCCAGAAAATAAACAGATTTTTTAAAAATTCATAAACTTGAAAGCATAAAAAGATATATTTTTATTTTTTAACGCAACGTAAGAAACGTCTTTAAGAATGCCTCGAATAAATTTTAATTTTAGTAAATTTTAGACACTCGCGTACATTGCAACGGATGAATCACCGACAAGTTGCGGATGTAAAAAAATTGCTTATTCGTGGATAATGTCGCTACGATGTAGCGTAGCGTTTTTTTCGACTATTACGAAATTATGGTCAGCCGAAAAGGAAAATTATGTATTTTTTACTCTAATTTCACGAGAGGAAACGTCAATAAAAAACCAATCAAGTTATCGCAAAAATCCTACATTACATTTTAGATAATGCATTTAAAAGTATCCTGTACAAATTTCACAGCAATCGAACCGATAGTTTGAGAGATTGACTTGGGATCAGTTCGAAAGATATATTTTCGACATAATCGCAAAAGAAAGTAAACGAGTGGTTATTCGGCTAACTGTGCAGTTTTTGTGAGACAGATCTTCAATCAACGATTTCTGGTCCGTACATGTCCCCTGCTACAGCTGATTGAG
The DNA here is from genome assembly GCA_964017225.1 of Netelia inedita. Taxonomy (NCBI): domain Eukaryota; kingdom Metazoa; phylum Arthropoda; class Insecta; order Hymenoptera; family Ichneumonidae; genus Netelia; species Netelia inedita. The sequence continues at coordinate 14,040,403 of OZ024922.1, forward strand.
CATCCTGGGCCTTTTTTTAGAAGTTCTACGTGCTTGGCGTGCTTCTTTCGTGCTTTTTTAAAGTCGTATATATTGAGTTAACCGCGCGGTCGTCGATTCGTAGCGGCTCGACCTTCCTACCAAAAAATACCTGTAACTTTGGTAATTTTGCGATTTTCAATACCAACTACGGCTTAAATTATTCGTAACATTTCAAAGTTTACCATGAAAAAAACATTAAAACATAAATTTCAGGGTACCTACCCACCTTAAGTGAAAGGAAGAGGAGTACATCTCTAGCAAATGCACGAAAAGTCAAGGAGTTGTTTGTTTCAAATGCACCGAAAAGGGGTTGCCGACTCAGAGGCACCCGAGATTGCCGAGCGTGAAGCGCTTACGTACTTGGAAGGGGACTTTGATCCATTAATCGGATATGGAAACGGAGAGGTAACACCAACGGGACTAGTGACATTCAATTTAACAATCGGTCGTGTTACAGCTAAGGTGAAGGTCGAGGTCGTGCCAGACGATTCCTCTTATAGTGGGACGGCCGAAGCGAGTCACGTGACAATCATCAGTAAACTAGACGAGATGAGAATTGGCACAGTCGTGAATGAAATGTTGCAAACTAAACCAACGGAAGAGGAGAAGACCGCTCTCTGGACGACGGAAGGCGCTAGGTCGCTGTGGCCAGAAAACTTCGAGGATGCGATGTAAGCGTAGAAGAAGGGTTTCGAGAAAATGAGCAACTGATCCCGAGATGTTTAATTAGCACCAACGACCAGGGAAGAACAATCAGTCTCGTGCTGAACATGTCCGGCGACGACTTCAAGATCAGGGAGAGTTCGTCTGTGACGATATCCAAAGTATCTAACTCGTGCGACCAACCATGAAAAATGGAACCAGACGTTGACGAGGAGGACATAACTCTCGAGGTGATTGATACCGACGCCTCGGAATAGAAAATGCCAAGGCTACTGAACGTGCTGCAACAATACAAGGACTTAGTTGCGCGAAACATGAAGCAAATTGGATATACAAGCAAGACGGAGAGTGATACCGAACTAGAGAAGACAACGCTGAAAGCAAGTTCAAGTGGAAGCAAGTCCAGCCGATGGTCAACGACTTGAAGGACGACGCGATCATCGAAGAGATTACTCACCATTTTCGTGTCGGGTACTACTCGTGCGAAAGAAAAGTGGAGATATCCGTATGTGTATAGATTATCACGCAGTCAACCGAAAAACCGTGAAACAGCCATTCCCAATACCGAGAATAAAGGATCGGGTAGCTCGACTACAAGGTATGCGATATTTTACGACGCTAGATTTGAGTAGAGGGTATTATGGGATTCCAATGGCAGTAGAATCGAAGCATATTACAGCGTTCAGTACAACCGGCGGTCATTATCAATTTAAGCGCATTCCGTTCGCATTGTGCAATGCACCGACTGTATTCCAGCGATTGATGTACACTGTTCTCGGGAATCTCAGTTATACGACGGCGATAGCGTACTTAGACGACATTATTATTCGATCACAAATGATCGAAGAGGGTTTGCATAAACCATCAGTAGTACCCGACGTGTTAAGGGACGCGGATTTAATTCTGAATCTCGCACAATGTTGTTTCTCCAAGGAAAAGATAGAATATGTTGGTTTCAAAATCGGGATTCGTGGGATAGCTACGGGTAAACGCAAAACAGAAGAAATTCGAAAGTTCCCGATTCCTGAAAAGTGAAGCAAATTAGAAATTTCGTGAAACTTGCAAGTTATTTCAGACGATTTGTCAAGAGTTTCACAATAATTGCTCGTCCAGTGACTAGAACTGCTTCAGACAGATCATGAATTCGAGTGGGGACCAAAACAAGCAAGGGCTTTTGACGAAATTAAGGGAAGGTTGACTTAAAATAGCAAAAAGCTTGAATCTGGTGATTCCGAGATGCATAGAAATTCAATATGATGTATAAAGCGAGAGTGTATCATACTACCAAGGATAGCTGGCGATTGTACCTTCCGGACGAGCTATGATGAGATGTACTTTCGGAAGCCTACAAGGCACCCTAGTCGTATAGGGATTAGGGATTGATAAAACGCTTGCAGTCGCTAAGGAGACATATTATTTTATTAAAATACGTCAATTTGGCTAAAAATATGTAGGCTGGCATAAAAGTTGTGTTTACTACAAGATACCGTTTGGAAGGCCAGAAGGATATTAGCACCCGTGCGATAAGGTGGTCAAACGTTCGAGGTTGTTCACTGTGATCACGTCGTTGGACCGTTTATATGCACGGCACGGGGAAACAACTATGTTATCGCGGCCCTAAATAGGCTCAGCAAATATTGAGTGATGAAAGCCACACATATTGCCGGACCCCAAGAAGCGATGGAGTTCATCTTAGACTTCATGAACAATTACGATAGGCCGCTGAAAATAATTACCGATAGACACGTAGCATTTATATCGTGCAATTTTAAGAAGCTATGCAAAGAATTGAACATTCAACATGTGAAGGTAACATCTGCCACACCTTCGACGAACGAACAAATAAAGCAACTGAATCGGATCATTACAAATGGTTTTGCGTTTTGATTGGAGGCTGCTATTAAACAGAATAAATGATAACAAAATTTAAATACGATTTTTTAACGGGAACGTATTAACTTCTGGTAACGTATAAGGAACGGTTAGGTAAGGTCAAGGTAACATTTGACTTGAGGGCGGGTTGAGAACGCTCGCCAGATAGAATTGGAATCGATAGCTGGCTCCGGTGGTTCGTATTTTTTGAAAATGTTATCGGTAGCGGTTTGGAGAGGATCTTTGATGACGCCAGATTCGACTCAAAGAGTACACTGACATTGGTGCTGACGCTGTAGATGGGGCTTAAGCGCTGTGAAGGAAAAAGACGATAGGTAAAAGGAGAAAAAGGAAAAAATGTCGATACCGTTTTTGTGAGATATATTATTAGCGGTACACGATTTGATTTTGGTGTTGAATCATACACTCATGAATCGACTTTTAAACGGTTTGCCCATTCGTGCGCAGCTGCGAACTTTTACCATCGAATCATTTGCACGCCTTTTGCACGAATGGACAAACCGTGTAACAATAGGAGGCTGCAAACCATCCGTGCGCACACTTTACACAAAATCAAATTTCATATTTGTGCACGTTCCTAGCTTTGATTTATTTCAACTTCATACATTTTTTTTCTTTTTAATACTGAATTAGCGTAAAAGTAATTGGGTTTGCAGATAGGCATGTTTAACAATTTCTTAAAAATGAATTTATTTATTGGCCAATCATATATTTCGGTTAAAAAAATATTAGCAAATTCGCGTGAAGTTTTTAGATAAAAACATTGGATTGTCCAAAAAGTAATGTCACTTTGCACCATATTATTAATATCCACGTAGTAGTATTCTGCCACCTATTATAAAGAAAACTCAACAACTATTTAATCAAGGTAGTATTTATTTATATCAACTGCCTCGCTGGGGCGTGTATCTTTACATTCACTTTTATGTGCAATTGTCACGCATGCCCGCACATTGATATGTGAAACCCCACCCAAACATTGATTTTATCAGTAAAAATCATAACTTTATCTTATGAAAATCGCAACCGATAACAGTGGCTAGTTTACGCAATGCCGATTTATTTATTGCATGGTTCATTATTATTACACGTATTAAAAAATTTCATAAACGGTCCATTAAAAATCAATATAAAGATTTTGTTGCTAAGTGGTCCTATTACGACGACTCGCCTCTATATAACATTGTATTCAAATAAATTCGACATGGCTAATAAATTCATTGTAATCAATCGATGGGACTATACATCAATTAATTTTAATCGATTTAATCGAAATCCTATATCCATATTGCGCGTTTCAGTATTGTTTTCCTATCGCAAAAATATTATTTCTTTCGATTCTCATCCAAATTCGTTTCGAGGAATTCCTCCAAGCCCCTAATATTGAATTCCATGACTGCATAATCAATGAAAATTAGCACCGAGCGAAATATAGAATTGACGTTTCGTCAGAGCTAACGCCAGCGTTATTATAGATTTAACGCCTGGGTTATTGAATCTTCTTACGTAATCATCAGGGGCTATACAAGATTATTCGTTATCACACCCGAGCTGGAAGTCGATCCGAGTCTTTGCATTATCACGGAGTCTTTGCTCCGGTAGCTTTACCTTACATACGCTGCGTGTGCTGCCGCAATCGTAAACCGGTCTTTCAGCCACCAACTACACTCTCACGAATGCGGTCGCAGCGTTTCAGACACACGCATACACATACACAGACACACACACACACATATATATGTATATCATGAAAAGAGGCGCAATCACGTATTAGAGCGAAGAGATGCTGTATAGAGAGCGGAGTTTGCTCCCTTTCTCGTCGTTCTCTCTTTCGCGGCTGAAGAGAGCTGTGGGATCAACGAGAGGGAAGAACGAGGAGGTAAAGAGACGCGAAGGGGATGAATCAAGGAACGAGAAAAACGAGAGATCTTTGAAATAAAAACGGGAAGGCAAAGAGAGTCAAGTGAGCGAAGGCGACGGTTCAGGCTGTGGTCTCATGGAAAAACTCGTATCCACCGCGGCTGCGATGTCAACGCCCACGCATATACATTTGAGAACATCATCTTGGATTTCTACTTCTTCGTATTTCAGTTTCGTTTTATCTCTACGAGTACCGCAATAATCGATACGATACTGCACTCCGTTGGGCGTTCCCGTTGAAAGCTCTTTGACATCGAGATTATTCATCGATTTTATTGACAACGTGCCAAATTGACGCGCGTATCAAATAGAATTATTAATTGCAATCAAGTAAACCCTCGTGAATAAGGAAATGTAACGATAGTATAGAGCATCCTACTATTCATTTCCCCGCCGAATATTTGTTATTATATGGTCCATGTGTTTTATTGCGCCCGTGAATCGACGTATGAAATTTTAAATTTTCGAAATTAACATTTCATGATCTATAATAATTTTGGAAACCTGAACATATTAATGTATCGATTTATCGATTACATAATTACTTATATAATAGTATTGATTCTATCTTATAATACTTGATTCAAATTTGTAATTGGGATCGATGTGTTGGCTGATTGGCTTTCGACATATCGATCCAAATATTGGTATATCGAAGTATCGATAGCATAATTCTTGACGATTCCATTAATAACTGTAAGGAATGCTGTGCCGCCCCCCCTCACCCCCCCCCCCCCCCCCCCCCGCCCCGCGCTACTCACTATTATTATGCACAGATGCGCGTATACCTATATATGTTCCAGCACCACAAGTAGTTAGCGAGCCAGCAGCATGTTTTGCTAAGCAAATGATGTCCAAGACGAGTTTTGCGACGTCCACGAGGCGTGGTTTCTTCGTCGTTGGTGCTGCATGCCAGACTCGTGGAATTCTAATAACCGTCGGAAAAAAGCTCCCCCCTTCGTCTTCGCTTAACCCCACTGTCGTTAATGCTCTCCCGCTTCCTCCTTGTGTCGCGTTAAAACCTTTTTCTCCCGTTCTCTCTCTCACTGTTATTTCACCCCCTTTTTCACAGTATCTAACGAAGCCTCGCGAAAAAAAAACACAAGTGTCAAATGTCATTGTGACGAACTATTTTTTCGTAACGCAAAAAAGAACCCTGACTTCAGGATATTTTTGTTCTTCCTACTTCCATCTTACGGCTCACGTTCCTTTCCAAGGATCGATTTATCACTCGCATTCCAGAAAGTGGTACGATTATTATAACGCGCCTTCGAGCAGTTTTCAATTAGTTCTACTCTAGAAGCATTGGAGTAATATCGTCTTGGACTAAAAGCGACGTAGACAAAGATAAATGAAAATAAAAACAAAAATACGTTTCGGGCGTGGATAAGCTATGAAAGAGGATTTTCTAACGATACAGCCAGGTATTTCTTGCTCAGTGATATCCGACTCTGCATATCGAAAAGCATCTCTAAATCTAAAATTCATCAGATCGACACTTTTTTTTAATGATGGTCATATAGATAGATTTTTATCTCGTAACTTCGTCCGCGCATTCGTTTCCGTCGGAAAATGCCATACCCCGTTCCGCGACTCTTATCACGATTTCAGAGAGAAAACGAGGTTGCGACGAAACTAAAAGAGAGGAAGATAGATAGAGAGGAAAAAGAAGAGAGAGGGCGAACGAGCCAGGCGCGATAACATTGAGAACCTCTACACAAAAAGCATATACGATTCTCGGCACGCGGTAGCTGATTCCATTACTGAGGTTCCATTCCGTGCGTCCTCTACGACTCTCGTATTTCTGTCTCTTTCGCTCTCCTCATCCTCCTCGGCTTTCCTCTACCCCGCCGCCATCCGCCAACCCTTATATAGGTTGACTCCCACATTTGCACCTCCATGACCCTTTCGTTTCATCCCCGGTCGGTTGCTTCCTTCCGTGTACGCATACACTATATACCTACATAGCACCATCTAGATCATCCTACGTACAGTGTCCTTAAGCATCCTGTGATGCCAGGTACGTTGTACGTGGATGGGATGTACATGGATCAGCGTATGAAGCTATAGGAAACTGGGAGTACTAGGACATGAGCAACGGCGTTGTACTACTCGGAACAATACATGCTCGGGACGTTCGCAATAAGTGCAAGTTCTATAGGTAGGTACGTGCACGGTATATAGAATAATGGGGTGGAAAACGGAGCTTCTGGATGAAAATACATATTCGATAGAATTTTCGGAATATAAGGCCAACTCCTCAAAAACTGGGTGAACGGCGACAGCGTCGCGACATCAATAATTATAGAAATATTGCCTGTGCTATTCTTCGCGCTGACAACAATGAATGAATCAAATGAATTTGATCGAATAGGATGATGTAGCCTCAAGTCGGATCAACGGATGTCGCATGTGTTCTTTTTAAATGAATAGGAATATACTCGAATCAATTGGTATTTATTTTAATCAAATGCGATCAAATAGTAGGTAGCTGAATCAAGAAGAGTCTACTCACATAAAAAACCTTCCGCGAATCTACAGGGAGGTACTCGAATCATACAGGATTTAGTTTTATGAATTTCTGTCAAATATGGTCTAATTGAATCAAATCAAACTTATTCGAATCAAAAAGTGATAAATGGTCTTATTCAAATCAGATGGGAGCTGCTCGAATCATATAAGATCATCCTCAATGGAATAGGATCTCGTTGATTTCAGTGAGATCTATATTAATTTAATGTGGTCTCATTTTCACCAAATGGGATCAAGAAGGATCCAACTGGGTGAAATAATTTTACACGAATCAAGCGAGTGCTTTTTGAATAAAAATAGAATTAATGTAAATGAAACAGACTTTTCTTGAACTAAACAGAATTTATCCGAATCAAATAATCTCACTCGAGTCAAAGAGAGACATACTTGAATCAAAATATGATCTACTTAAACAAAATAGGATTTTCTTAATTAAAATTAAATCAATTTTAATGCAATGGTAACTATTATCTCGACAATTTGCATGTCGTTAAAATAGGCCGATTTTGCTCAGCGCATGGTAGTCCGCGCTGCTTCGCAGGTGTAACTACTTATGTAAAGCAGTTTTACGACTCCATATATCACAGGAAATTTAGTTGTGCTCGTGCCGTACGAGAAAGTAGACATTTCGTGGAGCAGAAAAATATCCGGTTGTAAGAAAACTAATATCAACAAATTAAACCATAGTAAAATTAATTTTAGGAGAATACCAACAAGTTATTGCTCAACGTATGGTGAATCGTTAGATGGCGGATATATCGAGAGGCTTCACGAACTTTTAAATGTTCCTGTTTGAGCCGATTCTATACCTACTAATCGTTGAGTATATTTCTTTACTTATTATATTATTTATGACCAAGATTTATGTACGAACGGAATTTATCCGGACCGAGCGGAAATCATTTGAAGCTGCACCTGGTGGATTAACGGATGCGCGTATAACATCATTGAGCGTGTGCACGATGTTCTGTTATTTCTATCGAATCGAGCGAGTATGAGTACACGCTCGATGATCAAACGCTTTCCGGCTTATGCTGCAATAAATACGTTGTACGTATAGACGCGGAGGCCGCTCTTTAACCGCACATGCTAAGGAAATGTGTATATATAATTCGCAGATGTTCGCATATTTGTGGATGTTTATACACATAGATATGAGTGCGTTTGTATGTGCACGTAAGAATTTACGTACCGTGTAACGTACCACGGTATCTAACGGTGTCGTCTGAAAAGGAGCAAAACGTGGTTGTTGAGGTCCCGGTCTAATGTATTACCTCCGTATTGCAGTACGATGCAGGTCTCGAGGACCTCCGCTCGGTACACCGGATAACATACGTTGCGTAGGTGCGAGAATATGGTACCGCAGCGTCATCTAACGCTAAAGCACACCCGTGAGTCTTTTATTCGCTAGAATATGCTGCGGCAAAGCAGGTAAGCGGAGAGGTTGGCGACACTCATGGCGAGAGCCTTGGTACCCATAATACCTCACCGAGAGAATTCTTAGCCTCAAATCGGCTAATGTACCCCAGCTCGTTCAAAATTAAAGCCGATGCTCGTGTTCTAAATTCTTCATACGCAAGAACCTCGATCGTAGGGATAAAATCAGGACGATGAGTCCTTGAAGGCTAGATGGCGTCAGCCCCACTTCCACGACGCGACGATTGCCTATTTAATCGAGGTTCTAGTGTATTCTCTCAGCACATGAACGATCGGGACATAAATATATATAAATAAAGTGTCGTGATTCGAATGCAGTCGATCCTAACAAAATATACATAATTTTTTATTAATGAAAACGTTTGATAATTCATTGTTGTGAAACGTAATCCAATTTTATCCATCGATTAATTCTATAGCACGTGACATTGAATTCTTTTTCCATTACGTACCAAATTATTGTGAAAAACAGGACGATTTTTCGAATGAATAATTTATAAAATCGTCATGAAGGCTTTCATTGGGGATAGCGGTTTACCAATAAGAAGACATTGGTGTACAATGGTCATTGAAATAGGAAATAATGGCTTTATACCCGTATACATTTCCATTGGCAAATTGCCATTATAACGACGGCCGCGTTTTTTTTTGCACGGAAACGTGAATAACTATAGATAAATCGTGACGGTTATAGACAAACGTGAATTCCCGTTTTATTACATACAGCGTATTCATTCGTTGCTGGCACGAGGATGCAGGAATTTATACATACGTAGAGAAGAAACGTATGGATATGCGACGAGGAAAGCGCTGTGTCGATTTAAATTCATTCGACACTTCCGACGTCACGTATCGACCATTTCTCACGGTTTGCCCGCATTCGATGGGCAAAAGCTCGTTCCGGTAAGCATCAGAGCACACGCACGTTCATACAAATACACAATAGACCCACGGGCAAACAAACATGTACGTATATACTGTATAAAGCATAAGCGTGTATAATGGACACAAACACAGATACACGCTAATAGGAAGACAGAAAGGGCAAGGAAGGACAGAGGACGCGACATGTTACCGCAATTATTGTCGAGTCAGTGCGGAATGGCGGACGAGAACCCGGGAGGTAGGAAAAGAGGGGGAATACTAGAAAAAAGAGTCGGCACGATGAGCGCGTGAGTGCGTCTCCAGTTCCACGGTCGAGTGACTGGTGGATCCGTCGTGCGATCTTCGCTGTGAACCTCGCTTCCACGCACTCGAAGCTTTGTGACTCTACGTGCTCTATCTCCACGTACCGGCTCGCCCTGGAGACTCTTGTGAGCGCGGGATCGTCTTCTTTGCAACGACTGTTATTCCACGTGGCAATATAGACCGCTATACTCTCTCGCGCGAGCGTGTTTTGCGAGAGCCAAGTTTCCTGCCGCTTTGTCTCTGCTGCGGGGAACAAAAAACATCTACTCGTTCTTGACGCATGCGTCAGGGGCGGTCACACACGATTTCGCACGGTAGCGGCGGTCATCTTTTACCGTGTTACATGAGCACAGTGAGAGAGACAAGAAGCTTATGTCGATGCCGATAGTGTACCATAAACTGTATTACCACATAATGGTAAGCAGATGCGATGCCGTTCACGATAACTGAGCATGTTCAACCCTCATAGTCTAGGGATCATTATAGTAAAGATCATCTCTATCGTACTTACTTTAAACTGCAAAACAAGAAGCGATAGTATTTTGCATTACGTTTAGGCCAGGTTTATATTAGAACGTTTTTAAGAAATAAGAAGCCGCTAGTACACTATGCTGAGTAATTGATGTATAGGTAGTGAGAGCCCGAGAAAACGTATCGTTTCCTGTATTTTTTCTTTTGGTGGGAAAATTTTCGAGGCTGTTACTGCCCTCAAATAAAGATTTTTTTACTCTCGAAGAGCCCTCGTCGAACACGGATAGCAATAAATCAAAATTTCTTGATATCTGCAGAGCCAACGATAAACGAATATATAATGAAGTAACACACTAGATTTGAATTTAATCGGTTGAATACATTCCGAGATATTTTAACTATCGTCTCGAAAAACATCGTTTCGAGAAAAACGCATTGAAAGTTTTTAAAATGCGTAACGGCCGGATTAAAACTCCGACATTAGAGGCACGTTATAGGTAGGTACTTACTTCGTGCTTAATCAGCCAGCCATGGGTTATAAAGGCTTTCCTCTTCTTCCTAGAATCATTCGGTCCATATCATCCAGCGAATACAATTTTTAAAACGAGTTAAAACCCCTCATTAACAATACAGTAAGATTAGCCCTTGTTGCCTTTAAATGACCATAACCTGGCCAATTAAAAACATTTTTGCCTTTTTCTTTTCGAAATGGATGATACTTTGAGAAAATGGACAAGGAAAACATCTACTTATCTATTAAAATATCTTAAGCTAAATGAAAATATCCTGTATCCTAAGTGGAATACTCTCTTAAAAGTTTTGTTCTCGAAATAGCGTTTTCAACACCGTTGATCACTATTTATTATAAGCTAATGGATAAATTTTGTTGAAACTTTGATGGATATTTGGAATTGAGAAATTAACTTTATCGATAAATATTTTTATTCTCCTGACAAGTTTCCATTTACTAACAAATAAAGAATAAGTATTTGCTCAAAACCCGAAAATGTTTGGTTAAACGACTAAACTTTTAACGCACGTACTATATGATTTGATATAAAGAATTCTTCTTGATTATTTTTATGTCGAATGACTTCAATCTTTTTCGAACAGCGCCCAATGAGTTGCGTACCCAGAAATACCGAAATTAACAATTTTTTCGTTTCGCCATTCGCAATTAAAAGCTTAAAGTCCACTTCAAGGTTTGACCAAATCTAAGGGAAATCTATAGAAACACTATTATTTTGGAATATCCAGGGTAGAAAATTGTTTCCTCAACGAAATTGAATCAGAGAGCTTTCGTGATGCCCTTGAATGTCACCCCTATGGGCACAGGAAAGAATTATACCAGGATCCTGGATCAGGTATTTTTCGCAATGGGGTTGACAGTCCCCCATGATAAAGCGATTCTTAAAATGTTATTCAAATGCCGTCCATAAGAGCTTACACCATCCCGTTCTTCGAGCCGATCGCCGATCGCCGCCCACCTGCGGATAACGTATGCTTGCGCATGTCCCAGAACCTAAAAGATACCTTTTTTTCAATAATATTCGAATAACTTTTTAAAAATAGCCATTTCATGATAATCGGTCTGTCAGGGACACCCGCATCTTCCTTCTAAGGCAGTTGGTGTAGTACCATTGAGGGTTGCAAATGCTTGGAAAATTCTGCAAAGCTCCAAAATCGTATCCAAAAACTTCGTTTCTTGAAACACTCGGTAAAAATATTGTAGTCATCTCTCTCGAATTCGTACTGTTACAGCCAAGGACAAATATCTAGTCAGTGCTTTTGCAGGAGATCGCCAATTACTCCTACCCAGACGGCATCTAGAAATAAGAATTCCCATACAGAACACGACGTAGATATAAGGTAACGCTATATTGCCCCATCAGCAATCCGCACATACCTGCGACGGAAGTGCGTAAAGTGGGGAGAGGTTAACCATTATCCATCTCATTCAAGTGAGCCATGCAAGGCCAGAGTGGCTGCCAATAGTGTTGATGCTGGCACTAGCCCGATACGTTCTATTGATATCAGAGCCATCAGCATTAATTTGAGCGTGAGCGCACTATGCCCACGTGAGCACCGCCGGGCCATAACACGAGAACGGGGGGATACTAGCACACGTTATCCGTGCTGACCTGGTCGAGTAGGCAAAGCGAAAAGCGAAAGGTGTATGGATAGTGGAGTGAACGGATATACACGGATATACACATACGCCCATATATATACTATATATATATATATATAAGTGTCCACCGATGGCGAGTGGCCACGTCGACGGTGCGGCAAATGCCTATCCGCCAGCCCGACAAGTGTACCTCAGGCGAGAAGCAGAAGAGGGTGTGCGCCACCATTGGGGTGTTTGGAGCTTCTGCTTTCGCTCCTATATATGTGCATACATTATATATACATATATATAATTACGCCTACCCAATGCACGGAAGTGAGGAAGCAGAGAGCAGGCCAAGGAAGCCGGGGACATGTTATAGAAAAAAAGTGACCATCGTATACGTACACCATGAGACCGGAGGGATCCGTTGCCGTTCGGATAGGAGATGGAGCGTTTGAAAATCTCACCACCATCGAGAGCGTGTATGGCATGGACGATCATATATCATTTCTCCTAACCATCGGAGAAAGGACCTCCTGTGCGCGTCCTCTCCGAAGCTCTCCTACCTTCATCTCGGATCCTCCATCTTGTTCGCTCTCACTTGTCGCATCATGGAACGAAGCAAATGGCGATCTCAGCATCAGCTAAAAATCCGTACCACTTGGATCCGTCCATGAGAATGTGCGGCATACGTTCTGCTTGGACCTCCTTCTTTCGCGTGGCTCTTCGGATCATTCATAACACGCTATTCTTCATCAAATCTCCTTCCTCTCTTCAACGAGGGTTATCTCAACAGAGTATTTGGGTGCGTGCTATATTCTCATATGGAGAAAAATACCAAGGTCGTGATCCAAATGTGTAGATAAATAATATGGACTAGGGGAAAGGTTTCCATTAGCACGCTGTCATTCTGCACAAGGAGGATGAATTTTTACGATTTCGATCCAAAATAACATTTCGCCAGCGGATATCATATCGCCATTGTTTCATGGCCTCCAGACACAATCCTAGCCTGATGTGCTCCAGAAGATCAAAAAACATCGATGCTTGCAGAGGTACTCCAGGGACGAGAAAACGCATATATTCTCCCCGTCGGAGAATGATCAATGTGAATTCACTGCAGTGTCCACGAGGGCGCTAAATCTTTCGCTCTTGATGACGTATTAGATTTAGAAGCACGCTTCGACTGTACAATAGAGAATCCATTCAAGTATCCGATGTCCGCATAGCCGTATCGACGTATAGCACCGGCACTAACTCCACGGTCAGGACCAAAGCACGGCAACGAACCAAGTGTCTGATGTATCTGTCCTCTGGGCCTGCAACGCATAGACACCCATTGAAACCCAGAGAAGATTGGGTCTCTATTCCACATAGCACGAGCATCTCCAATTCTATAAGCCTGCACTATCGATATCGCTATATCGAATAATAATACGCAACAGGTTTTCGAATATTCTCATTCCGTGCGTTATAACCACCACCAATCCTGTGCCACCATCATTATTCATCCGCGAAAATTTCCGCAATGTTATATATATATATAACATTGGTACTCGTGCAGATGAAATTATATACACATAAAGGGTGCAAACTCAACGGCCACGTGAGCGAGTCCCTAGCCACTTGGTACGGTCGAGTAGTGGTGTGTTCCATGCTCCGAGTCCAGGTACCATTCGTATCATAGTGTTTGGTATCATTACTACGTATAGAACGGTACAGTGATCCCAGTGGGTTGCTTGTTATAGTATATGTGATTAACGGTGTCCGTACACGGAAAGGATCTGTCTGGCAGGCATGTTCCGTGGGTTAGTTGCGGGAAACGTCGGCTAAGAGAGAAGGAGGGAAAGAGAGATCGGAATAGAGGAAGCGAGCGCGCGCGCTTGAGGTCCTTACAATTGTTACCATTGCCCTATATCGTAGCTGCTCAAACAATGGAATTAATTACAGTGCCTGTTGGGGATAACCGCAGAGCCATGGCGAGATCCTATATACATACGTACGTAAACGTACATAGATATACGCATGTACATGAGTGGTATACTGCAGGCTTTCTGCTCATGAGGAAACCCCTCATCCACTGGCTTCGACCATTTACACTCCGTGGTAACTGACGTGAGAAAGCTGGTTTTCCTATATATATATATATATATACGAACGTCTAATGTATTATTCTACATAGCTTCATGAGTATTCTGCCTCCACACATGTACACTATCGTGCCTCTATGGCTCCGAGCTCGTCGCTATCCTCACCTAAATTCATTGGGTCCCATGCGCATAAGCATCGATATTCATTGGTTGTCTAATCGAGGGTAGACACTTGAATTTTTTACATTAATTTGTATACTTGATGGGATTAACTTGTTCATTGTGCAACGCGCATCTAATTGCAAAAGGTAAATCTGCTACTTTATAGCTGAGAATCAGTTAGCATGAACCTTGGTTCACAATAGAGTTGACAGTAGAACGGACTAAATGTTTTAACTGATAAAAAAAATGAATTTTTTTCAAAATACTGTTGACAGGACTGGAGTGATCATATTAACACTGAATCGACCAATATTTCCTGTGTACATATTCCTACCGCAGCGGTTCAAGTGACCCGTGTTTAAAAAGTTTCATGTTGTACGTTACATAACGAAAAATATACCATTTAGTGCAATTTGGTGTATGAATAAACAATTCTTTTTGAATAAATATTAAAAATGGTTTATTGACTAGATTTAAAAATAACTTAATAATTAGAAATGAATAACATTAAATATTTTTCAACTGAAGCCTGAATTTTGAAATAAATATTTTTTGAATTGTGTTCATGTTCGTCGCATATCTTGCCGTATTGAGACAATGTTAATTGAATTGTGGAGAAATTGGCACACGAACATTCACAGTGTTCTCCACCTTTGCGGAGAAGCTTTTGTCTTCCTTAATTTGTGCTTAGATGCCGTTTTAAATATTTGTATTTCAAAATATTAGATTTGTTGAATAATCACGATCTTAAATAACCAGTGAAAATATAAATCTGTTAAACGAACGAATGTGGAACATAGAAACGAAATATATATGCACGGTCTAAAATATATCCTTTAAAAAAAAAGTCGAAAAATAGAGTTTTGTTCCGTTATGGAGCAAAGTGCGATGAACGTGCACGACCACACTTTAACACGCGACGCGAAATAAACGCAAAGGGGTCGAGCTGGAAAAGGGAGAAAGTTTTTACTTCAAGTATAGTCAAGGGAAAGAAGAAAACCTCTTTGGCGGAGCGAGTTCGTGCGCCGGGGTGACCTCATCACAGGAACAAGCGAAAGAGGAAGACAGACCGAGAAAGGAATTTTATTCTCTGAGATAAAATTCTTCGCAGCAAAAAGCGCGTTACGCAAGCTGAACCGATAATAGGAACGGACCGGAAATGAAATTTTATAAAATTACCGTAAATTATGTAAAAATCATAAATAATTTCTTCACTATCCACTCATTCGACGAGCTCTAACTCATATCCCTAAGAGCATATGCATATATAATTCACCCTTATTAGCTAGGGAAGGCTCGTTAATGCAGGTCTTACACTCGACAAGACATAAAACATACTAGGTTGAAAATTCATCACGAACTGTCAACTAAAATGCTCTTAAGGACTTTCCAACCTTTCCTTGCCTTTTTTGGACCCCCCAATTAGAGTACACCCTCATCGGTTATAGTTTTTTACTCTCGTGAACGAAATCTGACTCACGCGTTTGCGATTCGCCTTGTAAAAAAAAGTATGTTCATTTTACGAATTGCCAATTAGAAATAGGTATTGATCGTAAAATCCAAATAAATATCTTAAATATTAAAATGGAGGGATGGTAACTCGAAATTATATTTGAATATCACAATTGTGAAATACAAAGCAAAAAATGTATGAAAATGGTAAATCTTTTTTTATATTTCAACGTTTATTTTGATTAATTTGACGATGTAAGTTGTTCCCATCGAAGCAGTTTTTCCATTGACAACAATTTATAAATCAACCACCAACAAATTTATTTTCTTCGCTCGTAAAATTATAATAATTTTTATATAAATGCTTCAATCACGTATCCGACACTCGTATTTTTTTATTCTTGCGTTATATAGATCCATTTTTGAAGCGGAAATAATTTAAATGTAATAGCGCCTAATGACCGCGGCACGACGAGATCTTCGTAAAGAATTGTGATATTTTCCTCGGTTTTGAGAGGAAGAACAAAAAAACAATACTAAAAAAAGTAGATATTACATATAATTGTTTTGCTTTCGAAACAAAGGACATGACGAGGCGAAGGATAAATATATGTGCGAAAACAAAAGTAGTGAAACTGTTAAACTGAAAAGCCGAGTAACCCAGATCCCAACTGCAGATCCCGTTGCGCCCTGTGTACGCCGAGAGAAAGAGTAGTGGGAAACATTTATCCGGTGTGCCCTCACTGCGCACCATTTTAATATATATATATATATATATATATATATATATATATATATATATATATATATATATATATATATATATATACATATATAACTTTACGTAGTATTTTCTGGGGCTACACTCGATGTTGCGGGGCGCCAGTTTCTTTATTCTTCCACAGTCGGATACGGTATCTTTTAGCGGTGTTTCGAATGGGCATTCTGAGAGCACGATTCTCCAGAAAATTAAGGAAAATATGAAAGAAAGAAAAAATGAAGGAGAAGGAAGTGTACAGTATCCGTAAGAAGCCGAACGAATAAAGCATCGGTCTAAAAGTCTCTATTCAAAAAGTTAATTCAATTAGAGGGATACATAGAACGTAAGAGTTTATTCCGTCCAATCATTTTTCAGTGTATCGAATATAACAATGATAATAATTAATAATAATAGTAATAATTATTATAATAATTATAATAATAGCAAACCCAACAACGCTAATAACAAAAACAATATAAATTATGATAATAATGTAAATAATGTTATTATATTTTGAAGATCCGGTCGATGGTACTTCGACGAACAAGGAGTACTCGAAGCCACCTGTATTGATCGAGTTATATCGCTAAAAACTCGATTCTAGTGTTAGTGAGCTTCTCGCTCGAGCATTTACACTCAGGCAGCCCCCCCCCCCCCGCCCCAGTGGTGAGGAGGGGGCGGGGAAGGCGGGTGCGAATACACGAATCAAAGGGAGGAAAAGGACCGCGCGAGATAGAGAGAAAGGGTGAGAGAGTGAGAGGGAGAAAAAGAGGGCAGTTAGTAGCAGAGCCCATGGGTGCGCTGGGCCGCCTGGGGTGAACGAGAAGAGAGGCGAAAAAGCCAAGGTTCCGAAGTGTTGAGGAAAGAAACTCGGTAAAGTGAGAACGACGGATAAGCCACCTTCTCGGCCGGATATCGGGGTTACTCAATTAATTTACGATCCTGATGATTTTATTGCCACACCGACGAACGGGAATTCCTATGAAATAAGTAATTTATCCCCAACACAAGAAATACTTATGATGAGAAAAAAAAATGTTACGACGATTAAGTTGATAGCGCGCGGTATATTCGCGTGAGAATCACACGTGCGCCCCTCATGAATACAGAAGTGCCGTATATTTTTACACGATGTCGAAAAAGAAAAAAAAACCCGAGTCTCGGAATATTTCAAGTTTTAACACAACAGAGAAAGACTGAATGGTTAACTGCTATTTATGAACTCCATCATTATTACCAATTCAAAAAAAATATCAACAAAGCATACATATATGATAAAAAAAAACATAAACGAGAAACGTCGAAAATATTTACCAACTTATGCGGCTGCGTGAATTGTCGGAAAAGCAGTCCAACGTGTCAATTAGTTTATTCGATCGAATACCAGTGTATATTTATAGAGTAAAAAAAGCGTTTTGGCAGTAATAATGGGTCTATATTGACGAAAAATCGATCGTTATCATGATTGGATATTCATCTCGTTCAGTAGGGGACAATGACAACCACGTCGGAATAGCTCGAGATTGATCGAGGGGGGGGAGGGAAAAACTAATATTTGAATGGCTCCAAACACAATAAAATACTCTTATGGTTTAATTTCACGGCGGTCACAAATTTCGTAGATGAATGAAATTATTAAATAAAATTATCCTTTTCAGCGTGTGAAAAGAGATTTTAATATTCATTGCAGCTGCCACTGTCGGCATTATGGTGCACTCGTGAGTAATCGGAAACAATTTTTCCTGAAATTAATCAATAACGCTTGAGTGCTTGAATCCAACATTTTCGTCATTCACTTTTTCTATTTGATATGAGCGATACATATTAATATAATGTCCTTTCTCGATGGGCTTTGCGTTCATATAAAAGTGTTTATTACTAAATTCGTTTCCAGACAAAGCTCTCAGGAATCAATAGCTCAGGACTATTTACGTTTCAGTTTTGTATTGCATTTCCACTACCACCATGGTTGACAGTGTCTTGGGTGCGCATGTCTCACTCATCCGCTGCTCGCGCCGCTGTAAACGGACATGGACATGTAAAGATCACGATTCGTGACTGATGGCTTGTTTAAGAGCGGGTAATAGTCACAACATGGAAAGCTGATTCCTAGAAGTCCTTACTATTGTGGTTTGATAAATTTCTCAATATTCCGTCGGACGTGCGAAAAATTCTGACTGTTCCGTAAAAAAGATGATCATTTCTTGGATTTTCTCGTTCCCACCTGCTTTTTGCCTGCTGTCAAGCTATTATATTATGTCCACTCTCTAGATATTCTTCACTTACATACCATGAATATTCGTTGGTTGTTTGATTCAATTGTTCTTGCGGTGCAAACAATTGTGCAATTCGAAAAGTGTTTCGACAAATATTCTACTCATACTTTCTGATTGGACAGGCGCTATGGTGCGAAGAAAATAAGTTCCATGCAAACCACCTGACACGTAGGTATTTCATGCTCGTAAAAACAGAATGTGTGTTTCAAAATATTTCATCACCTCACACTCCTATATCACGCGTACAAGCCTATACCACGAATTCTAATACGCTAAAAGCTTCTTAGTGGAATTGGGGCGGAATGTCACGTTGCACAAATAAAAAGCGACACTAGGACAATGCTTTACCCTATCGAACGAACTGCACCCGCTCATTGATGTTTCACACAATCCCATTTGTCTGCACTCAACCTTCGTCGCCTTAAGGATATTCTGTACGCGAATTAATAACGAGTTAGTTTCATGCCGCTGCAAAAGGACAGTAGAAGGAACGTTAAAAATATCTCTGAACCATGCGGAACTGATTTAAGAGAATAAATAACTACTTCGTCGGTGATGAAGAAGGATCGATCAAACAGCAAAACTACTGTCATGACCCTAAATTTAACTTTTCCAGGATTGAGTTTTTTCAGAATGAATGCAAATGATTAAAATTGTTCGTTGATCACGTTTCATTTATGTTACGACGTCGGCCAATCATTCCACGGTGAAAGATTTCAATTTATTTTTCACTTAACATAATTTCATGAATACATCAAATGGACACATACGTGTCAGCATCAACGAAGAGGTTAAAGTGAAAGATCCAACAGGGTTAGGATGATTTCCTCTTGTGATTGGCTATATCAGTCTATTGACGAGCATACGTTGACACTAATGTACTCTTTACGATAACAGCATCAAATTTTCACGCTGGAAGCCTTGCACTAAATCAGCTTTCCATCAATTTAATCTTCCCATTAAATGCCTTATATAAGAGCATATGTGTTGAAGGTGACTTCCAGCATTAACGCATTGTGTAACATCAAGTTTTATAGGGCCAAATATGAAAGGCCATATTCCACGCCACCTCGGTTTAAGAGGGCACCATTGCCGTGGCCATCGCGAGACTGTAAGCAGCCTGGTACGCTGCTTTATACTGTGGCATTTGGTAAAAAGGGGCATCATAAGTTATACGAGATGGGGCACAGGAGCAAAGAGATATAGGTCTGTCTCACCCTGATGCTGCTACACTGTTTGCGCGGCTCTGGTGCTTTCAGCCTGCCCCTCCCTTCTACAAGGGCTATTCATTCGTTGCTTCTGGGTATGTATATATATATATATCGCGCGCCTTCCCCATTGTTTACACTTTATTTATGACGAAAGTTCTGTCGAGATTTCGCAAATGTTCACCAACGCTCGGCGGAAAGCGAACTGTTGGGTTAGTCGGGGAGAAACAGCATGGCAAGACGGGAGAGAGTATCATGGGTACAACGTTGATGTAACTTCCGAGTGAGAACGAGATTCGGCACGGGCTGATTTAAGGTGGAGGATAACCGTGTATGCTAGAAAACGAATGAGTCAGGTGTGGAATAGGGCGTAGTAACCATGGAGCGAATATGTTTGGCTAAAGAACCCAACTTCGACACGGACCCTGTATTCCAGAGGAAGAGACAAGGTGTAGGGCATAAGAAGCTTTCACAGGAAATATAGAAGACGATGGATGAGGAGTCGGAAGAAACAGAGTCGGCGAAGGGCAATGTGAAGTAAAATCCTGTAGCATCGTATTATAAACTGCTACTGTTAAGTACAGTGATATAAAACCAAGAGCATATTCAAGCGAGATCCCCGTGTCCGTCAAAATCCTTGGAAATATTCGAGAGTCGGTTGGTGTCTTCGTGAGAATGTGAAACTAACGAATCCTCTCATCAACGAAAAGATCGAACTATCGCGGTGACACTGGTATAACAAGATGACCATCAGTTCAGAGTTTTCACTACAGAAATTAGATAATCCGCCGTAACAAGGAATAGAACGAATTACATTCTTTAGTGTGAACCATCCCGCACAAAAAGAATCTTGCGTCTAGTATCACTAGTACAAATCATATTATCGCGACACCAGCAACGTCACCTGGTCTATCGAATCCGCGAAGAAACGTCTAATATCACACGAGATAAAAACGCACCTGCGTCGCAATGATCTTTGAATGGGCGTGTGGTACGAACACTATCCCATGTCATAACACTTTTTTATATACGTAACTATCAATAACGTCATCGATAAAACTTGGACCATCCACGATCAACGCTCTCGCATGCGCAGGAACTCCTATTCCTTGGAAATTTTATTCCCTCTCGAGGTTGAGTCGAGGGGAAAAATCTTGAAAACGTCGAGCCACGCGTGGCCTTACCGATGAAAGAAAAAAAAAGAGAAAAAAAGTCTCATGTAAAGCCCACGAGTAAAACAAATGTCAATCTGCACGCCCTCTGTCGTGTTGGCGACAGGTACGTGACAATCGTCCAGAGTGACAGATTAAAGTACGAGAGATATGGATATGGTATAGAAATTGACGGTGCGTCGATGGGTTGGCACAACCTCGCCTCTGCCTTCCTCTCCCTACATAGAGGAAGAGACAGACTCTGCGCGGCTCGGATCGAGCTCAAGTGTTACGCTGGATAATTGGACACGTGTTTCGGTCACCAATCGCAAGTCGAGTGTACTCGATCGAACGCGTGCACTAATTGGGAGTGCAATTAAAACGAGCGCTGTATCACTGCGGCAAGGTGAGACAACCATAAACTCATACAAGTACACATATACGCGCGTATATATATATAAATTGCAAATAGAGCACAGTACGCTGTCAGTCTCCCTGATAGGCCGTTCCCTACATCATGTGATAAAGACCAAATGCGAACATATCGATCATATCATCTCGGATAAAATTGCCTCTGACTTGTCGCGCACCATTGCAAAAGCAGAGTTATGTCACATAGCAATCAATAACATTTCAAATGACCCTCCCAATTTGTCGCATTGGTATTCTTAGTTTCCAAAAACAAACTTTTTCACGACTTGACAAAAACAAGCGCTCATTTATGAGCGCGGAATTTTAAGAACTTCGCGTGCAGGACGAGTTGTGAAGAATGCTTGGATCGGATGAAAGTGAGCCGCACTCCTACTAATCATCATTCAGAAGCGCAATGGTACGGGAGTCGTACGACGAGGGTGCGGAAGCTTCGAGTCGTTCGTTGCAGAATAAACAAAAAGAAAGAAGCGGTGACGCGACGTCGACTGCCACCAGTAATTGACTCTCATTGGTGACGTGCAAAGCGACTTCGTCGAAATTTTCGCTCCTCGATGAAACAAAGGCCTCGTCGTCGACCGAGCTCATAGGTTGGAGATCACTTAAAAAAACGTTAGAGGCTTCTTGTTTGTGCATGCACGTAGGCGAAATTGCTGAGTGACTGCGTTCGATGTGTATACAAGCAAAACATCAACAACACATACGCGTGTACCCGTATAGACGATGATGGGTCTTGCATTGGAACACGTATCATCGATAAAACATACGACGCGTTTGGTCATGTGCCGCTCCTCCATTTGACTATATACACACAATTCGTACACACAGTTGCTTTCATAAGTCCATTCGAGTTGACCTAAAATGCACGAAATTCAACGAGAAAAGGTCTCGTGTTTGCTTTTACTCGACTGTTCGAATATTAAGCAGGGGAGATCCTCTTCTGTCTGTATAAATCGATGAAACGCGCTTATTGGATAACCCGTGAGAAGGATCTAGCGCGAACGCCAGCTCCGCGCGCCACCTACCGCTTTAGTACACTTTAAATTTTTATACAATGAAAATAGTGCTCCACCGTGACTACTATATCCAGAAAGAGCAGCATTCGATTATTCTCTCGTTCTCCCTAAATTATTTTAGTAGCGATGATAGAATTCTCGATGATACATGCCCAACTAGATACTGGGTAGGTACAAAAACACATGTATAGAGCGACATGTATTGTTGTGAAAAAGAAAATTAACAACGAACCGCAAACGTATAGTATTAACTCCTAAACTACTCTCAATCGAACGAAATATTATTTCCAAAGTTGAGGAATATAAATGTTGACTTTCCCGGGCGGCGGACGAGCCAAATCTTTCCCGATTTAGAATTTCCCTATTAGCAGGTGCGCATATATCAGGGTAGTTTCAGTTGAATCAAGGTAGCGAGGTTATCGAACTCGTCGAACCGAGACAGAGCACTCCATATATACGTAAGCGTAAATCAATATTCGAATAAATTATTTGCGGCTTAGTACTCTCATATGCCGATCCTCTCGAGATATACGTCTAATATTCAAGGTATACAACACGAGATCTTTTTGAATAAATCACCTGAAAATAGCAGATGTCGTCTAGGAATACGTATTATGCGATCGGAATGAATTTTCGAAGAACCGAATCGAATTAAAAAGACTCATAAGGTATGTCTTATTATATGTATATTTGTCTTTAACAAATTTTCTCAAATTTCTCAGCAACTCTTCTTTTTATATCAGATACAAGTTTTTTCTCATAATTTTTTGTTTCATATGTGATAGCTCCTATCATTGACTAACCTCGTATAATAATCAGCGATTCTAAGAGTAACATTAATTAATCGATAAATTAATAAATTAGAGATTATCGATTCAAAGAGGTCGACAATCGAGCCACTCCGAATTCGAAAGCGCCTTACCAAATAATAGAAGTCTAAAGGAGGGAGAGAGAGAGAGAGAAAAAAATAAGAAATGAGCAGAATAAGCGAATAATTTAAAGCGGGACAAGGGTTCTGTTCTCGAGCCGGAAAACATAGCTGCGCGACACAGCAAAAAGGAAGTAAGAGAAATAAATGTAGGAAAGTAGGGCAGTGAATGCAGAAACGACAAAGCGCCTCTCGCTCACAGTATGCACATAAACATATCTACATATATAGACATATATATATGTGTGTCTATGTGTGCGTGGATAGAGGCACAGAATCCCTGAGAGTATTCGTTAGGATTTTTATTTGTCAAAAGCCTTTTAGTTTTAGTCTCGAACGAGAGCTGTATACGCAGCCTCGACATAAAAAACAAAGATAAAGAAATAAAAATTCTCCGCCGTCTCCCTGACCCTTTTTATTTTCCGTTTGTATTTGTGTCAGGCCAGATCTTTATTCCATAGTTCTGTCGCGCGTCCAGCACGACCGATGACAAACAACGATACTTGAAGTCACGATGTTGACGCTATAAAAACGAAAATAAAGTAAAATAAAAATGGGAAATGATTGGTATATCGATAAGACAATTGAATACACGCGGAAAAGTTTCGACGTCGATCTTCCCGTGGAAGAATCGAGAGAATTCCTGATGCGATGAGGAGCGAAAAGGAATGGGGGTTGAAAGAGAAAGGCAGAAGTATACCAATAAGAATAAATGTGTAGGTAAGGAACGAACATACTTTTTACTCCCATTCACCGCCGACTCATGAACTCTATACATATATATGTGTGTGTGTGTATTTTCGAGCACTCTATATTAATAGTAGGATAGTTTCGGGTATTATGCCGCACCAGAATGCTTTTTAGAACTAAAACTCGAAGTAGATGAGATCAATTAGTCTTTATTGATTATGTCAATTGTTGAACATATCAGTAATCGACAATTAGAAGCTTACGGCAATATAACTTCAAAGAATAAATGAAAATAGAAATTTTAGTAAAATTTAACAATCCTAACAATCTAAACTTGGTTGGATATCGTGGCCTAGGGACATATTGGCTGTAAATGCTGCGAAACATCATTGCACAGTCTGTCTCGTCAGGCACGAAAATATCCTAGCGCCATGTATGAAACGCCAGATATTATATGTATATGTATATGTATATGTTGCTTTTGTATACAACTACGATAGCTTGCGGCCATCTTAACGTGGGTACAAAAAAGTTCACACTTTGGCGGCTTAGATGTCGCAGAACCAACTCTTGAGGTTTCAACTTTTGTCGAGCGTTACTGATCTCCCCCTAATCTCTGTTAAAATATCCGTGGAATAAGACATATTGCTCTAGGGAAGCTTTCCAATCCTGGTGAGAAGCGTTTGTACCAAGAGGTTCTTGAACATAAAAGAGAAGGGGTGCTTTTGTAAAGTCACTCAAAAGACGCTGTGGCGTACGCATGAACCCGCGTTACACGACCCCTTTTGATTGAATATGTTTGTCTCATATTTACTTCTCAGCTCGTTATAGTTCCTAACGTAATGACAAACATTCAATACTCAGTTGCAGTGTCAAAATAGTTCTCAAATTGCATTCAAAAGTTATCTAAAACTATCACAATTTAGTCAACCAAATATAATCATACTAACTACATTTTTTCTTAGTGTCCCGTAAGGGTGTTGGCAAGTGTCCATACGAGGGCGTCAACGAGTGCTTTTGTTACTTCATGTCTGAGTGTCTAGTGAGTGTCGGGGTGAGTTTATGTGTGAGAGCGTCGATAAGTGCTTTTGTCAATACTAGTGTAAGTTTATCGGTGAGGGTAAGTGGAAGTTCATCTATAAAGGTGTCACTAACCATTTTGATCAATTCCCGTGTGTGGTGATAA
Organism: Netelia inedita; assembly: GCA_964017225.1. NCBI lineage: Eukaryota > Metazoa > Arthropoda > Insecta > Hymenoptera > Ichneumonidae > Netelia > Netelia inedita. The sequence continues at coordinate 14,065,989 of OZ024922.1, forward strand.
GTGTCCGTGGCAATGCATGTCGAGGAGTGCTAATAAGTTCTTTGGTCAGCACTCGTGTAAGTGTACCGATGAGTGTAACTCACAGTCTGTGTATCAGACTGCCAATAAGTATTTGCCAAACGCTATGTGAGTGCTGATAAGTGTTAATGGCGGTGTATACGAGAGGGTACCGTAATCAGACAGTACTCCCGTAAGTTCATCGGCGATTACCCGCTAGAATTTATGTATCAGGATGTCAATAAATATCTTTGACAATTTTTGTTTCGGTGTGTCGTGATTAGTGTTAGTGAAAGTGTATGTGAGACGTTGCCTTCGTCACTGCACGTATAAAGGTGTCGATGGGCATCATCGATGGTATCCTGTAAGTGCCTTTCTTGGTATTTCCGCAATAATGTATGGTCCGAGGGTGTCGGTGAGTGGTTAGTGTCACTAACAAAAGTAATTGCGATTTTTTATGAGCAGGCGAATGGGTTTATACGTGACCTTACGAGCATCGCATACCGTATGGGAAAGTATCCGGTACCCATGCTCTTCATTACGACGCATCGGCGATATATCCTGGAATTTCTCAATAATGGCACCTTCGTGAGGATCGATAGAAGATTCTCTTGTTTCTTCCAACGGCCGTATGCAAAATCGAACGCAACACGAGAGGTTCGCTATCGAAAACTGGTTAACACGTATGAGTTCGGAAATGAGTTCGTGACACGGCGACTGAGGGACGAGCATGGCGGTTTCTGCATCCGCTGTATATATTTCTGAGCTTCGCCACGAGGTGGAGCCACTACGCATAGCTTGTGGAATATATACTCTATCTCCGTTAGTATCTTTACTATACTTACACTTTGCCTCGAGGCAAGCAGGTGCGCTACGTCCTGTATGCCTATCGCCTTTTCTCCGATGGCCACACGCTCTCTACCACAAAAAAAAGAAGAATTTTCCGATGGGACTATAGGTGAGAGGTACGCGCGGCTACTTTACGCGTGTGTGCGGCGCTCGCCTCATGGACGTATAGCCACGTACAGGACACAGGTATGACACAGTGTATGCTAGGATTTTACACTTTACCTATGCGTATATTCTTGTGCGCGTACCTGATACTCTAGCCGCAGCACACGAATACGTCTATATAGATCGTGGTGTAATTGACGGTGATCAACATATATAGGTGTGCTTGTATTCTCGCCGAAGCTCTGCTTGATACAATGTCGAAGAACTGGATATAGAAGAATTTAAATTATCCCTTCTGCGGTATCCTGCACTTCGGTCCAACTCAGATATCGCTGTTCATAGTGTGACTATCTCGGTGTCCGATCATCACGTTTGATATGGGAGATCCAACGACAGTTTTCATTACTTTGAAAAAACACACCCTGCTCCTTCTACTAACGGTTTGTCTACGACAATGAATGAAAGGCGTTTCTCTAAATTTCACAAACAAACAAAAAATAAGAGAGAATAAATAATTGCGACTGTTGAACTGTCTTTAGAAAAATAATATGTCTCTAGGGCTTGTGACTTCTTATAAAAATTATTCAATAATCTTCTTAGAAGTATGCGATAGTGTTATATTCTAAGATTAAGCTTAGAAATTTCTCTATGCATTCTACCCTAAATTAGATTTGGCTTCATGACGAATGCTGAAATATATTTCAACGATCGATCGTCGATTTTCCATAAAGCAAGTCTATAATAATTTTTTCAAAAGTCTCGATTCAAAATGAAACGTCCTCCCCGAGTATTATTACAATCCAATATCGAAGCTTTAATTCCCACGCTGCATCCCTGTCCAAGTCCGTGTGTTTGCACTTTTTCTCGTGTGCGCACGCTCCGTGTTATCCGAATATTCAAAGCAGAATGAAATCTTAGCATAAAAAGGTTCTCTTCACCGGTCTTATTGCCACGCGCGCTCAGGTTCTCCGCAGGCTGTATATAGCACGGACACATCCCAGCGATCGGCACGGAGAGGTGAGAGCGGGTATAGCAACGAGAAATGAGATTACGATTCCACGTTCACCAGGTAGGTATATACCAGGGATTCGCGAGACGAACGATTTATCACACGAGGGAAGAGTCCTCTCTCTTTTCCCCAGGACGCCTGGGAAAAACCCGCGCAAGAGGGGATAAAAACAGATCCATCAAAAGTTTCGACGAGTCTCGAGGTTCTTGAGTTTACTCAAGCAGAGGGGTTGCAAAGAAGTGGGGAAGGTTGAAGGAGGGGTTTGAGAATGTGTAGAACCCAGCAGATTCTGAGGCTGAAAGTAGGAAAAGGTCGGCGAAAAATGACGAACGATAAAGGGACGAGAAGAGGGATCCGTATGAAGAGGAAAGGTTTCCAAGAGGCTTGGGAAATGAAGGAATGGGAAAGATAAAGAAGACAAATATCGAGGGAGGGTTGGGGGCGTTAAAGAAATCGTTGGAGAAAAAAGAAGCCGGACAAGGCGAGCGAGAAAGAAAGAGAGAGAGAGACAGACAGACAGACAGACAGAGACAGAGACAGAGAGTTTGTTGCGGCAAGATGTTGGCTCTTCGGTGGTGTGTGAAACTGATGTGTCTCCAAGTGGGTGGACGAGATGCAGTTCTGATGTGAGCGTGGACTCGAGGTGGAGCGAGGCTTGCAACGGTTAGCAATGTGGTGGGAGGCAAACAGAACAATGAAGCAACAAACCGTAGATGCTATATAACTGTGGTGGAGAAAAGACATGTCACCGGCAGGATTTTCCCACCGTGCGAGTTTCCAGTTTCCAGCATTATAAGTATCGTTCTTGAGAGACTACGATGTCGCATCGGGAGATAAATAAATATGTGCAGATATAAGATGAGATTACTGCGAAAAGATTACGACCGTTGGATGGAGAAGAGACGATATGTATAGACCGCAAATGGGAAATTGGAATGGCGATCGTTTTCGAGTTAATGAATCATTAACTCTTAGAAGATAAAGATTACGCTTACCGAGCAAAATTGTAAAGATTTTCATTGCACCCGAACTGTGTGAAATGAGAATGGTTGATAACGTCATCAACAGACTGGTAATGCCAACGGAGTAGAATATTTATAAGGGCATTGGTTTTCCGATACCTGAATACTTTTTCTATTGACGGTATTATTCGACCATTCGGCCCGAATCGAAATTTGTATCCTCCTCTGAATGACCAAGAATCTATTTCTTTTGTAGGGGAAGGTCGGGTAGCCCCGAACACATCAACTAAATTCATATAATTTTGGAAATCAACAGATTTAAATGTTTATTTTGAACTTAGAAATTAAATATAACATATCTTAAGTAATTTGAGTTATGTAACAATCAGATCGTTTATTTATCTTAGCATAAATCAAGTCTTACAATCTTATGTCGATTGCAGCTTATGTGTTGGGTGTGGTGGAGTGCTAATCATATGGAAATTTTTAGCACGAGCATACTCTATCACTGCTAACGTTTTATGGCTTCCAGGACGATCAAGAATTAAAAGGACAGGATTTTCCTTTGAAGGCTGCACGTACTGTTTAAAATGCTGCATTTAGATTACAAAGATTTCTCCATTCTTCAAGCCACTTTCATATGGAATAGCAATGCTTTCGGGTGGAGCTCCAATTATCAGACGACCATTTTTGTCTATCCTTTCTCTTGGAAAAATTATAAGAGGAGGTATAAAATTGCCAGTCATACTCATAGCAAACACTAATATGATGTTTCTTCCCCTCTCACCAGAAATCAACTTGCCAATTTGCTTTTTCCCTTTAGTAGAAATGACTTGTTTTTTCTTATAGCAACAATTTCTACAAAGCGAACGACTAAAAATAACCTAACATGCTAACCACAACAATAACTATACATAATAATACATGATGATGAAATACTTGCATTTAATATACATTAACTACATTCAATCCACAAAGATCTTCAACAAGTTCAATAAACGATTGTCATTCGATGTCTGCTTGGCGATTGCTTCACTACTATTTAGAATATTTAGTTACCGGCGCTGCGGAGATTTCAAGGTCTATATTATTTATCTGTTTGTATGCGATTGCTTAGAATTTACAGTGGCCGAGGATACCGAGCGTTCGGGGCTAGCTGACCTTCCCCTAACGTGCAAGCTACCAACTTAAATTTATACTATCACACCATATTTACAGTATTCCGTACTATCGTGAAGCAACTGTACCGTTCAATCCAAATGTTAACTCTCTGCCAATTTGCAGGTCAGGTTCATCGGAGCTTCTAAATGCGTACGTATTCGATGTGTCGAGGCCTAGCTTTACCCTGCGATACTCCACTCAATTTCATTTATTTACGAAGCCGCTCTGCCGGGATTCCAACGTCCTCGAATTTGAAGCCATGGCCTATTGAAGGAACCTCCCATATCAGGGTACAATTTGTCTGTATTTTGTACTGGGAGAATCGAAGTAAATCTTATTTTATAGAACTGGATTTTAAGATGTAAGATAAGTTATACATACAGGTCTCAGTAGGAGGTTATATTTTCGAGTGGTAGTGTTTGAGTATGGCTTAGACGGCCGAAATGAAGGAAAATTTTGATTGGAGAATAATCAAATGAAATGATAAAATAATATATTTTTATATAACCCACAGGAGCTCGACCCCATTCGTTAAATGATTACACTCGACTGGTTCGTTCCTGAAACAGGTCCGTCCATGCATGTTATAGCCACACTAAAATTATCCAAAATATTATAACCTAAAGTATAATACCCTAATAAACCCTGAGATGTACAAGGTAGTAAAATTTAATCAATTTCAGCTTGAGCATTTATCGTTTTTGTTAAAAACTACACGGACTCGAAATCAGATAGCATCCATGAACTGAGGATAAGTATGTTAGTGCGAAACGCGGTAAACTATCGAATATCAGGTGAAGCGAGTGTCAGGTGTCAAACCGCGAATTGGGCTATATAAAACTCAACGGGCTACGAAGTTGGCCATTGCGTGTAATAATTTCACGAATTTAATGGCGCTGCTTGCTTCAAAACGACAGTTGATAGCTGGACGATGACAGTTTTATACCATGAGCCTTACTTTATGCGATACGAGTGCAAATAAGAAAAAAATCATTCTAACGATAAAAAAGAAAATTTATACATTTTCCACATTATTATTTAATCAATTGATCGTAGAATTAGTTTTTACCTTGGACGACCTAGACGTTGAATCAATCGCAAATGAAACAAATAGTTAATAAGTTTAATTTTGGTGCCCATTAGTATAAGGAACAAAAAAATATATTATGAAAAAATATTTTTCATTTTTCGAACATTTCTTGGCAGGCGTGTTTTGTTATTTTTGAAAAATGCAAATACCGGATAGCTGTTGTTATTCGCCGACGAATCGAACTAATTACATTTTTCTCAAAATGTGCGAATTTGGCATTACAGCTTTTTTACCATTTATGTTATATTTCGAAATACTTTTTATTTTCACAAAGTAAAGGATAAATTTGACTGTCCCAGCAGGTTAACTTCTAGGTCGATGAAGCATTTTGAACTCTTATCATTAGTCCGTTCAATAAATTTTGTATACGTTTCGAAGAATCCGTTCGACATTCCACCGGAATTATACGCATTAAACGTCAAATGATTCTGTGAAAGTCAGAAAAAGTAACAATTGTAAAATCTGTTATTTCCGAGAAAACAAGAGAATTCAGGTCGGCAAGACACGCACAATGCGCGTCAAGAGAGTCCTGCGGGTGTGCCAATTATCGTTACGGCAGGTGGACACGTTATGAGTAGAACATTGTGGAATCTGGATATCGAATAAAAGATCTTTTTTACATAGTTACTTTATTTTTCTTGTGTCAGTCGCGTGACATAGCCATTCATTCATAGAAGCCGAAACGTCGTCGTACCAACGTCCCCCGAAGGCCCATTTTCCTACCTCAACGGCCCACTCGACAATGCTTTTAGGCCGATTAGTCTGGACATATTCTCTCATACTTCTCTCTACTTCTTCTCCCCCTCCCCCCACCCCTGGAACTTTTCGTAACATAATAATTTATAATCGGCTCGGCTAATACCAAGATCAGAAAATGAAATAGATCAATTTAATTACGTAGGGAGGAAAAAGGCACAAAACAACCTATTCTGAATTAAACATCAAACGCTTATTACAAAACTGACAACGATAAATAAAAAAATGCGGATTTTTCGTTACAAGCGTACGTAAATAATGTAAAAAGGCGCCCCTGTTGATATATACGTTCCATCAAGACTTTCGTGATATCGAGAGATTACTCAAATAACTTACCACTTCACCGGAGAAACTTGACTACAAACCGTGGTGCAGAGCAATCACGTGATGACACAAGAGAATATAAACGATAAATTTTGATTTAGCTTACGCCGTCAGAAACTTTGAAATTTATTTGAAATTGAACGAGTATCTTTCATTTTTGTATCGTAGACGAAAATCTGTTTGAAAAATGAGATTAGAATGTTGTATATCGTGAATTACGTAATGATTTTTACCGATAAACAAATGGCAATTATTTAAGGCTATCCGTTATTATTATTAATTATATGTATATATAATTGTATCAATGATTCCCGGTCGGAACCTGATAAAAGTAAATGGTCCTTGCCGAAAGGTTTCCGGACTTCGATCGAAAAGATTAAATGCAATTTGTAAATTATGCTCGCTTGAAATTTCTACGGTATTAAAAAAAACGCGCACCATCGACTTTTTAAATTATTTATCATACAATTGTGCCGCGGATAAAATGTTAATAAAATTTCGAAACTTACTCTCTGCGAGAATACACCGACTGCAGGATCGTAAAAAAAAAACTTTGTCGTTCATATACGAGCTCCAATTTCGATCGGCCAATTTAAATAACAAGAGGGCGGTTCACATATCTGCACGCATGTGTATACATATATATTAGTTTGTGTGTGCGCCTGTGTGTGTGTGCATATATACACTTAATATGATGTATATATTATACACGAATGCCATTATTATTACGAGAGCAGCGACTTGAGGTGGGATATTCAGATGGTCACCGCAGTATGTATTTTCGGGATGACCGCGAAATGCACCTACTACACGCACAACCAGGCCCAATTTTAAAACGGTACGAGAGACGGGCCCAAAGAAGAATAAAAATAATAAACTCGTTCGTCCTTCAACCAGGGTGTGAGTTTCGGCAAAGAACCGGGCCTCTGGGTGGTTGTTGTGTCATGTAACAGTGCTGAACCTTCCTAAAACCATCCCATCGAATGCTCCATCACGCGAACTTATTCTCGTACCAGACAGCTTTACCGCATCCGTTCGTACGTTTACCCCTTCGGCAAGCAATTGGAAAACCTAAAACACACACCCTCTTTCTCTCTATCATTTTTACGTAATCTCTTTTCTCATTGAACGCCTCTACAGGTCCTCTTTTCATCTCCGTATCCTGCTGGCGTAAGTATTGTTTTTATACAGGAAAACAATTTTAAGAGTGTCATGTACGTTTCGCCTTGCGAAACGTAAATCAGAATGTAGACACGGGAGCTCTCACATACATAGACGTGGTGTAAGGTGGACGTGTTTATACAGCGCACCTTCTACAGCTCTGAGTGAGTACCTAGCGCGCGAACCGACAGTGCCGGTATATAGCCAAACGCGTAATCCAAACTGTGTTTTCTTTAATTTTAACAAACTGAAAGTGAATAATTAACTAATATTTATCTAAATAACGCCAAACTTAGGGGTCAGCTTGATGTGTACGTTGTTAAATGGGAGGAATATCAAACAAAGGAGAGCCAAGCACCTCGGTGCATGAAGTGCCTCGACTTCTGCTAAAAACTATGAATGCGTCGAAATCGCCAGTAAAATAATCGTCGACCAAATCGAAAAATGCATTGTATGCAAAAGGACTGAACACGACGTGAAAAGCACGTTATCCCAAGTTAGGGAAGCTAATATAAAAAAAGTAACGGAAAAACAAAAACAATCAAATCCCATTCAAACGCCAACTCAATGAGCGATACTCGCACCGCTAATAACTGAGTACGATAACGACTTTCCAGCAATTAGAAGACGACCGAATTACAAAGCCAATGAACAAACCAGCATTAACGAACAAACCAACTCAACAAACAAAGCCTGCCCAAAGCAGAACAAATCCAACCCTACCAACAGACCCATCCGAACGAATTGAACACTTCAGGAATAATGAGCTTACGAACCGCATTTACAAACCAAATCCAAACCAAAAAAGAATACCGATAAAAATACTCATCAGTAAAGCAATGAGTGAAACCTACCATGATGCTGCTGACGCCAGTTTGGTCTTATCAATATATACAATAATTGATGAACTAGATAATGAATCTAAAATAAAATACACAATCGAAGGGATGATAGACGCGGCACTCACTGGGCTTGATCGCCTGTACAATAAAATTGAAAATTCATCGTGATACTCCAATGTAATATACTTGGTATTCAAAAAAGAATCCACGAAATAAGAAACCTTGCCAAGAAACATAATCCACACATAACAATATTAAACGAAGTAATGGTCAAGCCCAATGGGATTTACAAATATAACATTCAACGATATATGACAATATCAGACAATAAAACAAACCAGGAAGTGCATGGAGTTCGTGGAAATTTCATATTAGCCACAAAAGCTTTTTTTCTGGTCTAAAGTTAAACCTTATGACAATCTCGAATGATGCTCAATATTTCCTACTTACGATTAAAAGTGGCGAACTAATAACTATTAGATATGATATAGACAATACCTTGAATACGCTCAAAACTTAATTACAGTCGAAGATTTTAATGCTCAATACCAAATATTCGGACACAGGACAAATGATCAACGTGGGACTATGATACCTATATAAATACATAAACAATGGATTTGTTGACATTGCAATGGATCCACGTGGATCTAGGCCAACCGCTGCCTAAAATAACATACTAGACTTTGCGTTAACCAACATTGCCAATAATATCACAACTTGTGAAAATATCAATAGCACAGGAAGTGACCACGTGCCGATCGTTGTAAAACTGAAAATAAACCCGGAAATCACTAAGAGAGGCAGAACAAGACTAAAAACGAGCGAAAAGTGGCTTGAATATGAAAATCAAACAATGATTGTACAACAGCCTCCGTCAGAATCAATTGAAAAGGTAGAAAACGCTGTAGAGCATCTCACATCTCACTTGCAGTCTGTCGTGTGTGGAATGCCCCGTGAAATGAACAAAGCCAGTGAATTACTACCGGACGAAATCCAACAAACAATTGGGGAAAGAAATCCAATGCGGTACACTATGCGACGCTATGGAAGCGTCCATGATCCTTCGTGGTTCGCACGCTTACACGAGCTCAAAACTCGCGTGACTGAGCAAATACACGCATATAAACAAGAACAATGGTAACGCATTGTCGAACAAGAAGCCGACAATTGTAAAGCAATGTGGAGAACCCCAAAAAAATCTAAAAAGGCCGCAGAACTGAGTGTCTTTTTTCAAAGGTGCGACCACATAAAAACAAATAGTTTCAATATTAACCGATATTGCAATTGTCCTGAAACGAATAGGAAACGACGTCCTAGAATCAATCGTCCTCAATGTACCATGCACAACGTAAATTCTTCTCATGTACAAGGTAAATTCTTAAATAAGATCGATTTCTTAAAAGATTTTACGATCTTTTTTTCTATCCATTCGATCAATTCGTATTTGAAAAAATTCCGTTTATATTTTTTTAGGATATGTCGATTTTCATTCTCGCCTCGATAATAGAAAATGCTCTTCCAGTTTCAAGCATAATATTTAGATAACTTTTATCGAGCACTCAAGAGACAATTAACTGACTAGCGTGCAATATCCTTGATACGCCGATCGCTCGATAAAAAAATTAAAGAAAGAAAAGAAAACACGAAAAATGAACAGCTATAACGATTGGTACATCCGCATTAGCAGCATGAAACACGAAAGGATGAGTTCTCACTCCTTCCAGGTTGAGGTATACCTGCGCGTGGCAGGAGGACATTAAGGGCGGTCGACTCTCCACTATGGACTCTGTGGATCCCATAAAGTTAATCTCCGTAGACGCGGGGCGATCTCGAAGAACTGGCTGTACCCGCGGAGCGAACGGGTAAGCAAAAGGAGGACATTAGAGAGGCTGCGAGGAGCAATAAGAAAGGAGCAGATGCGAGAGATTCTGAGCGAAGGGTCAAGCCTCGAGGCATCCTCCTATATATATATATATAGGTAAAGGTAGTGATGGTAATAGCAACGGACTGTAGCTTCGCGGCGTCCGTCGCGTTTCGCTGTCCCACCCAACAACGATCGAGCGGCTTCACCATCACCAGCAACAAGAGAGAATACACGATAGAATGGTACAGTAGTATCATATACATACTACCACCATAGAAGCCAAGAGCACAGCAGCAATAGCTTCGGAAGCTGTACGCAACTCTACGGATCGAAACAGCAACAACAGGGTAAAACAAAACAAAAACGCGGAAAGGTGTGCAAAGAGGAGGAGAAGAAGGTGGAGAAGGAGGAGATGGAGGAGCAGGAGGAGGGAGACGCGAAGCAAAGTATATAAGATGTTAGGAAGAGAGGCAAAGATCGAGCCGCTTCGATACAAACGCAATGATGATGCACACGTACAAACCGTAACATACAAGCGTACACGCAGCCTCGGTCTTGGGAGTAAGAAACGGCGAGCAACCGGCTACGAGCAGAAAAAAAACGAACCAGAGAAGACGAAGAGGAAGCACCAATTCCCCTGCCACGATGGCCACGGTTGGCTTATGTCGAACCGGTTCAACAGGTACAGGATCGCGTGTTGCTCGCGTGGCCGAGCTCGCCCGAACACCGGCGAAGACGTCCGAACCCTTCGTCATTACACAAATTGCGCCATTAGACGTAACGATGTTTGAAAAAAAATGTGAGATAGCGAGCCCCGGTGGTGGTGGCAGAGTTGAAAGTTCGATGAGAATGTGCCGATTGCGGCGGGGGGGGGGGGGGGCGCAGTGGGACGTGAGAAGGGCGGGCTGGGGGGCGGGGGGGTCGACGCGCGGAGCACGACGAGACGACGAAGGAGCAGGAGGGGGCTGAATGCCGCAGGATGTTCTCACTTTCCGCACGAATGTGATAAACGACGTTTGCGCCCCGATGTGGGCTGCGAACGAAATAATTTTCGTGGGGCTGCGGGGTAATAATGGTCGGACTAATTTACAACGTGTGCGGTAACTGTAACGAGCTGGCGTTTCGTTTTTCATTAACTTTCGTCAAGTTTAATTTTATCCGATGAAATCAATAAAAACCCGGGCTTTAGGGCTTTGCAAATATTTGTAGAATGATTTGGATGAGGTGTAATACTTTTTTTCCATAGACGGGTAACATTTTTAAAATTCCAAATACGTGAACCGGGAGTATAATGTCGCTGGGAGGTGGAAATATTTTTTTCGTTGCACCAACGATAATTAGCTTCTGGAATATGGACAATATTCCTTGCTCTATCGTTCCCTCTCCAAAGCTGAAGGATTTGTTTAATGCAACAAACAGCGAAGCACCGCTAACTTTTCCGCATGGTAAAAAACTGCCATTGTTAAGCGGACCAACAATGGTGAAAAGAGGAGAATTATTTCGAAAGCCCTTGTACCATTGCGAAGCTACAAAGGAGCTCGGCGAATGAGAAAGACGGCTATGCGAGCGAGAAAAATTCTAAAAATGTTGAAAAGAAAGGGAAGAGATTCATCGGAGAATGTGCATCGTCGTCTCGGTGCTTCAATGTGCGCGAGATTAATGGAGGACTGGGATTAACCATAGCTTCGTGAACAAGACCAGCCAATTTTGGCATTTAAATATTTTTCATTATCTGATCGTTTGTTAATCGTTAAATATTGTTTGATAACACAATTAAAACTTCGATTAATTAAATTAATCCAGAGGGGGTGGGGTCACCGATACAGGTTATTTTAATAAAGATAAATTGATTAATTAAGAAAATTTGAGATTCCATATTCCGGGAGAGAAGTTTCCATACACCAGATTGTCCACACGCGATTCATACACTTGACACATACATTACCCTCTCACACGAGGAACATATCAGGCATGAAGTGATTCGCATTAGTAAAACAAATTCTAAAAAAATTAATCTAACAAATTTGATGTAATGGAAATGTTTTATCGAGGAATAATGTGGCCTTCGTGACTTTAACCTTTTGACTAAAATTAAGAATGAAAATGTTTTGGAAATAAGATGTTATTGCGAAGGAAATTTGTTGTCTATGGAAAAATCACTTTCGTGATTTTCCAGCCTTTGATCATGACTAGGACAGACGTTTTCGATTTGAATCGGACCGTGACGAGTTGAAAAAGATTGTTTTTTAAAGAAAGTATTAATATCTCAATCTTTCATAGATTTTTCGAAAATGTAAAAATATTGATATTTTCCCCAGACGACTTGGTAAGTTTGTCACCATACTAAAATGACGGGAGGATATTTTTACCAAATACCATTTATCTCTGAATTGACCAAAATAAAAATTGCTATAGTCGAAATACAAAAACCATTTAAAAACATCAAAATCTTCGGCCATCTTGACGACTGCGAGCTAATTTTGGTACAATAAAAGAAAGGAGCCCGCCGACTTCGACTCAAAACTTACTTTCGGGTTTTAATGTTAATTAAAAAAAACATTACTTACTATGAAGAAAAGTTTTAAAAATCTAAATTCTGATATGTATAAAGACAAGTATCACAATTTCTCTGAGAGTATTTTAATTTATTGTTTTTTTATATATACGTCTAAACAAATAAACTAATAGTTAAAAATTAAACCCAAAAGTTCGTCAGCGGCTATAAAAAATGTACAAAATCTAAAAAAAAAACATCAACTCGAGGATTAATAAACGAATCATCCACCGACGGTGTTAAAAACGTTTTCACGCGTATGTAAATTAGTTATCACGCACGTGTCTGGCATACGCCTAATGAATCACTCACGGGCGACTAACCCTTCCCGTCTTCAAGGAAATATATTCTGTATCAGAGATTCCAAAAGCCTAAAGGTGCATTTTATCATATACCTTTCATGGTTCAGCGATTTCTATCCGGACACCGTGTGCATTATTCTTGGCACGCCAAGTGCACAACGGTAGCACCGCCCAAGCCGAGTGGGAACAGCCCCACGGGGTATAATTTACTTTTTCATTTTCCGTCACGTTCACCGTTATGCTTCTAACGTTTCAATGATCCCGAATTCTTCTCGTCGCCGAACCATCCATCGCCGCATAGACGCGCTCGTCCGAATTTAATTGACCGCAAATTTTATTGTTAAACGATGGAACAATTTTTACTACGACAATCTAAAAATATCGATGTAACGACCACGAACAAATTATCCATTGTAATTTTCAGCGACGCCCATTTTTTTGTCCCTTCCGATTAATTAATATACCGACAATTAATAATTCCTTCGTATGATAAATGCCATTAGTGAAAATTACGAATATGCTAAATAGAATTTGTGCGCATTGTCGAGCCGGTGAAAAATGTCTTTCGTCGTACTCTAAAATAGATTTTCCGCAGTATAATTTTATTAACGGAATTTGTGGATTCGATGTAACTATGAAAGATAAGGGACTAATGACAATTTCGTTGACGAACACGCAGCGGCTGAAATTCTCCAGTCTCTTTGATATTTACATCTGCCGAGCGCATTCGTACCGTTCGTTATAACTACGTTAATTATCGGATTAGCTACGAAAAGAGATGGGGAGAGAGATGTTGGAAGAGAGAAAGAGAAAGAGAAAGAAGGGGACGACAGGAAGACCTCATTACGTCCCGTGCGTTTTGCCTAATTCGGGCGAGATACCCATTTTCTCTTTATTCAACTCACGTACGGCTGCCACGAGGCAAGATGAGCAACGCGGTGTACAGCAATCAAATCACGAATTGTTCATAACGTTACGAGACACTACTGACTGGCTGCTCGCGTGTAATATATTTCTTTCCGACGTGTCGACCTCTCACCATCTCACCAGGGTCGGATTTTTCATTGAAAATTTTCGATTTACCATTTTTTATTAATTTTTCGTATAGTAATTCGGGACCAATGGAATATTCGAGTTTGCGTGAACGGTTTATAATCTCCGAATTATTTTTCGAGTCGTGAGGTATAATTCGATCGATGTCATCGACATGGATGTGTACACAATGTTTTTTAATGGAGAAAATTATTTTGTTCATGACGTATGAAATTAATACTTAATTAGCTTAATTAAGTCAAGAAAATATAGTAAAAAAACTGGTGTATAGAACCGGTGGGTAGATCTGAATAAGTTGTGTATACACTCATGCGTTGAATTTCTTTGCTAAGTCTTATCTCATTGTTTCGCATGTTTTAATATTTACCAATAATTTAATTATTCGTTCGGATTACTTATTTATTTGATACTATGATTTGTGATAAATGAAACTATGATTAATAATGTTGTCTATTAAAACGACATTGTGTATATTTTCTTTGAAAATTCAATATTCTGAAAAGTAGTTACTAAGCGAAAAATTATTTCAAACAAAAATTATTTATTTCAAGTCGTAGATTAAGAATCTGTAATGAAAAATATATGTTTCTATGTGGAAAAAAAACAAGTTGACCTTGAAATGATTTGGAAAACATAATACGAGTCAAAAGTGGATGTGACTGCTCAGTCAACCCCTCCATGACGTGAACTTTTTATTTGAAAAATTTTTTTCTCCAGGATTTAGTTTTTGAGATATTTAGGTGTTCTGTTTCTCGTAACTCGTCCTGTATATAGGTCTGTACTCCTATTTGACGCTCTACCTCGGTAGCCTGACCCACATTCTCGTATCTTCTATTCGTCTCAAATTGAACGCCCCATATATATATTTCATCCCTTACAAATTATACACCCGGCATATTCTCCCCTCGACACCCTCATACTCGGCAAAGTCGGCTATACAATTATATTATACATAGATATATCAGAACTGTAAGATTATAAACGGACGAATTCATGAAATTGTGATTTTGTTACATATATGATAATATATTATTTTGCCATCATTGGCAAATTTGCTGTCAGCCCCGTTGGCTCCCCCGATTACACAATAATCATCATTCGCTCCTCCATTTATTTAAATAACGAAGAATGATGGTATCGAATAAATTTCGACAAATTTACATAGGCCATTAAAGCACAGGAGAAGGAAAGTATAACGGTAAAAGTGTAATTGGCGCCTGGCATCGTCGATATACATTCGCAAGATCGGGAAATTACTCGCTCTCGTACGATCGCAAAAAAGATTTGACTGTTTGCTGGTGTTTCTTTGAAATATCCTTCGTACCTGCTCTCGTGCCAATCGCGGAGATGGGATGGTTACAAAAAAAAAGAAAAAAAAATCGTAGAAAAAGAAAAGGCACTATGGGGGCAAAAAAGGGAGGGAACGAACGACGAAAAGGGGAAAATAACAGTGTCGATTGCTTCGAACCGTCTCGTTGCAATAACTTCGCTACCCGGTGTTCCGTATATACATATATATATATATATATATATATATATATATATATATATATATATATATATATTGATATCATTCGTAAGTGTGTTTCTTTCTCACTTTTACACCCAGTATATATATATAGATATATAGGATACAGTCAGTAGCGGCGTCTTTGCAGCCTGATGTTAAAACTTCTTTGCGCCATTTAAGAAACGGCAGGCGGACACCCAACTACGTTGCGGCACGCTCTCTCGTTATTCAACTTCGTAGAATTCAAGTTACAACGAACATCTCGATAAGGAAGAGTACCTATGGTAGTATATACATAGTGTATTAAATCTATAAGCCTCGCTGGTATTATTACGACGATGAAATATCTCGAGAGGTAATTAATGGACTGGATTAATTTATTTATTCGTTATTAAATATGGAAACGGATATTGAAATCCGTAAAGGAATATTCGAATATTAATTTTGCGTTGTTCTTTTTTAATATTTCTTTTTCGAAATTCGTATCGAGAAATATGAAGGGAATTGATTGATTGGGCGGTTAATTCATTATATCATTGCACTATTTTGAGAAGAAGAATTACATTTGTTCGATCGATATGAAGGCTTTGTACAGAACAAGGAAACTAAATTTGATTTAAATAGTATTTCTTTGATCAGATTTAAACTTCCGGTAAACGAACAAATAATGTGACGAATTTTATGTGTCTGTCATATTTGTCAAATTATTTGTTCGTTTACGAAACGCTTTAAAATTCGAACGGTTCTTATCGAGTATAAGTCAGTTTGATGCAACCGACATAAATATATATTTCACGATTAAAATGAAGCAAATGGAATTTTCGCAGTTAATGTTACTTTTCGCTTTTTTTTATATTAGAAACTGAAAGAATACAATGGCAGAACGTAAATACAGAAGTTGAAGCATCGTTGAAAAATATTTATTATCCTCGGGGAAGAAAATAAAAAGGTGGAAGTAGGATCGAACAGGAGTCGATGAAAGTTCGATAACGACTTATTTGCGTTCTGCAGAGACATTGCTGATAAGCGAAAAAAGTTAGCCATGCCGTTGACAATTTATCTGTACATCTTTTTATATTTTTACTTCACAACTTCCTTCGATCGGCTTCGTTCACCTCTCGATGTTATTTAAGTTTTGTCCAACATGGGAGCGAACGAAGTAGTTACATCCAGCGTGATGCGCCCAGGAAACCTTGTAGAAAGTTAGGATAAGCCCGTTTTGTGCTTGCGAGGAAGAAAGGGCCCCAAGTCTCGGTTCCCTCTGGCGGAAATTGTGCCAACAAGCAAGAGCCATAGTAGTTTTATGAAAAGCGAACGCTTTTCTTTTCGCATTCACATTCTCCTATTGCATTTGTACCCTTAGTAACGTTGCTCTCTGACATTTCTACATTAGTTATAACCTTTTATCCCTGATTCAATAATTTTACAACTTTTTTTAGATGTACGGTTTGGATAAAAAATGCAATCAAATCGTACGAGATCTCACATCGGCATAAACATTTTCTAATTATCATATAAAGCAACAACTGACAGGTATAATAATAACAATAATAATATCGACAACATTTTATTTTATCATCGCAAGATGCAAATTGGAACTTTGCTAATTTGTTCACAATCCATATATTTAAGAAAGATCGATATTATTTTATATTTTAATTGTCATATATTTTCTAATAATATATTAATACCTATATTTTGATATTGTTCGAATAGTTTAAATTTTTGTAATTAAAATACGCTTCGTTCCCATTGAGACACTCGTAAAATATATCGAGCGAAAGATATCCTTATAAATCCGATTATAATCGAGGCTTATGGCATAAAAATGAAGAACTAATTTCTTATACGATAATGAGGAAGCAAATTTTTGATCGCTTCCCTCTGTGTATTACATATGCGGTATATAAGTTTATCTCAAGATCGCGCAAAGGTGGGTAGAAGAGAAGCGACAGCTGCGGAGTAATATAGGTACCGTGATACAAGAAGTGGTCCACCTCGCCCCGTTCGACATTCTGCTGGGCCGCTGGCGAACGAGAAAACAGCGTGGCGATCACTGAGAACATCACGAAAGATATATAGACGATGGAAACCGGGAGGGATGCCTCTCAGAATCTTTGCGGAGAAACAGTTCATCAGGCGCTACCTTCGATGTACACGAGTACACTTCTGTATACGTGCGACGCAGTGATATCTCCTTGGTAATGGTATTAAGCGCGGTAAAAACGAAGCGAGCGAATAAAACGATAACGCTGAAGACGGTGGCGATGTGTACATCGAGTATCGTTTTCGAGAAGTGAACAAATCCACCGGGGGCTGTATAGAGATGTGGAAAAGGTAAAAAAGTATCGATATACATCATATAATCGTATGGATATATATTTTTTAATATCAATATCGAAAAAAATATATCGATATATTGGTAAGATTTTTTAATACTGGCCAAATGTAGTCGGTTTTATAAAAATGATTATGTTATCTCTGCCTCTAATTCAATGTCAATAAACACCAAACAACGGATGACATATTCTCAGATAATCATGACACTGATGTAAAGTTGTATATAAATAATATGATTAGGAAAATATTGTTTTTTATTCAATCAATTGGGTTTGTATCCAATCGGGGAAATTGATATTAGTTCGTTCAATCCAATATTTTGCGGAGAGAGATAAACGAAAAACTCTTATTGTTTTATATGTTCTGCGGTAAGTCGGTTTCTGGTGTCCGGAACTATAAGATTTACAGCAGATACCACTTTCTACGATGAAAGGGGGAGGGCGCAGGATGAACAAAATATTTCAATGCTATTTTCGGCAGGACTGGGGCAAATTGGCTGTAGTTAGTCCAGAAGTTAAAGGTTTCTTTTTTTTTGCTATTAGGGGCTGATCTAAATACTACCTCAATTCAGCAGGTATAACGCTACTGGTTGCGGTTGGTAAACTACTGCTTGATGTAGCGATATCCACTAGAATTGTTTCATGTGTAGATCACAGTGACGGCGAAGAATCTTCTGCATCTAGATTTATAGAAGCAGATTTAAGTTCAGGCGAAAGTTTCCCTCTACGCTTATTTTCTATGTGGATTTCCGTCGCCAACGCCGATATCGCACTAGAAATAGCCATAGGTCTAAAATCAGCGCTTCGTTTAACATAGACTAAAGTTAAATTAATTCGGTGTTGCTATAGGAAAACATATTGTTTTTTGATACCTTCTAGATATTTGATATTTTATATAGATATATCGATATATCGAAATAAATAATATCGCATGAAAATATCGATACATCGAACAAAAAATATCGATATATGGGTATTTTGTTGGCATACCTAGTCTGTATATCGAAGAAGCAAAGAGCGCGCGTGGTTCGCGTCCTCTCTAATCGACCGGTCCCGTCCGCGTATCATTTTGCTCTGCTCCAGTCCTTTCTCCCTCCCGGATCCGATATTCAGATGGCGCATGCGCGTTTGTTCCACGACGCTGCCATCTCTCTCGCTGACGAGCGTGCGCATGTGCGAGAAACGGATAAACTCTACCGCGGGGGAATTTAAATCGTAGAAATTGTCGCGAATGTAAAGATGCGCATGAAATACGGGAAAACGTTTAATGAAGAGTGAAAAACTTAGTCGCAAGGCTTCTGTCCGTAGTTATACGTATATGGGAACATAGCGTCGTGGCAAACCTCAAGACACTCCGACTAGTTCTTCTCGTCGTCTTCTCGTCTCCTTTTCGTTCTCGTATTCGGTATCTATGCGTGCACTGGCTCGAGGGATCGCGTGTCTCGATTCCATTAGGGAATTATTGTCGCTATACCGGCGGAATGAACGATAAAGAGAGAAAGAGGTAGAGGTAAAAGCAGAGAGAGGATACAATATTTTCCGAAAGGACTGGTTCTGGTGCTTTCATTGCCTCACGCACATACAGCGAGATGCGAACTCTTCCTTTTTCTTTTTTTCTCGTCGTTAACTTCGGTTCGGCATTGAGTTCTCTTCGCTACACTGAACATCAAGAGACCGAATGCAGGCAAAAGACTGTGTACGATTCGCATACTGACACGACGGTGACGAGAAAGAAACGCTCAAGGACTTTGCGTCTGGACCGCTTATTCCGTAATTTCAGGTGTCTACATTTCATCTGTCAGGACAATATGACACTGTTTTCTTCATGCTAAATATGTTCGATCAATGGATCCAAACTTACTTTTATCCCCATCTGTTTTCGATAATATAGGCAATAATTGATTTTGACCAAATTTTAATATTAGTAATAATAAAACGTTATCAATTTTCGTATCGATTATTCGACAAAATACGTCTTTCTATGACTCCACGGGGAACTAGATTTTCTACTTTGGAGATCCTCGGAAATTATGAATATTGTATTTTCTACGTACCGAGTCGCTTTCCTAGGAGGATATTGAAATCCACTTTACTCTTATGGTTTCGTAGTTCTATCCTGCCATAAGTCGCATCCTAATTCCCTACAATGACCCCTTAACGGATTTACGTTCTCAGGACTGGACTCGACTGGATTAAGATTCGACATTCGCATGTCGCACACAGTCGAATCAGCTTTGAGCTTAGGAGTGCACTTGACAGTAAATTCGCGTCTGTGAGACGTTGAGTAGGTACAGAGTATTCTTATTCTATCTTATCTCGTTATGGTTTGCCGAACGTCGTACAAAAAACTTCATGCGAGATATACATTGGGCTATTTCCGATAGTTCGAGACTTTCGGCGGACGCGTTTATCGAATCTCTTCACTCGAATCATTTTTTAATTTGATCAAATGTATAAATACGATTCATTCTAAGGATAAAGTGATGGACGTTTATCGAATCGGGCCGCGAACATTCAATTAAATTCGATATAAGCTCAGCTAAACATTTCTGAGGGACAGCAAAGGAAATTACATATAAAATTTATTTCTACAATAACATGCTTGTGTACTAAGATGTTATAACAATTGGCATACATTTGATAAAAAGGCCTTTCTCGTGGCTTTTTTAAAGTTAGATCGTAAATTTTTTTTTTATATCCCCCTAGTAGTTAAACTCTCATAAAATAATAAGTTATTTAGTTTATGTAGTAAATTATGAGACTATGCATATATTTCTGCATCAATTCGCAATTTATATTTTACTAAAGTACATTTATAATTGTCTTATTTACGTTAAAAATAAAATATGAAATATAAATATTGTTGTTCCCACTCAGCACTGTGAACTTGATTTTTCCATTTTTTCTTAGCCAGAGCATCTTTACGAAATAAACCTTCTTTTACCAGCCCATATAAGCCAGACACTCAAAAACCTATTTTTTCCTCTCCATTCTGGACTCTCCGAAAGTTGATGTTTGTGTTCCACATAGTCTCGTACTCATAGACGGAGAGTCCAGGAACCATGCGCGGAGTTATTTCTTTGGTCTGTGATTTTCTTGACTGCTGAAAATTGCTTCGACGACGTTGAGCAAAACGACAAAAGAAAAGGACGAAAAGAGACGAAGATAAAGGCACGCATCAACTTGGTTTACCTCGTCATCCTGCTGTTTACATCGCAGTATGGAACGATACGCAACTAAAAGTGTAATACCTTCCCCTTTGTCAGCATTGCTCTTGACGTGTAGTGGAAAATCGCTGCCTCTCCAGCTTTCGAATTAATCGCTTTTGTTCGAGTATCAAACACGTCATTTTGACGAGTTATTACGTTTACGTGCTCGACAAGAGAGACGCGGCGATATTCGATCGAGTGAGGATTAAAGAAGGATATTACTCGACGAATTGAGTGAAGTCGCTACATAGGTATGCTCCAAGCGTTTAGGTTGACAGCCTCTTGAATGTCGTACGGAAAATACGAGATACCGTTTTACGTACCGCACGTGTACGTAAATGCGTCAATGTAAAACAATTATAATTAAAAATTTCTTTTATTTTTCAGATTATTCATCGCATCGACGGGAATGAGTATTTATGTTTATTCGCTCACCAAAATTTTAACTCCCGAAATCGCGAGACAATCTCCAAATGTTCTCGGAATTTTTTCGACCAGTTCTTAAATATTTCGCCAAAATGTTAATTGAAAATAATTGATTAAAGCAGTACTCGAGTAGCCAAAATAATTAAGAATCCTTAAGTCAGTCGTCACAATTATATGCACTCGTGAAGTAGAAGCGAAGGAAGTGGCGTCAAAGTGGCAGTCTGGTCGCCCAAGCCGGAGCCATTTTCGCAAATCAAATCATTAATTCCACCGCTTGGTGTCTTAATGTTGAAAAATTA
This sequence comes from Netelia inedita, assembly GCA_964017225.1. NCBI lineage: Eukaryota > Metazoa > Arthropoda > Insecta > Hymenoptera > Ichneumonidae > Netelia > Netelia inedita. The sequence goes on from OZ024922.1 coordinate 14,087,804, forward strand.
GGTATAGTACAGGCAAATAGTACATTTCTTCCTGCATTTTTTGCCAACCGCAATTTTTTTTGATAGATAGGTTCAGTATGACGTACTGAATGTAAATCCACAAAATGCCCCCAAAATGGCGGAGCGGAAGTGCCGCCATTTTGCCAAAAACCGTTTCGGCCTATATCTCCGTAACCGTGCACTTGAGGCCAAAACTGCTAATAACCTTTATTATATATAATGAAATTTCCTATCTCTTTTGTTAAATAATTTTTTTTGTATCACTTACCGTTTACGACTTATATGACTATTACTCTTCGTTTTCTGACTTTTTCTTTTTTATTGACCGATATCTCTTCTAATAATTGTTTAAACAAAAAACTGCTAATAATCAAACTTTTAAAGCGACAAATTTTCTCCAACTTTGACTTTAAACTTTTTTTTCTAAAATTAATATTTTTGAAGTTATACCGCGTTAAATGATCGCGTTCGTGTCCGCGTTCAACGGAACTACCGAGTGCAAGGTTAACGGGGTTCGACATATTCGGCGCGCCTATCCGACCTTTTTTGCTTCAAATTAAGATTTCTCCAAAACCATTCAACATTTTTCGACGATCTTTTTTTAGTTTTGTTCAGAAATACTTTATTAATAATTCTATATGTGGTTTTAGAAGATATTCAAATTAGAAAAGTATTGGGACCAATTCAAAGTCGAAACACATTGGTTCGAAAAATGCTCATTTTCAATGTACCTTTTCTCAGGAACCATACGGTCGATTTTCACCATTTTTGTTGTGGGTATATATTAAAGTGTTATAAACATTGTATCGAGCCATTTTTTCGATATTTTGTTTCAAAATTTGTTGATGTCGTTTTGAAATTTTTCAAATATTTTGACTACGTTTTTTTACCTTCAAATATTTTTTCTCGGGTCTGAATCGTTTTTTCGAAAAAATGGCTCGTAAATAGTACTTTACCTCGAATCGCCCCTCGATTATTATCAAATAATTAATAATATACTGATGGCATAATGAAACAAACAAATAAGAAAACGCGAAATTTATTTAAAAATAGATAGAAATTTCATCGACCCTCGACGAAAAATTAATGGAGGCGTTACAATCTTTATATGCCACCAAAGAAGATGACGAAGAGAAAGAGGAGGATGCATTTGAATCTTCACCGCCCGCGAAACGCACGAGAGTCGAAGAATATGCGTGATTCATTTTCTGTTGTATCTATTTGAAAATAAATTTTCTATTTATTTTCAAATAAATTTCCCGTTTTCTTATTTGTTTGTTTCATTATGCCATCAGTATATTATTAATTATTTGATAATAATCGAGGAGCGATTCGAGGTAAAGTACTGTTCAATTGTATAAAATAAGATATAAATATAACAAATATTTCAACAGGTAGTTGCTGTTTTGTGCAGGTAAGAAGACAAATTATTTATTGCTGATTATGTCACTAGCATGCATATTTTTCACATATTTATTGAATTTTCATCGTTACACTATGCATACTTTATTTTTATTAACCTTGCACCCGGTAGCTGCGTTGAACGCGGACGCGAACGCGAACCTTTAACGCGGTATAACTTCAAAAATATTAATTTTAGAAAAAAAAGTTCAAAGTTAAAGTTGTAGAAAATTTGTCGCTTTAAAAGTTTGATTATTGGCAGTTTTTTGTTTAAACAATTATTAGAAGAGATATCGGTCAATAAAAAAGAAAAAGTCAGAAAACGAACAGTAATAGTCATATAAGTCGTAAACGGTAAGTGATACAAAAAAAATTATTTAACAAAAGAGATAGGAAATTTCATTATATATAATAAAGGTTATTAGCAGTTTTGGCCTCAAGTGCACGGTTACGGAGATATAGGCCGAAACGGTTTTTGGCAAAATGGCGGCACTTCCGCTCCGCCATTTTGGGGGCATTTTGTGGATTTACATTCAGTACGTCATACTGAACCTATCTATCAAAAAAAATTGCGGTTGGCAAACAATGCAGAATCGACAAGAGTAACTGGATCCCTATTTGCCTGTACTAGTACAAGGAGTTAGAGATTAAATTGACAAGAATTAATTAAAGATTATATTGGCTATAATTAATTTAATATTAAATGCATAATAATTTATGTAAGATTGGTTCGAACGTTATTTCTTCTACCCCAGTTACGTAGTGATTTACTCCAGACCTGATGGAGGCATTTTTTCTAGACAACGTTAACAAACATTTGTCGTAGAATATTCTTCTATGATAGTTTTACGACATGCTAGATTCATCCGAATCTGAGGATGCGTAACACCATTCGACTTCTCTTTTCGAGTCAGGACAATTAAGTCCATCATTCAAGGAATGAAGCCTAATTCTCGCTAATTGTTACTACAAGATCAGTATGGAGGGGGTTTTCTACTAAGACGGCACTGTCGTTTTCGACTAGACCGATGGTCAGTTTCGACTCTGCGAAAAATTACACGAGGAAAGTTCGACTCGCTCTCTCGTTGGTTATGTGATGCTGGTGATCTGACGAAGCTCGGTATGGTACAGGGGTGATTCCCGAAGTATGTTCGATAGACAAATTAGTTTTTCACAGTTTTGTTTTCACTGCACAATTTATTGACTTTAAGATATATTTCACAATATACGAGTTTAGTCTCGACGAGTTACAAATTGGTACTTAGGTGAACATCGTACTTATCAATCAAACATTCCCCGCAGATTCTTATTGCGCTGGATTTGATGTAGCATCGGTGATCGGTTGAACTTGTAACAGCGGTGCCTGTTGAAGATAAGCTGATTTCTTGTTGAACAGGTGGCCTCTTTATACCAAATTTCTGCTAATAGTTCTGGATAGTTAACCTTTTGACCAGCCGATATGTTATTCTTATCGTTACTATTTAGCGTTAGCCATCTGTGGTTGGATGACCTAATTTCTATAAAACAAGGGGAATCTGTTCTTCCTAGAAGTCATAACTGTCATTGCAGTAGAATGGAGTGTGAATATGTTGTTTAATGTGGTCGGGTGCTCCATATATTTCTCTTCCGGGTTACATGACGTTTTAATAAGTGTTGGAGGCGCACACCCATTTCCTGAGAGTTGAAGCGTTATAGAGCAATTCTCGCTTGAGCGTGGTGACATCAAATATGCCTTTGAAAGGGGGAGGGAGGGAAGGAAGGAAGGTCAGTTGCTGGATGTTGTCACAAAAATCGATATTGAGTAACATAGCTGCGATTTAGCTAGGTGTTGGGATAAAAAACATATAAGGTACCGAGCACCTACTGATTGTTGGATTAGATATAGCGAGCCAAGATTTGGTTACGTGGGGATAGGAAGAAACATTGTGTATCGAGGGATGATTATCGGACCGTAGCAACATTCACTTCTTTTTTGACAGTCCTTTCCCCCATGGCAGTCAATTTTTCCGCATGATCATTGTATGTACCTAGATTAAATCCATATATTATATATCAATCGTACGATCCACTTTTTTCCCATCAAAATCAAATTACTCTAAAATAGCACTTTGTTCCATGATATCCTAACGATCAATAAATCAAGCCATCAATCATTTTACGATGGTCTCTTCGTTCTATGTATAACAATAAAATGGCCATTAGTTTCACGATAATCATTTCATCTAAAACGACAAGCGATCCGACTATATCGATTCTATATACCTGAAGAAGGGCCTCATTTACACGGCCATCAGATTCCCTCAGCTATGAATAGAAACCCCGGTCGAATTCCAACTTTCGAACCAAGTTCTTCATGTACGAGTGGTTTTGAGTATTCGCATGCACGGACTGAAGTTGATAGTCACTGGTCGGAGGGAGCACGCCAGGTTGATGTAGCGCAGAACAGGATGATGTTGAAATACCGGTCTGAATCCTAGCAACTAGTCCAACTCGTAGTTATCGACCACGAAGATCCTCTCTATGGCTTGAGCTTCCGTGAGGCTCGAGGCGAGTAACCAATACACAACGCCTAACCTATACACGGTTAAGACGGAGTGGCGGAGGGGAGAGAGTCCGGCACGGTGGTAACGGAGTAGCGCGCGCGACCATCGGACGTACCAAGCGCGCGACCGGCCGCGTGCATGCCTATCTCTTCTCGCGCCGTCTATAGACACCGAGAGAAAAGGAAACGAGATGAAATAAGCGCTCTACGAAGAGATGAAAGATAGAAATAATAAGAGGAAAAAGGGACAAAGACGAGGAAAGAGATGGAGAAGGAGGTGGATGGAGCGAGAGGAAGAGTACGACAAGGACGGAGATGGTCGCGGGGCCAGTGCTCCTCGAAGGATTGATGCAACAAAGAAAAAAGAACGTTGTGGAAAAGTGAACGAGAGGATAGAGCCGGACGAGCTAGTGCGCGTGTGACGAATGAAGCCGGGAGAAGGAGAACGACTGACTTGAGAACCCCCATGGCCCCGGGGAACTTTTTTATAGCGTGGCGGGTAGTGGAGTGGGGGAACGGTCGAACGACTCTTCGGACATCTCCGCGCGGTCTCGGCCGTGCTCGGGCACGCGAGAACCACGCGTACCAAGGTCGCCAGCCGCGCGGAGCACCTTTCACGGTGATGCGGCAGGCAGGCGAGCAAGCAAGCAAGCAAGCAACCAGCACAGGCAGTAGCTCGCTACGGCAAGTGCATGCATTGTGCTCGCGGTCCAGCGGCGATCGGTCGATGCTCTTACTCTCCCATCTTTCCTTCTCTCGCTCTCTCTCTCTCTCTCTCTCTATCTCTCTCTCTCTCTTTCTTTCTCTATCCATCCTCGCTTATGTATCAGCATCCCTTCTCTCCGACGATCTTCCATTTTTAGTTTCTCCCTCCACCCTTTGCTCACCATTCTCCAACCGGACAACAGCCTGCGGAGTAGTTTTTAATACCTTATGCCGAGAAGGAAAACGAGAGAAAGACGCGAGATACTTCGAGCATACTCTTTGAGCAAAGCCCCCAGCATCCTTTTACTTCATTCCCCATCGTTCTCCTATCCACCGTTGATTCGGCCGATTCTTCTTAGCGTTGGATCGAGCAAAAAAGAAAAAAAGGAAAGGAACAAAAATGAAGAGATAAGGAACGAGGCGCTCGGTTCAGAACTAATCGTCGAAATACATAACCCTCCCAGCGTGCTTCCTCGTGGTAAATTTGCCACTGCGAGATACTTCTGCTTACGGACTCACGTCGATCCAACCATTATCTTTCTTCGATCTTCCGGATGAAAACATTTTTCACATCGGTGTTAATGATTCCGATAAGACTCGAGTGGTACCTACGGAACGAAGCGCCAAAGAGACGGATTGCCAGTGAAATACTAATTCGTCTCTATAATTTACCACTAGCAATGAAACGTTGCTAAAAAAATATGTTTTTACAGAAATTTGGCAAATTAAAAATTTGTTGACATCATCGTTAAGACATTCTCTGTCCATAATCGTTGTAAACAAATATAAGTATAAATATTGTAACGATTTTGTTAATATTCAATTACAAAGCAATGTGCTTTTATTAGCTTCAATTTCAAGATCATGTTTGGTTTCTTAGACAGATGACAGGTATGTACTCGACGTGACATGACAAATCGTCTATATCAACAATTTAATCTTTCAACGGCTTTACATTTACAACCCAAACAATAAAATCCTAAACTTATAAACAAATGCAAACAATATCTATAAATGGAGAAAAAATAATAGGATTTTGTAACTGTCGATTTGCGACCATTACAAATGCCGAAAATCTATCAATATCAGCAGGTCTATCGAATCGATCTCGATCGACCGTGGAAAGGAGATCGTCGCGATCGTTCTCTTCCCCTCGGTATACAAAAAGCGGCATGATAATAGGGCAAAGTTGGGGAAGGAGATCGATCCTTCGATTAGTTAGAGGCGGTTGCCAGCGAGACTAATTATAGGTAGATCGAATATTGTCGATACGGACTCTCGGATCGGCGAGATTCGCTACAATATATTATAAAACAGTCGAAAGTGTCATAAATTGATAGAGGAAAGTTACGACCCAATTGGATTAACGATTGAAAACACAATTTAAACAGGAAACGAAATCCCCTACACACGTCATCTGTAAGTTTTGTCGAGGATCGATTTCTTATCGAGACCATACAAACGTGACACGATCCGAGAAAAGTGATCTACGAAACAAAATAGGAATTTTTCACGGCGAGCGATTAAAAAAATCAAAACCAATGCTCGTGCTCGAGTGATATAATTTTCAATAATACACATCTTCTAAAAATATATAGATAAAACATCTCTGATTGCACCACATGAAAGATCAGTTCAAAAACTTATAGCATAACGCATAGTCCAAAAATTAATTTTTTGCCACGTTGGTCCCTTTTCTCGGATCGCGTCACATTACGTATCGAACATCTCCTATCGAAGCTAACGAAATATATTACCTATAATAATATTCCTACTCGAGTTAATAACTAGAGCTCTCGAGACTGTCGAGGCGACTGCACACTCTACGAATCGTAAGCAAATACCTATACTTACAATTAGTAGGGAGATGCGCTTCCAAGCAGAGCTTTCACTGCCTCAGTTCTCAAGACGAAAGATACCGTACGTTCGGATTTGGGTTTGGAAATTGTATGAAAAGCGTCTAAAATCAAACGTACGCGTAAGCGTGTACGAAATTATAATGGGTAGATACATATTCTTCGTTATATATATATTCTAATAACCGACTATACGTACGTGCTGTATTAGCCCATAAGATTTTGCGAATAGCGTCGAAACATTAGTTTCCTCCTTGATAATTATTGTAGAACTCGCCCGGGCATTTAATAATAAGGAATATCGGATACCTGTCTCGAGCAAAGCTTCATTGCATCTTACGTATACTCAGAGAAGTCGATTTCTATAGTTATACACATCGTGAGCTTGATAATGTTGCCTCCAACATCTATAAATATCACGTAAACGTCGAATTAAACAATAAAATCGATGTCGAATCGAAATAACCGTTTAGTAAAGAAAATTAGACCTCGATTAAAAATTGATTAATTTCTATCTTTCAAAGTATAGTAATTCCTCGCTACGATAAAATCGTTTATCTCAAAACTATATAATCGAAGGTAAAAGAGTAATTTTTTTTTAAATAGTAATTAATTCTGAAATATTGAATCTAAGAGAGAAAAAAACGTAATTTCTAGGAAGAAGTAATTCATTCGACGACACTAATTGGTTGTATATCGAAGACGGTGCAGATCGAATTACGTGACAGCTTACTTTATCCACGTAGTAATCGTACTGATTCCATTATTTCAGGGTACATCGAAACACTCGTATACACACGTACAAAGTTCAATGGATCGTTCGTGCGACGGTCGAGTTTCACAAGTCTCGTTGACGCTCGGAGATGGCCGTGACCGTTTTCCTTCGTGTCGTGCCTTCTTCGATCGACCACAGCTCGTCGACCGTACTCAAGTTCGCGATCGGGTTCGCGATCGAGCTCGTGAGAAACGGCATGCCCGATAGCTCTGACAAGTTTCCTCATCGATCGATGGTAATAAATGTTTCTACGCATGCGCGCCAATTATACCTCGATGAAATGGCACGTCTCTTATATTCTCCGATAGTTTCATTATAAATTATATCTCGGACTGAATATTTCACGACAACGACTTATCCATCAACGTTTTCCCTGTTATTACGATACAGCTCACTCTAGCTCTATAATCCCTCGGTCCGTACCGTTTCGAAACACCTGCGGTGGAACGAACCGCGTATTATATTCGAAGGCTGCGCACTCCCGAGAGACGCTCAAGATTTTATCGAAATCTTCGTGAAGCTGCGCACTCGAGAACGAAACCACAGAACTACACACACACAAAAATAAGGAAGATTTCGCTCCTTCGAACTTGATTTTCATAACTCATCGATCAATATTCTCGGCTTGATTCTGATTTTTATTTTCTTTCCTGAAATAATTTGTATATGGGCGTTTATGAGATAAAAATTGATAAATCACGATTATCAATCGAGCAAAAAATGATCTCATTTATTAAACTGATTATTACTTTGCTAACAATCGTTCGAAATTTTAGACGTCGTTTGATTCATTAAACAAAAGTTAACATTTTTCTATTCAATTAAAAAAAAAAATTGTTTCGTAAAGTCGATATTTTTTCAATTCTTTGATCAAATTAAAATCGTCGTCAACCTCGAAATCCTCAAATTCTCTGTATTTCGAGCGATAACGAAAGAAATGAGAAATAACTCTTTTCATTTCCTTTTATTTTCCGTATCGAACCGTGTTTTTCGCGCCACAAACCCACGTACAGTCGCAACAGAAAAATTATAAATTACGCGATTTATTAACGCCGTCCTCTCAAAGCCGATACGCGTCGTTTTCCTAAGAAAAATAACAATAACCGAAAAACAAAAGCAAAAGCACGTTTCAACAGGAACCGCACGTGCTGCGAATTTATCCCGAAAGTACTCCCATACATTCCACAGACATGGGACAAAACGTGCCTGACAGCATTTCAATTAATCCGCTCCGATTCGAATTGAATTTCACATATAGTACAGTAAATAACAAAATAAATAAATATATATATATATCCTCTCCAGGTAGACATAATCCATTCGGCAACCAAATAAAATCGTCTCTGTTCGTCAAAAGGGTGTCGACCTATAGATGCGTCCCAAAAAGCGAATGAAAATTCGATCGCGACAAAACTCAAATGTGTGTGTATCGAGTTTTTGGCGGGCCGGTAAAGGGAAACGAGAAGAAGCAGAAGTGTCGGAGCAATAGGAATTGAATGGGAGGAGGGAGGGTGAGTTTTAGAGAGGATGGGGGCGCAAGTCGGGACTGCAACAGCTTGCCCATAGTTCAACGCGGGGGCCCTCTGCTCAACAGCTCGCCGTGAATTTTAATGCGATTCGCGCCATGCTTACGTATGGGTACACGTGTACCATCTACATTCTACATATATGTATATATATATATATATATACGTATAACAGATCTGTACATCTAGTATATGCTCGCGTATGAATGTATGAATGCTAGATACGTACGTATATATAGACAAAAGTTCTTCGCTCGCGTGGGTTAATCGCATATCTTTTCTCGCAGCGGCGCGGGACCGAACCCAGGACCCGGGAGTAGATTTAATCACCTACGAAAGTGTGGCGGAGCGATAAATTGCGTAAACTATATGAGAACGGGACAACGGAGAGTGAGAGAGAGAGAGAGTGAGAGAGAGAGAGAGAGAGAGAGAGAGAGAGAGAGAGGGTGAAGAAAAATGGGGTTAGAGCGGAGAATTTATAAAACAATCGGGAGCACAGAGTTTTTATTTACGACGCGGACCCGTACGTGGATCGATGCGGTAACTGTATTATTAAGTGCAAATGTGCGGATGGAACTTGAAACCAAAATTTCGACGATGGTATTAAATAAAAATTGCAGGCATGATAATTCAAAGTATACGATTTATACATGGAGGCGTTTATAATTGTATTCTTATAAATATGAATTTTTTCGTAATTAAATTATTGTCGAAGTTTACTTCCTTTTTTTCTTTGTATACATACACGTATCGCTTTAAATTTATTTATCTTGGCGGATCAAGAATGCAAATAGCATGTAAGTTGGAAAATAAATAATCATTAGGTATATAGGAGGCTCGTATACGTATACAGGAGGCATTTTCTATTATTTAAATAGTTTTTCGTGCAATATAAATATTGTATATCTTATTACCAATAATATTTCCGTGACGCCAGCGAAAGGATAGCTGAGTGAAAATGTATAATTTGATCGTTGAAACATCCTACGATAGATTTGTTTATTTTTTCATTATTTATTGTTTCGATCAAACGAAACAAATTTATCGTGAAGAAAAATTTCGATATTACCCTTAGGTAATATTTATATAATTTTTTCGCGAGTAATTTTCACAAGCTATCGTTTCACGAGATAAAACTTTACCGTTCTAACATTTCTACTTGTAACGGTGATCGAATTTTGCCGCCTTTTTTTCAAATACGTCCATACACCTCGTATACATAAATATAGTATTTTCTGCCTCTTTACTTCCGGTGTATATTGTGGTTTCTCGATTCTTTGCTTCATCGTTCTTGTTCTCTCGCAAGATTCAGCATGTAGCAAATTCGTCGGACGTGTCCGGTCAAGCCGAACCGTCGTCCGGGACGACTAATGCCCCGGGAGAATCAGCCGGAGATGATCCTGGCTTTGTACGTGGAGAGCCGGATGTCGATACGGTAGGGTATACGTATAAATGTGTACCGCGTACTATATATCATATACAGGAACAGCAGCCGCAGCAAGAGTTACAGAGAAGTAGAAAGTTGCGGATATAAGGATACGGTGACCGATTATTAAAGGGCTGGGGGGATGTTCGTTTCTTTTCTCTTTTTGCCGAATATTCCAAAATAATATCTTTTTGAAAAAAATACAAAGTAAATAAATGCGTTCGCATTTTTCGTCAAAATAATGCAAAAAAAATGTTTCAACTGTGAGTATGCTGCAGATTAAATAATCATTTTTCATCCTCGATGGAATTTTTTTGGGGGTTTTCCGAATGCGATTTTATTTCAAATATACGATCAATTGTAAATAATTTTTATCCTGAATTATTACGTACGTACTTATTATTACAAAATTTCATCTGCCATTAAAATATTGATAATACTTATTTAAAAAATAAACAGAAAAATCATCCGAAATATGTAAAAAAAATGTTGAATTCCTAAAATAAAAAAATTTTCTTCCTCACCCCCGACGTAAATCGCCCCAATCAACAGGAAAGTAAATACGATACGTTCGAATACATTTTATATCAGTTACCCGACAATTTATTGGGGTCGTTTGTTTCAATTTGTCTGATTCTTGAAAATTGTATTTAACCTACTTGTATTAATATATCTCGATGTAATACGACAATAATAATTGAAATTATAATCAATGTATGATTTTCACGTTTAAATACCCCGTTGGAAAATGAAAAACGTGAACAGGTATTATAATCGTGGCAAAAAAAAGGACTCGAAATTATCGATATTATTTGTTCGTCAAAATTATAAACTTCTCACACTTTCCAATTCAAATTGCGAATTGATAAAAAAAGGTGAGCTCCGCGGAACGTTCGCGAAACTCTTCCGTCCCGGGAGGTCGTACATCTTGCTACGGGAGCGTGTACTGCGGATGCCAATATAGACAGGCCAGATTGTGCTCGGTGGCCAACGACTATACAGTCGAGTTTCGATACGCGGTCGGCTATAACCAGAGAGCTGGGAAAGCTACTCATGGAACGATAATAAAAGAAATATACGTGTACACGCATTAGCAACGTTCTATATATATATATATATATATGTATATATATATATTGGTAAGGATACGTACGTGTAAAGTACATGTGCCTTCTCACTCGCTCAGCCTGCGGTGAAACGAGTAGAAAGGAACACGCGAGAAGCAGTCCGAGAAAACACCAGAGAGAAGAGTCGAGAACGAACCACGAGAGACGTATATTAGCCGGGAGAGGGGAGAGAGCCAAAAAGAGAGGAAAAAGGATAAATATAGGGTGCGAGGGAAGGATGGAACGTTGAAAAAAGAAACGAGAAACTTCAGCAACCGGTCTACCTGCACCACCAATCCTGCACGGTTCAGCTTCCAATCTGGCAACTTATGTGTGTACTTACATATATATATATGTGTGTAAGGGCGTGTGTGTAAGTGCGTATGTGAGTACACCTGTGCAACAAATACAAGTAAAACCCAACGTAACGTTTTTGGCGAGACTAAGTTGGATTATTAAAATATCTTAAGCTCTAAGTATACCTACTCTACCGGTAGATTTTATTCGACGGCCAGTTTTGTGTCGATTTTTTATTATTATCGACCAAACTCAAAAATGCAAGTTTGGATTTATTCCACGATTATTTTCGTTCAAAATTCATTTATCATTTATTGCATTGTTTTTTAATTCGATTCTGGCGAGTTTTTAAAGCGTTTTTAGGACATTCTAAAATTAATGAGATGATTAGCGGTGTTCGAGGATCGATATTAATTGAACTTTCTTGAAGTAAATTTCGTTGCTATTCTTAAACAAAAACTTAATTAAGCTTTTCAGGTATATTTAAAGTACACTCCAATGTTTGATCCGCGTTCTATACGAAAGGTCAAACTTTCTTCTGTAACGCTAATTATAAAACTATTATTTTCTCTAAAAATATCGTATCTTACAAGTATAAGCAACAAAATTTATCCGAAAAACGTACAAAATCAAAAATGCCATAAACACATTTTTTCAAAATCTAATCTTTCGAAATGACATTTATCGAATCTCGTTTAACGCTCTGTCGTTCGATTTATTAACGTTACATAACGTTATATAACATTCACGGTATAAATGATAATTTATATGCGCATGAAACATTTTACGTCACAATACGTAGTGAAAAAAAAACCCATAAAATTTTCAATCATTTGTTCGCATGACGATAATGGGGCCGATGGTAACTCGTCGATAGCCCACTTAATTATCCGCGTATTCATTGACATCCTAAAAATCCCTATATTCCATTTTAAATATAAATTCATATGTGTGTATATATTATGATCGTTATACACCTTAAGGGTGAAGGAAAGAGATGGAAAACCATAAGCACTGACCACGTCTAAGTAACGTCCGAACGCTTTGCGGACGGGAATATTAATGTAAAGCTGGGCGCGGCGTGTACGCCGAGGCTCCAGAGGCAATTCAACATATAGGCCTTACCTGTATGTTTATGTGTGTGTGTGTGTGTGTGCGTGTGCATATATATATACATACAAAATGTAAGCGTCTCAAGATCGTATCTCTGTAGACTACTCTCTCGGGTTTAAAAGAGCACGGTTTCTCTAACAGGCAACGAGAGACGCGAGCATGGCATGATAGAGGCTCAACCTTGCTACCGCAGAGGAAAAGAGAAACGCGCGAAGTGCCGCAGGCGGAGCAGGTTGCTGTCGGTTCGCGTCCATGGCGCTCGCTCGCTTCCTCTGTACCAAGTGCCTCGTTTTCCCCACCCCTGCGAGATACGCGCCCAACATCCACTTGTACGGTCCATCCGTTTCTCTGCCACATATACACCGAAATATATCGCGATTTATTGATACTTTTTCTATCTTCTCTCGTATATCTTCTTTCAAAAACATACGAGATTGTTCATAAGCCAGAATAACTATTTAACGAATGCGTTTATTTTTTGTTCGTATGTATGTTGTAAAATGTGTAACGTCGACAGGTCGATGATGTTACGGGAAATTGGATCACTGGCGATCTTTGCGCAAAGAGAACGAAGAGATCGAGCGAGATTTCCTGAGCTGAAAAACTTTGGAAATGTTACAAGATAATTGAATAAAAAGATATAGTACAAATGAAAAAAAATTGCGCAGCCCGTCGAAGCTGTATGCGAACTTCTGATTGAATCAAATTTTAGCTATTTTATAAACATTTAATTTAAAAACGCCGATATTTTGGCATTTATTCCATTTGAACCAAACTCAAGTATTTTTCGAAAATCGAACAAATTTGTCGCGAATTCATGGATTAGTTCAGCGAACAAAATAAATCTACAGCTATTAAAGTTAATTAATAGAAACAATGTTTAAATTAATGCTCTTCGAATGAAATACGAATTTTTTGGTCAAACGAACAGCATCTTTTTCGCCTCATCCATTATTCCTGATTGGTTTGGTTGTCGGTGCTGGTAATTCTTTTTCCCAAACGAATGAAAAAGTCGTTGATTTTTTCGATAAAAATCGTTTCGACGACTACTCCACCAATATTGCCTTGGTAGTAAATCTGATTGTAAAAAAAAAGAAACAAGAAAAGAAAAACTGTAATTTACAGTAAAGTTGACTCGACGACCTCGCGATGCATGCAAAGCCTCTCCGTGTGTGTGCCGTTCGGACTATCTAGATCTCTGCTGGTTCTTCGGCTTTCCTGTTCCCCATTCCCTCTGTTGCGCTCCCCACTCCTACACTCGACCGGTCTCGCAAAGTGCACCGGTCGCGCGACTCCTCTCGTGGACCACTCCAGACCGATCCCAAGCACACACATCCACGGAGCTCTCGACTAGCGCCCTCCGTGTGCGTGTGCGGCAAGCGCAGCACGGTGTATAGAGGCAGCGAGACGGTGGCGCGCGCGTCGTGTCCGATGGTGGGGGTAGAAACGCTCTCGGTGAAAAGATCGGTAGTAAGAGAAAAGGGAGAGAAAGAGAGTGGAAGCAAAAGGATCGAAAAAAAGAAAACATATCGGCCGGGTGAACAAGGAGTTATCCGCAGGTATATGCTCCTTTGTTCCTCGTTTTTCGAAATTAATGGCTGTGAGTCCGTCGCTCCGTTCTTTTTTTTGTTTAGTTTTTTTTCTCTATATTCCTCTCCATCTCTCTCGGGTGTTTCATGGAACGAATGAAAGAAACGGAAGGGAAGAGGATGATCGGACGAGGCCGTATTATCCGGCGCGAAGAAGGAGCCTCTCCCTCTCATTCCCCTCTGCCTCGAGGGGAATAAACAGCGGTCGAGGGAGAGCTAGGGAGGGGTGCAGAGAAAAGTATACTCCGTACAGTAGATACAACCTGGACTCGGTGATGCTTCAATGGTGAATGCATAGTCCCATCGGCACAAGCAAGCAGCGATGGTCCTCTAATGGTACTGGATATAGTATTATTAGTGATTGTTGCTTATGTATATTATAGACATTTATAGATAGATAGCGTGTGTGTTGGTGCGAAAGTCATCCAGAGCCTTCCGTTACCGCAACGTACGCCTGCGAGTGTCGATCGACTCGAACTTGTCTTTTCGATTCCATTTTACGTTACCGCTATGAACACCGAATGATTGGTAAACACACCTATTTTTACGGTCAATTAACAACACTGTCCTCTCAAGGCAAGCGCAATAATTATTCATAAGTATAATTCAATGTTTTACGTTGTAATATAGGCACAATTTCGACATGACGTTATATTCATTAGTCGGGCTGGCGCTATATTTCTTCGAATCACATCGATCGTAGTCAAAGTAGCTTTGCTCATTGATTTAATTCGTTGAAAATTTTCGTCAATGAAAACTTGATTGACCGTCAAGTGTGAGCTCCTTCTTTTTCGTCTTGTTTGTTGAAGAGAAAGAGGAGGGAATCTATCTCCGAGACGGCCTGCCGCCCGAGTCGGACAAGTAGCGGCAGTACAATACTCGCCCGCGCGATGTCGCCACCTGTATGGCGCCATCGGCCGCGAGGCGTCGAGCTCGTTATAACCGAAAGTTGAAGGCAGAAAACAAGAACGTCACACGCGACGAATAACAGTAATCGCGTAGCAGTGCACCAGTGCCACTCTATGTGTCCACGGTAGAGTAGCTTGAGGTAGTATAAGGTGTTGCGAGCTCCTTGCTCAATCGGAGTGGGCTGGAACGGATTACGCCGAGAATGCTACACAGTCGAGCGGGAGGAGCCGCCTTTTCATAGTTGGCTCTTCGTTAGTAGGTTACAAGCTCGCAGCTACCTCTCACGGCAGCCAAAGGTCTTGGCTATATGCGAGTAAAGCAGTTACATATATAGAGGGCGTTCCACGTCAAACTAAACTTGCTCTTATCGTTAGTTTCGCCACTTTTTTCATTTTCAACGTATTTCAACCTTTTTCATAAAAAATAACGGAAAAGAAACCTATTATTTTTGTAAAACATATTTGGTAGCTTGGGCTACAACGTAACAACGAGCATACCAGTAACTTCGTAATGCAGCTCATCAGATCTAAGTAATAATATAGTAAACCTAATGATTAATTATATATTGCGAATTATTCGTTAATTATATCGATTTAATTACTCCAATTATATGAATCAATTCATTGAAAACAATAATTATCTGCCGACGATAATTTAAATACAATAACGACAAGGATTATTATCATTACTATGTTTTTCGATACGAATAATATCATGCTTTATGGTAGATTATACGCGCAATCTCCATACGTAATTAAATTAATTTTATCAGACCGCAAATTTACCATTCGCTTTATTCGATCGTTCCAAATCTTATTTCGTTTGTTAATTAAGCAATTTGCATTTTTTTCTCACCTAAGACTTTATCGTATCTGCTGTTATTATTGTCATCGACGTTATCATTGTCGTAACCGTTATTATTATTATTCAAGAAGAAAGAAAATAAGGATGAATGTCGATTTGGCTCGAAACGGCCCATATCTATACGACATGTATATCAGTATGCATATTGGGGCATTCAACGTCTCTGCTTCCCGAGCCCAACCTGTATGAGAGGGTAAACGTTTACTTAAAAGATATCATCGCTAGCAGTACGCGCCGGAGGTAAGTCCTCCGGGTACCGAGACGGAAACAAGCTCTTCTTCTGGAGCCCCCCCCCTCTCTCTCTCTCTCTCTCTCTCTCTCTTTGCTTCGTTCCCGGGTTGGCGCTTGGTGTTCGACTCTCCTTTTCCTATCCTCAAAAGCCTCGAGTCTTTTCCAGAGGTTGGACCAAGAGATCGAGCTATACCGTCGAGACGCGATACACCAGGGAGAGTTAATCAACGAAAGCGCTATAGCAACGTGCATTATACCTAATCTCTCGTTAGAATCTAATCGCCGCTACATCTTCTTGAGACTCGACTCTTTTAACAACGTGAGCCCAAACGAGAAGGTCTTTATTACAGAAACGCGTTTATTTCTTCATGTACGAGGAGTCCCTCGACTTTGGTCACGCACGACATTCTCTCGTGTTGTACCGAATCAATAATTAATGATGTCCAGACCGTGTTTCGGCACGACAATAAAAAAAAACACAATACCAGACACGGGCTTTTTATTTATTTACAAGATTATTCGAATCAATTTTTTAGTACTCGGCCCTGAGGGAAAATCGTAAATTTTTTTGTATATTTTTTTTTTGCACCACGAATTTGATACTTTCTGTATTTTCACGCTATCCACTTCATTTCGGTCGTGGAATTTTTCGTTCGGATACATTATTTTTAATTAAGCTTAATGGATCGATTCATCTTCGCCAGGGTAGAAACAATGATTCCTCGATTCTTTTGGGACGAATCTCCTTTTTGTTAAAAGAAAACACGATTTTAAGTCTCGAGTTATGAATATTAATAGAAGAATAAAGTTTTTTATAATTGAAATTGTCAATTGTGATAAATTTGCATTTTTATTACGCGAATTTCAAGAATCAAAATGTTCTTTGACATGTTTTTGTTAATAAATCTTTGGCATTATTACATTCGAAACTGGACTTTCGTGAACGTGCAATAACGTATTTAATTTAGTTTCTCGATGTACGTCGTAGCACTCGAAGTGCCCGAAGGAATTTGATATTTAAAAAACTCTTCAGAAAATTATGAATTCTTAACATTTTTTCGGTATACGTAATTCGATTATTCCGCAGTATTATTATATCGGAAAATGATTTACGTTCGCCGATTCGTTTCCTATACATAACTCCCGGGTGAACAAATTCCGCTGCATATTGTTTTTTCTTCCCTTACTCACGTGACCCATTTAAAATGAGAAAAATTTAATCCACGCGAAGGTAAAGAATTTTTCAATTCTTCCATTAATTACAAATCTCTAGAATTTTGTCTCACGGGCAGGAGATAAAAACTATCGGTATGAAAAAAAATTACGAGAGCTAATACAACCTCGAGATAATCGAGTCAATAAAAATATTTAGCAAACTCCGAAAAATTTTGCCTTCTTTCCTACCATTATGAAAAATTACAATAATGACTGGAAATTACATTGACAACGAATGAACTAAAACAAACAAAAAACTGATATTATTAATATTTCGCTTGGGAAACGCAAATGAAGGATTTTCAATTTCTAGGTCCAGAGATTTGCCGGTACGTGTTCGTGTGTACGTAAAGCAGCGGCTCCTACGCTTCTCCCATCTCTTCCAGCCTGATATTGATCGAGGGGACTCCCGCACACGGACTAACATGCATATTCACATACCGTACGAGCAAAAGCCTGCGGCCAAAATACTATTGAATTCTTTATCGCGTTCAATATTTTGTCTGGTGAACTACGCAAAATCGATTAATTGCACGACAATCCGCAACCTCGTCAGTAGTTATTAATTTAAGAATTTCAGGAAACTAGGCACTTTATCCATCAAAAACAAAAGTTCGATGATTGCGCCATCATAGATTGTCGTGTCGTGTAGTCGAAGCCTCTATTTTCAATTTCCTCGACTATCAATCATATGACTTTGTCTATTATCAATCAAATATCGCAAGGTCGAGAGGAGCAATTATAAACATGATAAACAATTTACCACGTTTGTTCGTAGAAATTACTAAAGAGTAATTGTCACAAATGACGATTTTTTTTGCTTTGTGAACAATTTTTAAAATGAATATGCAATTATTATTGTTATTGTTAATTCTGTTATTATTATTAATCTTATTATTATCATTATTATTACTGTCATTCTCATTGTTATTGGTCTTGGTGTTGTCATTATTCTTATTATTATTATTATTATTAGTAGTAGTATTACCATTACGATTATTTTTTCGCATAATACCTATAAAAATGTTAAATTACCATAACATCAGAAATAGTCAAGTCCAGGACGAATAATATTAGGAATCGAGAGCGCCTCGTCACATATTCCCATCCGATCTCGAGAGTTCGATTCTCGGAGCTCGAACCGCACAGGTTTCTCACGATGAGAAATATTGGCCGTTGATGGATTCTCCATGGAAAAAAAAGTATCGACTAGACGCGACCTCTACAGTTGATGGAACATTTACTTGGAAAAAAATATATATATGTGCTCGAAAAAATTGAAGGATTTTTTTTCGTCCAATAAAATTTTCAATATTTGACAGCACGTAATTTTGGTTGTGTTCGTCTTTCACATCCCTCGATAGTTTTTTTTCATTGATATCTAACAAAAATATTTGTCAAAAAGTAATGGGGAGAAGATTTCTTTCTTAAATTTTCTAGTTAGTATTTTTATGAAAATTATTAACTATAATTTTTAGATCGCATTGCAAAGTACGAAGGTTTTACTACACATTTATTTTTTGATAGCGGATACGATTTTTTTCGGTGAGTTACGGCTATTCGAATCAAAAGATGAACTTTTTACTCCGAAATTCAATTTTTCCTGAAAAATCAGGCTTATAAAAATTTTAAAAGATTAATAATGAAACTAAAACATTAAACTAAAACTCTTGAATGATTTTATTGGAATGGAGGACAGATTATTTTTTTCACTCGTTACAGTGTCCTAAAAACAGTAAATAAAAAATCACCCCAAATACCTTCTTTAAACTCGATGACGTTTGCAGGTCCAAAAGTCCCAGTTTTTAAGCTTCAAAATAGTTACAAAACACGAAATGCGATGTGAAATAGCGACCTTCTATTTTTTACTACTACAAATAAATTAACCGAATGATTCTTAGGTTTTTTTTTATAAGAAATCGACCGTTTGTAATAATAATTGTAATAACACAATAAATGAATAAAACCGGCCGACGTTCGTGATAAAACGAATAAAAAGAATGATTATCTTTTCGAAAATTCACTAATACAATTTGACCAAGTATTATTCAAATTTCACGTAGACTCTTTCTCAACATTCATTAGGAGAGTAGGTTTTTGTACGTTACTAAGATAGAATTGAAGATCCATGCATATTTTGTACGAGTCAAGAGTACATAGAGTGGGTGAAACAGTGTGAAAAGTTTTGGCAATTTAAATTGTCTATTGCCCCCTCCTACGCCTCCTTTTAGCAACCCTCTTACTACCACGCCCCTTGCAGAAATGAGATGTTGAATAGCTGGAGTAGGGTACCGACCAGCGTTGGTCGTACAATCTCCCTTCCAATTACTTCTTCAAAGCTAACTTGCTTCATTTAACTACACTATACGTCGAAAAAGTTCGTCCCATGATAGACCACACTGGGGGTTATAATACATATAATCTGAGCACGGCAGAGAGAGAGAGAGAGAGAGAGAGATAGAGTTCACCAGCTACGACGACGAACAAAACGTTAAGCTTGCGGCCAATAAAACCGATTTAAGTTTCTTTGAGGGAACGGTCGCTGCAATGTTCTATGCCAAATTTCTTGCAAGCGAATATTTTAATACACCTTTCCGGCATTAGTGTGAAATGAGATAAATGAATTTTTCGTGAAACTTCCGATACTTGCATTATAAAAACAAAAATTATGGCAAGAAGCAATGTTTTTCCGAACTTCTTTCTCTCTTTTTCTCTCTCTCTCTCTCAGGATTGAACTAATTATCCCATAATGTGGCTTTATTATTCGAGCTTATAACTCATTAATCATTTTTTGTCATCATGGCCGGGGATTTACATCGAGGACTCCGCAGTCGAACTCGTTAAATGTTCTATCGCGGCCATTGTAATTAAACGCGAAAAAAATGCATCGGACGAGTAAGTTAAAAAGTTTTTTTTATTTGTAGGACAGAGAAATTATAATGACGAACGTAATGAATAATTAAGCATATTTATTTGGATACAATTTCTCGTAATATTATTTTGGTCGTTGAAAAAAAGAGATTTTCATCGAAAGTTATAACCGTTTATTATTGTAGATGCCATTACTCGGATTTAGCAGAATTTTTAATTATTCGTAAAGAGATTAATGGTCGTTCCGACAGTTTTTAATTATAGAGTTGAAACTTTTAATGCAAATGGGACAGAGGATAAGCATTACTGATATTCACATTGACAACATTTAAAATAAAATTGCAATTTTTCCCTATCTTCGTTCCGAATTCTTCTCCCATCAATGACACATCGAATACGCTCATAATAGCATCGTTCTCACCGTGTCAAAATGTTGATAACGAAATTTTCAAATATTACGCGACAAGCCGTGAAGCAGGACGAATTTCTCGGTCAAAGAAGCCACGGCGACCGTGTTTCGGTCATGTCGTCGCCAGAGGGCTCCTCGACTATAATCAGGATAAAGCGGGGATTCGTGTGAAGAGGAACGAGAAAAGAAAACGAAGAAAAAAACAAAAAAAACAAAAATAAAAAGAATTAAAAAGAAGAAAAAAGGTCCTCGGTCTGTGACAAAAGTTAAACGGGAACCTTGCTGAAGGTCGAGGCGTCAGAGATCGAGAGATTTGAGAAAGGTTGGCCGGGCGTCCTTTGTGCCTGTTATACTCGACTCTCTTGTATACGAAATTACACCAGCCCCCGTTGAACCAGCCTCGTCTTCGTGTTATTAAGTAAATAAGGCATCGACGCCCAGGCCGAGTTGGCCGAGAAAGGGTGGCCCTACATATATATATATATGAATATATAGGTATCACGTAGGGTACGTAGGTACGATGGTAAAGCGAGAAGGGTTTCCATCTCATCTTCTTCTCTCGGTGCAGGTGTGGTAGTATATATAGCACGGTGCGGTTGAATCTCGAGAGTTTCAGCCGGGCGATTCAGGAACCCCACCTTCCCGCCACCATCTCCTCTCTCGTTCTCTTTCCCAGCGGCTTTCACGAAATCAGGTATGCTTGCGGCTTGGGCACACGAAACCGCAAAGATTCTCGTGCTCCTTCCCTTTACCAGACGTATAACCTCTGCACGCGGATTCTCGCATTATAATGTACAACATAGTGCATTAATACGCGGTGATATAACAGGAAAAACGGGAATAGCTTTTGCCATAAAATCCAGAACTTTCCTGAATTTTCGTTCATCCCACTGGTATCTTTATTATTATTATTTTCTTCTTTTTTTTTAATTTGCCCTCGCCGCTTTTGCAGTTGGGAGTTTCTCGTCCGATGCTCTCGAGATTATTATTTCTCGTACTCGACGGTATGGTAGCAGTTGGTACGAACAAGTTGTCCGATATTCATATGCGATCTCATTTCAGCGTTACGTGCACATGTGCACTCTGCAGATTATGGAAATGGAAAGTGATTTTTTTATTTTATTCGTGCAAAAAAGTCGATAAGTCTCGAGAAATCAATTAAAAAGTACTTAAATGGAAAGTAATACGAGGAGGAACGCCTTTGAAAGGTGGCGTAACGAGGTGTGACATCTCGCGGACAATTCTTGCAACCGTGGCGATGCGACCAAGTGATATCCGTCGGTATATATCAGGAGCTGAGGCAAAGGAAAAAGCTAACATAACCTTTCGAAGTTTCAGTCAAATCATTCTCAGAAATGACTATCGATGAAAACAGCCATTAAGGTCTATTCGATTTAATTTTATAGCAATCTCTCCTCCACTCATGCATGGCATGGGATACCTTTCACCACGACTCGAGAGGAAGCACGATACAGTCCGACCACTTCGAAAACGGGATTCGTAAATTCTCCAGCGCGACGCAACTGATCAGATGGCAATTTAACTTAGCTAACAGAGAATTATGGCAAAAAACGGCTAAGCTAGATTTTTTTTAATTCGCTTGAGGTGTGGCCGAGAATTGGCAAATCGTATTTCACGGCTATTTTTCTCTTTCTCGTACCGAATACAACCTGTAACGTTGCTGCTTAAAAAGGCATTGGCAGAAACCCATGTCTAGCTGTAACATTATAAATTTTTCACTTCGATAATGCACGATTCAATATATCTCGCAAATTGACAGACGTGCCTGAGTGACGGCCGAAGCGATGCTGTAAAATTGACGCCGTAATTACCACGAGCGCCTTATTGAAATTCGCAAATAATCCTAACCAGTCAATCTTAATTATAAGCCGCACGGCAGTCTACGATTCGATAATGCTACCATTAGGATTTTTTTAAATTAATATGTGTGACGTCCGAAGAATTTCAGACACATAGCACCATACAATATATCCCGTCTTCGAGACGTAACCAAAATAAAAAACAACATCAACACATATATATTCAAATACAAGTGTTCGTGAGTAGAGATATAGTCTCGCTTCTCAGTCTAACGTCTATAAATACCGATGGTCATTATTTCGTTGGTCTCGCCACTGGCACCTGTCGTGTGGCTTCAGGTAAACAGATACGAGCGAGCATCGCCACACTCTTTGCTTTTGCTCTTCCTCGCGGCTCCCTTCTGCTCTCTCTCGCTCTCTCTCTCTCTCTCTCTCTCTCTCTCTCTCTCTCTCTAGCTATCCCTCTCGCCCCTTTCTCCCTCTTGATTTCATCGTGGAGTGGCAACGGCCGGAGGGGAGACGACAAAAGGGATTCGAGATATATATATACGACATATATAGAGATCTCGTAAGTGCGATAAGGATACCGATAACGTGACTTAGCAGCGTTCAAAGAGCGAGAGAGAGAGAGAGTGAGAAGAAGAGGGACCTGCCACGAGAGTACCTGTAGCGAGAGCTCGAGAGGACGGTGACGATCGTCCAAGTGGTGCGGTCGTAGTTCGAGTGAGAGAAAAAGAATTCAGAAGCACAGGTGAGAAAGAGGGAGAGAGAGAGATAGGGTTGAAAGAGGGGAAGGAGTAAAAGAGAGAACGAATGAGATCGCCGCCGTTGCCGTAGCGGTCGTACACCAGCCCGTGAAGGACTCGAGGAACAGCAAGTGGCGACGGGGTTAAGGAGGGGATGGGAGGCAGAAGTGAACAGAGGGGAAACTGACTCCCCGGCGGCTGCTGCCTACCTAACCGGTCCAGGAATCCGGGGCCACGCTTACGAACCAGTGGATATCAACTACATCCTCTCTCTTACTTGCTTTCAAAAACTCTCGCGGCTTCTGGTCTACGTATACGATCAATAATAATCCATAACAGATCCACACGGCTCGCTTTTTCAACTCGTCAGACTATATTGGCCGCGTAAAATCGATTTTATCATTTTGTCCCGGTTCATAGTTGTCGTTGATCACCCGTGCCGTCAAAACGGCGTCATTGTGCGGAAAGTTGGACTACACTGTCGTCGACCGAACTGCACTAAACGTATTAAAGCTCGACGCGGCCCCTGAAGACCCAAATTCCACTGCAGCACCCTCGAGTGACAAGCGAATGTACTACTGCACCGCCATGCGGAAGCGTATTGTACTATAGTGCTTTCGTGCAGAAACGAATTGAACTAGAGCGCCCTCAAGCAGAAACGAATTGAACTACAGCGCCCTCGTGCGAAAATCAATTGTACTTTTAAGTTTTACTCATTCATTCGGTGATGATTCTTATTATACGCTATATTTTAACGATAATGCCTATGTTATTGATACGTGACGGAGAAAAAAGAATTGTTGTTGGAATGACAGTTAATAGTTATTGTGAAAAAATAAGGTAGTTCTCTTTCGGAATAATTTTTAATATGCGTTTATTCCGTGAGTAATCAATTTCGATCTACGAATTAGAGGTATTTACCAGGTTTTTATTACATTTAATCTGTCATCACCCATGTAAGGCCGATGGGATTTCAATCAATTGCAGGGTTGACATCTAACGCGTTAAAGTCTCCGATGGGGCGCACATCTTCAGCGATATAACCAATAGTTCGAGGGAAGAACGTCTGGCCTTTTGCCTTAAGATATAGGTAAAAGTATGTACGTGGTAGTAATGGACCGCGAGTAGGTATACTGGCGAAGACGTATGCGCGCCTAGCTAGCCCTCCAGACCTCGCAATTAGTTGGCTCAGCGCCAATTTTACCCTCTGCCTGCCTTACCAGTCTTTTCTTTTCCGTAATTTCTTCCTCGAACATATAAACCACCTACTTCACTAGTACGTACATTCCGTTCGGTGTACCACCTACACCCCTACACGTATTTATATACATCTACAAGTGTCATATTTGTGTGGTCTTTATTATATGAACATTTCCCCTTCTTTAGGCTTTACTCTTTGAGCGACTAAAAAGAAAATTGGGACGTACTCTTAGCTCAAAATCTGTGCCAGAATGTCGTTGGACGAACAACGAGAACTAAATGAAAACTATTACTCAAACTGCTCTCATTGAGCGCACATGAGATCAAAGATTTGTCATATACGGCAAATATGATGTTCTTGTTCCAGATTTTCAGCACACTATCAGTGCGAACTTGAAACAAATTACGCAATTTCACATTTTCGACCAGGAAATTGGTAAAAACAACAGAAACAAGGATGTTATAATTGCGTTTCTCGGAAAAGTTCCGTTACAACAATTTTTTTATAAATTCATGATGAAAAAAAGCCAATTCACCCCTCCAATATTCATACGTTCAGGCGAATATCGACTTTTGGATCTCGGAATCAACTGTTAGGTCGAATTATGCTTTGGAGCAAGCTACGTCCATAAAATGTTTATAAAATCATAGATTTCTCATTGATCGCGAATATAATATCATTATTCCTGACTTTGATCGATCCACCAGTGAAAACAATTGCTTGGAAAATGATCGATAATGCTACTTTATTCGAATGGTTTACTTCTCTCGATTGATAACTGGATAATTCGCCGTAGTCACTGAATAATTTAATGAAAATAAAAACATTAAAAAAATAAAACTCAACTATTCCAAGTCTAGCCTGAACGATGAAGCAAGTGATAGAGCAATTTATGTATAAAGAAGGAATAGTTCATAAAAAATCTTTTATTCATTCATCCCGTCAATATTTTATAAACGTTTTTTGAACGCAAACAAAATATAACAATTTTTCCAAGAATGTAACGATAATATTCATGAGAAAAGAGTGGTAATATAACGATCATCTCGATATGTATTGGCCATTATACATGTTAGGTAGAAAAGCTTCAGCGGAGAGGGAAAAATAAAGAGTGGACGATGGCTCGTTTGTTCTCGGTAGCCTATTAACGCCCGCAGCATATAAATGCAGCCTACATCTCGCGAAACGATAATATTCATGAAGGCTTTGCACGAGAACCCCGTTGATGTCGATAACGATGAGTAGTATCACTTCCCTTGTACTACCCACTTATTCTCATACGCGGCATAGTATTCTCAATGATCCAATCAAATGCCCATCTAGATGATTTAAATTTATGCAAAATTGACCTAATTATCGAGTCTATTATTTTTCTTTGACTTTATAGTGGAAGAAACATTGTTTTCGCATGACCAAAAAAATGTCGATATGTGACGCGATCCGAGAAAAGGGACCTACGCGGCAAAAGTTTTTTAATTTTTTGATTATGCATTATGCTATAAGTTTTTGAACTGATCTTTCATGTGGTGCAATCAGAGATGTTTTATCTACATCACTTTACAAGATATGTATCATTGAAAATTGCATCACTGGAACACGAGCATTGGTTTTGATTTCTTTAATCGCTCGCCGTGAAAAATTTATATTTTGCCTCGTAGGTCCCTTTTCTCGGATCGTGTCACATATGATTAGGTCGCTTGAAATATTCGCGATAGTCGAAACATCTTACTTAGGAAAAAAAAGGAAAGAGTAATTGCGCTTGCACTATTAATTACTAGAAATATTCGTCTCTAGTTTTTTCTTTTACCATTTATGGGAAATATTTCCGATTCTGTGAAGAGCTTATAAAGTCTCTTTGCAAAACAAAATGTCATCTCAATTAAAACGAAAATTTGATAAAAGTGAAAACTTCGTTTTGTATAATCGCAATAAACTTTGATAAATCATGAACATTCTGGCGAATATTTACGTCCTAATGTCATCCAATTTTGCAAAAGTATCCAAATTATCAATCAAAACCCCAATTAATTTTTCATCATCCAATTCTTATTGAAAAAATCGTCGACACCAACTAAAAAGTGTTCACGAAAAATCCATGACAATCAATCGTTAAATATAAATTATCTCCCGTTAAATTTGAGACGTTGCAGAGGAAAAAGACATTGCGAGAATTGATTCGCCAACATTTTCTTTGGTCTAGAATTTTTCTTCGATACCCCGATAATACAACGTTACATTTGATTTACGGAGTTTTCCAAACGATCACTTTCGTTTTATTAGCGGGTCGGATTTTTCAATCCACGCTACCACCTCTCACGTCTCACTCACAATCAGCCTCGTTTCAACTTTAATTTGGACGTATCCAACGATCTACCGTTCCATACAGCAGTGAAGAAAAAATCTTTAAATTGGTGCCATAAAATACAATTTATGGATTTGGGACCATTTCCCTCACTCGAAGAGAGGTCAATCGTAAATTTGCCCGAGTTTATCCGGTCTCGCGATCGCACGATTTTTGGACTTCGGCGTTTTATTTATTATTATTATTGTTTTGTTGTATCATTGTATTTTTGTTGCACCAAAATCCTCGATATTCCTCACATCGATCGTTGGGAACATCTGGGTATAATTCCACGCGGAGGTCAACACGATGATAAAAACGTTCGCCGACGGGGCCAATGTATAAATATGTTTTTTTTTCTCCTCGATTTATTATTCATTGACCCGGTGGAATTCGATGAATTTCCTTCGGCAATAAAATATGCCGAGGGTTCGAGCGAACCCTCGAGAAATTAAAAAGAAATAAAAACGGAAATACATGTTTTTCTTTCCAACGCGTAACGGAATAAATCTTTAAAATAAATTTACGAAACGCTTGAATTTCGCTTCTTTATTTGCAAATCACGAATATATTCAATCGCCAAAATATTATTAAAAAAAAAAAAAAAAAAAAAAAAAAAAACAAGACACAAGAACGGCGAAAGAAAATTTGAAGAAGCTCGTGTGATTCTTTTCAAGCGTACGTATCGGCGATCGATTTTTTTCGCATGATCGACCGTCGAACAAGTCCGTCCGAGCCGTTGCGACGATACACGTGTAAGTATATCGTCAAATATTCATCGGTCGACGAAAAAAAAAAATAAAAACTAGAAAAAAGTTTTTCACCGCGCGTATAAAATTTCTCTCGACTCTTCCGCGTATATCATTCGGTAGTGCGAGCGCGGTGGGTTTTTCCGTGGATAGGAACCCGGCGAAAACTTGTACAAGTTGTTATTGCATTCCGGGGCGTGAAGTTCTTGCTCCGACGAGAAGTTTACAACGGATGGACTGTTACGTATTACCGTCTTATCGCGAAAGAAAACTGTACACGAGCATCGTTCGAATTTACAAGAAAAAAAAAAAAATAATTAATTTAAAATGATTCGACGTAAAAATAATCGTGAATGATCGTCGTCGAGAGAAAACAATAACTTTTCATGCGTTCTTATAACTAAATATTATAACGCAATATTTTTTATTCAAAGATTTTATTTATTAATCTATCAATCGTTTATTAATTTATCGTTAATAATATTAATTTTATTATTATTATTATTGTTGCCATTGTTATTAGTATTCCTCATGGTGGAAACCATTGTCGTCGGATAATTTGTTCGATGCAAATATATATGTGAAATTTCAAACTTTCTGTACGACGTGACGAGCGTCAAGTTCGACTTGTCGGAAGCCTCGGCCCCTCTAAAAGATTCGAATTTGATAAAATTTCAGATTTCATGAATACATTCTGGAAATATAATTTGTTACGTTAATTTTTGGATAATTTTAAATACTCGAGTATGAAAACCTCAAATTTTGTTTCACCGAAACTTGCACTTCTCTGTCGAGGCGAGTGAAACGTTTCAACGCAAACAAGCCGCGGACTATCTCGTTGAAAAATTGGAGCAAAGAGATGCAAATTGGAACGTCCACACTGCTTTCACGTGATTTTCGCCAATTTACAAAGCTCCCTCAACGAGGAAACCAAAATTAAGAAAAAATGCTTGTTTAACGACACGATTTTTCTTGATTATTTTTACGAAATATTCTTTCTAATGATTTCCTACTCGACGATGCGATCAACTTAAATATTCAACAAACCTACATTTTCCGAACGATTTACATCCGTAAAAGAAATATCTCGTGGTAGATAAATCGATCCTCGATTTCGCTCGAACCGTTTTCCACCCAGGAGGAAAGCGACACATTGATAAAAAAATACTCCGTTTCTCCCTTAATTAACATTATTAATACCATACTGTACTCGATACGATACGATTGACGCTACAATTTTCGTCTCACACTGTCGCATTCATAAAAACGTCGTATATTTTTCTACGTATCGATATTTCATGAAAATGTACCGCGGTCGGTGCTTTCGTGAAATTTTGATAAAATAGAAGGAACAAAAATATGTTAATAATAACGATAAAGTGTCGTACGTACGATCGAAATATTCGAGGCTTTTTGTGCCTCGTATCGAATATCGTGCAACGATAACACGTCCGCGAGGACTATATCGTTGTATGGCAAAGGACGAGCTCGCTCAGCTGACTCGGTTGTTATGTCGAAGCTGGGAAAACATGATAGGGAGCAACGAAATGCTTGGACCGAAATTCTATACGCGGTACGGGTATCTTGCATCTTCCTATACGTATACGCTATATAAAATGCACAGCTCGCTATTAGTACCCGTTTAGCGACTCCCGATCGTACCGAATAATTAAACAATAATAATAATATTAACAAGCCGATGATGATAATAATAATGAGTTTGGGCGTATTCCGCGTAAAAGCTTTTCGATTAAACTGATTTTTCGGATAACGATGAAATTAATGTTTGGCTTTTTTGTTCGAGAGGTAATTCGTTATTTATTGCATAAGAAATAATTTATCATTGTATGTGAGTCGAGAGAAATATCGAGGGCTCTGTTTGAAAAGAAAAAGCAAAACGACGCGCTTTATATATGTATACGAGGCGTTCCGTGTCGAATTAGCTACTTGCTTCAACAATATTTTTAATTGTTTCTGTACTCTGTCATTTTCTTGTTTTACCCTGAGTATACTTGCTGGGATTTTGTTTACAAAAATAGTTATATTTAATAGTAAATAATTTTGTTCGGTAATATTAAAAATGTTTGCAAATCACGCTTCATCCAACGATGGATGGACATAAAAATTGGAAAAAAGATTGCAAAAATTATACTCGTGTAGGACAAGACAAACTTGCAGAGTACGAAAATATTAAAAAACGTTCGAAAAAAAGTAGCTAACTCGAATTGGAACGTCCAATGTACACATGATATATCATCAGTCAAAAAATGTATTCATCATTTTTTATCGAACAAAACAATATTGAAAGAAACCAATGTTTATCAATAAATTACATCGTTTTCTTGAATCTGCAAGAATTTTCTCACTATTCGACAAGTATTAAAAATCGCACCTTTCTCTAGAGTTATGTATGTATTTTTTTTTAGGTCTTCTTTCAATTCATCGTATTTACCTATTTTTTCAAATATAATTTTTTGTATGTTATGGGTGTTGGGAACTGCAATATTAATTTCAGTAATTAATTTTATTTGTCGTATCCTGTACAGTAATGTCCGGCCTGTTGCAGTGGATGATTCTATTAGTGAATATAGCACGATCGTAGTACATTTTGTGGGTCGAGTTTTCTAAGACGGTTTGTGGTGTGTATTTGTAGTAAAGGGTGTATTATGTCTTGCTGTGAGCTTGTGTTTGAGTGTTAGTTTCTGGTGAAGGATGTTCGCAAGTTGGTTGTGTCTGTGTGTGCAGTCCGTTTCTGTGAGAGTTGTACATGCTTCTGTTATGTGTTGGATTGTTTCTGGGATTGCAGTTGTGGTATTTAACATTTATTACTGTTGGGTCTTTAATGATAATTTTTTATAATTTGTGGGTTTATTATTATTATTATTATTATTATTATTATTATTATTATTATTAGTTTTTAGTTTCCAGATATTAGTTATTATAATATTATTATTATTATTATTATCATGGATTAGGGTGAAATAAATTTATATTTAATAATGAGTGAGTTGAGTATGTCGCAACGGAGCCTGCTACCATAGGAATGCAACTAGATCGACTGGAGTACGTATAAAAGAAAAGTTTTCGCATTCTTCAGATTCTCCATCATCCACGTAGTCACGTGTGTTTTTTCTCCGACTAATTTGTAAAACAACATCTTGACAAATCATTATAAAAACGTTTTCCCTAATATAATTCAAACCTATTATTATAGAATTAAATAGTAAAATTTATTTGAACAAAAATGAGAATATTAATTTATGAAATCTGGTAACGAATTTTAAACAAAAACCCCAACTGAACAAACGTTTGTACAAGAAAATAAAAATAAATTATTTTATCTTTTGCTTTTGTAGCGAAATGCTACAAAAGACTCTTTCACGCGTATAAATAATATCGAAAAAACGATCTTTCAAATCGTGGCTCAAATTATTTGATTCGACGACAAAGTCTTAGCAAAAATATACAAAATTTTCGTAATCTGTTTAGTCGGTCTTAAGATTTCGTGACGAAAGTTTAACTCGAAGATTTTGATGAAATTCTCCTCTCGGGCTCTAATCTAGTCTCTCCCTTTCTCGATAGTGTACGATTTAATTATGAGATAATTCGGGATTAGAAGCACATGGCGAGGAAGGTGACTGCGAAGAAATTTAGCCTTTCTCGAACGTTATATCCAGTCAGCTTAAATTTGCGTTTCGTGCATGCATAAAATATGCATGAGCAGGCCTTGCCAAAAGTCTAGATCAGCTAGTATATCTGCATACGTTCGCTAGATCCTACCCAAAAGCTATGAACCATTAAATCCTGGATTTCCCTACATTCTATTAAGATGGCCGACGGTTCGGGAGAATACGATAAAAAAACATCCGAAAAGAAAAAAAAACGATTCTACCCCTAATAGAGGGTAAATACAAAGGCTGACCGAGCATTGGCTAGAGCTTACTCGCGCATACAAATTTCGAGCATAAAAATAAAAGCGAATCTCCTCCAAAAAGGGCGATCGAGTGTATTTTCCTATTGTAAAATAAAATTGTTTAATTTTATCGTATAAAAAGAACATTTTGCCTCGAACGAACCTTTATTCTATAGTATTAAAACAAATAATTAAATAGAAAGACAAAAAATCGAATCAACGTAAAAAATATGGAATATTTTTTCGACCCAAATTGTCGATGGTAGAACTGAACTATTTAATTTTTAGTACCAAGATGATGATTTATGAATGAAAAACATACATACGAGATGAATAACTTTTTCATGAATTGGAATTAAACATATCTTGATCCAAATGAAATAAAATAACGCGGAGAACCCCTTTTCGAATCCTTCAACTTATTATTTATAGATATTACTCCGAGAAATAAATATTAAAACAATAAATAAGTTATTCCGAGCTTAAATACCTAGGGGAAATTATTGTAAAAAATTATTGTAAAAATGCTGTCTGTTAATAAAATGCAATTATTATTATTATCATTATTAAGTTATCCCATAACAAATGATAATCGACGTATCTGATTATAATGGTCTGTTGAAAATTAGCGTTTCTCCCGTGTACAAAGATTAATTATCAAAATTTTAACACCCCGTGCATAACGAACGATTCAGTCACAAAAATTCTCGAAATCTCATTAAAAAATAGGACTTTCTTGTGAATCTTACATTCTTCGGCCTCATATACGATTCGTGAAATCCGCCGCGAAATGTTGCAATAATAATACGTTCTTTTTCGTTATCGGTTTTCGCATAAATGTTAAAACAAAAATAAAGAAAAAATCAAGTCGAACACCAGCAACGATAAAAAGAAAACGTAGTCGAAGGAGAGAAGCCACGTGGGTTAAATGAATAAACGAGGCTGGGAGCAAAAGAGATGCTCTCGTGCACACCTGTCCGAATGTTGGGTAACGAGCCAAGAAACAACACGAACGATCCATACGAATTCGCACTCGGCTCTTTCGAGAACCGAGAGAATCGAGGAACGAGAAAACGATGTTACAATGCTTGGGTAAAGTGAGAAAACCGGTTCATCGTACGCATTCGAACGCAGCGGCCGAGCGAGGCAGCATCCCTGAATAGTCGAGAGGGAACAAATGGAACCCGAGAGATTTCCTCTCTCCTCGGTACATCGTGTTTTCACGTACCTACCAATACCCCTTCTACTCTCTCGTATCATAAAACCGTCAAGTTGCAAAATAACATTTTCCACTCTCTGACATTTTATTCCTCGTGGCACATTCGTGATAACGTCAACGGGATAAGAAATTTATCGGTGAGTCGATTATCACGAAAACGACGAAAGGACGAAAATTTTATTAATTAATCTTTTGCTTCGAACGAAACTAAAATTGCAAGAAAAAAAACAACAAATTGAAAATATTTTTAAACGAAGTTAT
Source organism: Netelia inedita (assembly GCA_964017225.1). Lineage (NCBI taxonomy): Eukaryota > Metazoa > Arthropoda > Insecta > Hymenoptera > Ichneumonidae > Netelia > Netelia inedita. The sequence goes on from OZ024922.1 coordinate 14,120,889, forward strand.
GGTATTTTTGTATAAATGCATTGAACAAAACCATATTTATTATAACAATTTTAACATAATTTTAGTTTTATTCAAAGTCTATTGAGTTGATAAATGTCTGTAGAAAATTAAAAGTCAATCGACTTGTTAGTTTTGGAGTTACGTTGCCCGGTAAAAATTTACTATTTGAGAAAAACACGTTCAAAGTCTTCGCGTCCTTGCGAGCGTGCTCGTTTACCTCCTCTTATTGTTAGTACATTTGGGGCACATCACTTTGATGACTTCTCAGGGACCTTTAGGGCTTCATTTTGGGTTTAAAACTTCGGGAGTACATTCTTCAGATAATAAATGAATTTTTTAAGCAATAAAAAAATGTGAGAAATTTTGATATATTGTGAATGAAGATCCTGGCATATGATAAAAAATAGTAAAAAAAATCCTAAGCCAGAAAATGCCACGGACTTAAGCTTTTTTTTTAATTTTGTTCGAGAAACTAAAGATAGAGGTCGTTATATGATTTTTTTACCCTAAGAAAGAGTAATAACCGCCAAATATTTTTTTGTAGTTTATTTTATGTCATATGACTAGTACAAGGGCGGTCAGGAGGTTAAACCTGCTTTCAACCTACAGAACGTACTTTTAATCGCTAACCCGTCCGGTGAACTATGGAAATAGGCTCAACTGGAGTATACACAGGTTGTGTATATACGCCACAACCTGTATATACTCCACAACCTGTATGTACTCCCGTATATACAGGTTCGTACGAGACAGGTACGTCGTACCTTCCTCGTATCAAAATGTTAATTTTCTACCAATTGTGGAGATTAATCGGAAAACCTAGCGTGCACGTCTCCCATACGTCGAAACCTCCCTTTACTCCTCGAGACTCCAGTCAATTCGATCGATTCTCAAAGTGGCTTAGGTTTTAAGCGTCTACGATATTGAAAATAATTTTTCTTGACCATTGCGTGAATATCCGAAGCGAGGGAATAATTCTTTTTTGTATTTGAAAATAAGTGGGACTCTGCGTTCTCGTGAATGAATTAATTAATTTCTTATGCAATAAAAACAACAACAACACTTCGCGATAGTTAAAGAAGATCTTTCAAACTTTTCTGAAATACCGACGATCGGTAAATGGACTTCTATATAAGACGTTGAGGCGCGTTAACGTTTTCAAAAAATACATTTTCCTAAAGCTACAACGCACTTTTAAAAATGAATGTACGAAAAAAACTTGCCTTAAGGTGACTTTTCTCTGGGTCTCATACTAATTTGCTTTTTTCTCAGAAGGATCTGACACCGGACAATAATTGTCCACGACCTTAGATTATCGACCGAGTATATTTTAGCTTCGGATGGAATGAAATTCTCTCGGTTCACCATCAAAATGACAAACAATTTTTTTTACACAGTTTCCTTGTGAGTTTGACGAGATATAACATTGTAAACCACATTAGTACAGGCCGAGAAGGATTTTATATAATTATTTTGTTTAAATCCGACATTCGGTAACTTCAATCGATCGCTACAGCGCTAATTATTACACTACAGCGCTAATTATTACGCTACAGCAAAATTACAAACGCGTTTATTTATATTTCTATCATTTTTCATTTTCAATTTTGACTAGAGGATACCAAATCCATAATGCAACCGCTCCACAGAAAACTAACAGAAATTTACTTCTTCCACGCAGTCGTTTCTGGATAACGCTAAAAATAAATCATGGCCGGACAAAGGAATTTCAAAAAATCGCGGGGAGGCACACATATCAAGGCTGCGATGAAAATATACATTTCCATTTAAGAAAATAAAAGTGGGTCTGGTAGAGTTCATTAAGACGCATATATACAAAATTAAAAAAGATCATAGTTAAAAAATATTTTCAATAGCGAAAGTTTCCTGTTTTTAAATAAAAAATACAAATAATCCAACGGAAATAAAAAATACAACTTTTGATGGAAAAACTGTCGTGTTCCAAGCTCTCGCTAATTTAATTAAAACAGCCTGATATATAGAATGTTTAACAATTATAATACAATTACAATTATAATACATAAAAATTATTTACCAATTTTTTCTCACACTCCAATCATGTTCGTGGCGCCAAATTCGCCCCGAAGCCCGTTGACACGGTCATGCTTAGACTGGATGTTGAGTCATTCAATCTCTCGTACGACTTCCGGCACGAATCATGGAAAAAGAGGAAGTCGTTCATCGTTGCACATGCGTACGTCTGTCGTTTGAAACACCCGTTACGCTTGGCACTTTCTTCAGATTTATTTTTAAACTCTCGGGGAACACACACGGGGATGTTACCCTTTTTAATATCGTCCCACCGAGTTCTCGCTACATTCAATATTCATGAATCTTTCGTTCCAGATTCACAAAAAATTCTATTTCCATGAAATAGTCTCGACTTAAATAACGCGAAGCGTTGTTAAAAATAGAAGAATCAAGGATAATCAAGGATAAATATAAACAAGAATATATACCCGAAAAGAAACTTCGTCCAGAAGCAAGCGAAATTCAGTACCAAGATCTCGACGCGTTTTATAGAGAAGAAAATAATAGAAATATAGGACAGACAACCGACAAACTATTAATCTTAAAGTCACAATCATTATTTAAACGTTGTAAGCTTCATTTGTATACCGACCGAATTTTTCTTGCGGCATATAAATTCGCGATTTTTTCGAATCTCTTGAATAATTGTTTCTTTTTTTTGTGTTTGTGCCACCTGAAAAGTATATTTCAATATCGACGCGGCTTACGAAAAGTAGCACGATTCAAATTTCTTACGAAAACTAACACGTTTCTAATTTCACCGCGAAAACCAACGCGTTTCGATATTCGACGCGAAAACTAGCATGTTTCGGCTCTCACCGCGAAAACTAGCATGATTCGGCTTCTGCCGCGATAACTGGCATGCCCGAAACATGCTAGTTTTCGTGGCAAAAGCCGAAACATGCTAGTTTTCGCGGCAAATATCGAAACGTGCTAGTTTTCGTGTCAAAAGTCGAAACATGCTAGTTTTCGCGGTGATATCAAACGTGCTTCTCTTCGCAAGAAATCTGAAACATGCTAGTTTTCGTAAGCAGCGTCGATATATCGTACCATAATTTGCTGGTCCTACGAACATTTGGTTAAAATTGGAAAACAAAAAGAGCAAAAGTCTATGCTGGTTTGCGAATATTTTCGCGACCGACTGTATATTTATTAACAAGATTTATCCTAATAATAAACATCGTTGCGTTACGTTCAAAGGTAAATTATATAGACTAGTAAATGCACATGAACGTGAGTAACATAAAAAAAATGAATCGCTATATTCCACGGTGATACAAAAATAAACGTCTTACAATGCGGTTGAAAATTGCAAATGAATTTTACGAAGACAATAACAACAAACAATTTCGAACTACAGGATATGCAACATTTTCCATTACGTTCCCTCGTAATTTTCCTTCACGTTTCCGATTCAGCTCTGCCGAATCGGTCGTAATCTGCGCTCAACTCTTGTATGTATCGAGGTTCGTTCATGGGATTTGACGATCTGGTCGATTCATCCCTGGACTTGGTCAAACCCTCCATTAGCGATGTGTCCTCTAAAGACGACGAATCTAACGAGACTTTTTGCATTTTAAAAACAAACGAAAAATTATAATATCATTATTAAAAATGCGAATGGAAGGTTTTCGGCTGGAAAATTTCTCGATTATGGAATTACTCACTCTCGCTATCAGATTTGTGCTCTTTCTCCGTCATTTCACCCTTTTCGTAGCCAAAACCATCGTCCATCGATCCTTCTTCGTAGGCGAAATGTAGGTACGACAGTATACAGACGAGTGCTATGAAAAACAGGTTCGTACTAATGCCAATAAAGGCAGATAGAATGGGCCAGTGAAACATCAAATAGCGCAATCCGGATAGATGCGCGTTTATTCCTATTGTCGCGGAATAAAATTCAATGTGTCGAGATTGGATTTCCACGTGCATCACCGTCACCGGATGACTCTGTAGTCAATAAAAAAAGAAGGAAGATTTTTTATTTTTTCCATAAGATAATTCATACGTTACGATTTTATCGTTAAGGAGGTTGAAGCATTGTCCATGCATTAGACGAATTCCAAGTTTAATTGTTTAAAATTCGTACGAACCTTCTTAACAATAATACTCAACCGTGGGTAAAATTTGAGAAAGTTTTACCGTCTAGAGATCGAGTTATTCATTGTGAAAAATCGTATTTTTTCGTAACTTCCCATAAGACCTCGTGTTAAAGTTGCGATTTTAAACACTGAATATCTCGATTACTAGACGGTGAAACCTTCTCAAATTTGTTACCCATTATAATACGATACTCAAGAAGATTCACGCAAAATTTCAAAAAATTATCTTGGAAAAAATTGTATCCGATGATTTTGCCATTACTTTGTATATACTATTATGATTATGGCGCGTGAACCTCCTTAATAGCCACCCTTCGATACTTAAAAAACAGCTGACTGTTTTGCATCCTATGCTCGAGTCGTTATTTATTAATTTATTAACGCGCGAAGCCAAAGAATTTTCAGTCTTCTTTTATCCAATGGTCTCTTGATTTTTAGCTATAAATGCATCAAATACTGCATTATAAACTTTGACTACGCTTTTCTCAAAATTACATTTTGTGGAACTTTTGCTTTGAAGTCTGCCATTTTTTGATTTAAACCTGCCTTTTTATGCCATTTGCGAAATTCAAGGAGGACTTGTACACCTAACTCAATAGTAGAACTTGGTAAAATATCTCGTATCGAATGCTACGCATGCGATACATAAATTCAGAGTGTAATTGGAACGTGTATAAAAAGTGAGGATGTAAAAATCCGAAATTTGCTGCGCCAATTATATGAATTTGTGATGTTTTGAAAAGGTCACAGGAAGCTTTTCGCTTTCACGAATCGCTTGAATATTCGATACATTCTGGATTTTGTCGTTCATTCAGTATTAACAAGATACAGCGATTCTCCAGTATTTATATTAAAAATAGTGCGACAAATTTCCCTTACGTAACGATAGTGTAAGAGAAAATTGATATGAAACGAATCTGATCGAAATTCTTTTTGCGTCGATAACTCTCAATGTACATTTGAAAAAAAAAAGGATACTTTTCCCATATCAAGTATACTTCGTATTGATTTAAAGCGATTTTACAGAAAGAAAAAAAACTAAATCTAGTATTTTGTTTGTTTGTGAATGTTCAAAAAGTAAATATACACTTTTTGTTATCATCTGAGAAAATTGTGCATTGCCTTCGGACGATGCGAAATCTGTACTCACTTGGTAACGAAAACTATAATCGAATTACCTTTGAGAATTTTTTTTTTACAGTATGGATAAAAGGAGAGAATGGCGAATTTGGTCCAACGAGTGAATAGTTCGTTAAATTTTAAAGATAAATTTACCAACTGTGGAATTACGTCGTTGTTAACTCCAAAAAGTAATTATTGTTTTTCTGCGATTATGCGACTCATATTGATGAAATCGTGCTTACTATTTCATTGAAAACCTTGCAGAGATGACAAAAAGAAACTGCTTCTTTCGCACGTACAATAACAACTTTTCTTAATTCCCACAATGTTTTTAATGAAATTATCAACAGATTACCCTTCATTGATATAAATATTATAATCGTGAAGAAAGATAACTAGTTTTACCGACCAGTTTCGATCTAACTTGTGACTGCGTAATCTTTGCCTAAGACGGTAAATAAAACGACTCGTTCCGTTCGGCCTTGATAGTATTTCTCTTTCTCTTTTATCATTGTTTATGTCTCGTTGTCAATGAATAAATAGCGGAGAATCGATATTCCCTTTCTCAAAGCTAAATAGCCGAAAAAATCTAGCGTACAAGTTTTTTGAACCGACGAGGAATTATTCACCGCTCAAATATTCACCGTCGTCGGCGTCGCGTCGGCGGTAACCTCGGCTAAACTTACTTGATCCTCCTCGAAGTTACCGAAAAGCTCCAGAACGACGTACTGTTTCTCCTCGCTAGATCCGAAAATCAGCATCGGTGAGAACGTAAAAGTCGTGAGCATATGTAACAAGGAGCTGCGATAGTGTAACATCGCGGATCGACACGAGTGCTCGACGAGAAAACCATCGCGGCTTCTCAGCTCGGCGCATACCATAAACATCCCTGAAGAGAAGATAAATTTTGACCAACGATCGACAATGGAAAACGATGAAAAATATCAAATTAATGCTTGGAAAATCTACGATTTTTTCTTCTCGTTGGCTGTTTACCAAGTTCCTTATTAGCAGGAGATTCGGGCATTTCCAGATACAAATTAACTTTGTACGGTTGACCGACCATCAGGAGCTGTTGTTTCTTTGTTAATTGTACATGCGCCGATGGATAGCTACATATCCCTTTCGTCTCGTCGCAAGACCTATCGTCGAAACAAAAACTTGTTCTCCTATGTACGTCGTTAAGGCGAGATGGTGAAATTATTTTTGTCTCGTTGATACGAGCTTTTCATAACAAGATTGTTAACAAACAATGTTTCTGTTGTGTCTTCTAAAAGGAAGGTCATTGTTGAAATAAAGGCGTAAAGGTGAAATGAGTCAAGAATTACTAGAAATAAAATGTTAATATTTTATCGACGCTGCTTACGAAAACTAGCATGTTTCAGATTTCTTACGAAGAGAAGCACGTTTGATATCTGCGCGAAAACTAGCATGTTTCGACTTTTGACACGAAAACTAGCACGTTTCGATATTTGCCGCGAAAACTAGCATTTTTCGGCTTTTGCCACGAAAACTAGCGTATTTCGGACATGCCAGTTATCGCGGCAGAAGCCGAATCATGCTAGTTTTCGCGGTGAGAGCCGAAACATGCTAGTTTTCGCGTCGAATATCGAAACGTGTTGGTTTTCGCGGTGAAATTAGAAACGTGTTAGTTTTCGTAAGAAATTTGAATCGTGCTACTTTTCGTAAGCAGCGTCGTTATATAAAAAGTAGAGTAGTATTTCTTTCGTTTGTTTACCATAATTTTAAAACCCTCATTAACGTGGAAGGCTCGAATTTGAAGGTATTTGAAGTTTGTCGGAATATTTTGGCTAATTAAACGAGATTAAGACAGATACGCGATGCGTATCGAAAGAAACAGAATTGCACCGGTGTTTTTCACTGGACAATAGGAAAATAGACTAGAACGTAAAATCTTTCGAAAACGTTGTGCAAAATACGTTATACCGGTAGATAAATTGTTGCTACGGATAAGAGTTCTTTTTTCCTGATAAGTAAAAGTGCGATTAGGCTCACTTGAATTGCAGATGAACCGGTCTGATGTAGGACATACTCGGCATATACGCATAATAAAACGCCGTGTAGAGAAATATCGATATCCATACGACAACAACTGCACTTATAACAATAATACCACCACGAAAAGCTGCGTCCCGTACCGATTGTACACCCTGGGACGTTTGTTGTTGTACATTGAACAATTTGTCACTAACATGACGGAATAACCTCGAGAACAACATATTTTTGTCAACAGCTCCTACTCTATCACTCGAAATGTCGAATAAACTGTAGGAATCATCTGGCACGACGATGCTTTAGTCGTTTTCGTTGAATCGGTGATATTTCGACGATAAGATATATCTTCCGTATTCGGGGTGACAATCTCCGCGTTGCCCTGATTAATCCATGCCAAAGTACAATATATAATATATGTATATTTAAAATCTTTAGAATTATACAGATCGAACGTCGTAGACTCTCCTTAGTTTCTACAGTCGCCATCGGTGGCAGCACCAATCGACTCGTGAATGTCTGCCATCTCGCGCCCGTTTCGTCAATTACAAGTATGAAAACATTGAGGTTAGGAGCGATTTTCAGCTTTCGGTGGATTCAATTCTCGACGAGTGGTGCAGTGGGGATATCTTTTGTCGTGTGTATGTTTACAATCGTTATAAAAAATAATGGCAGACGTTCGGGATATTTTGGATATCGAAGCGCCTGCTTCGAGCGAACTGACGAAGGAATCCATACTCGGCGTTGATAAGAAGAATAAACGCAAATATGATTACAAAGTGCCAAAACGACCGGAGGGTATGCACCGGGAGGTTTTTGCTCTTTTGTGCAAGGACAACACCGACGTGCCACCGATATATCCGACAGACACAGGAACGGGATATAAGCAGGTCCGTGCGAAATTGGGCATGAGAAAGGTAAGACCATGGAAATGGACACCCTTCACTAATCCCGCGAGAACCGACGGTGCGGTTTTTCATCACTGGCGACGCGTTGCCGACGCGGGCAAAGAATATCCATTCGCAAAGTTCAATAAAAAAGTGCCAATACCCTCGTACACGAATGCCGAATACGTTCAGCATTTGGTAGCGAGCAATTGGACTCGAGCAGAAACGGATCATCTGTTCGAACTTTGTAAAAGATTCGATCTTCGATTTATCATTATCAAAGATCGTTGGGACAGAGCCAAATTTGTCGCGAGAACCGTGGAAGAACTAAAAGAGAGATACTACCAGGTCTGCGGAGCTCTGACTCGCGCAAAATCACATTCGGACAAGATTTACACCTTCGACGCCGATCATGAAAAGCGACGCAAGGAACAGCTCAGAAAACTCTTTACTCGTACTCCGGAACAAGTCGAAGAGGAACAGACGTTATTGACGGAATTAAGAAAGATCGAGCAGAGAAAAAAGGAGCGAGACAGAAAGACGCAGGATTTACAAAAATTGATAACCGCCGCGGATCATCAGGCAGATCCTCGTAAGAGCGAGAGAAAATCATCGAAGAAAAACAGCGGCTCGTCGAGAAATCGTCCCAATAAATCAGATTCGTCGCACGTGAGATACTTGTTTCATCTATAAAATATGTTTTTTTTCTTTCCTTGCCCTATATCGTCTCTTAATAATTTAAAGTTTAACGGCGATCTTGTGTTTAGACCGTCAAATTGCAGGTCGTCGAGGCAGCGGGGATCAAATTTCCCGATCTGAAAAACAGCGGAGTGACTCTCAGGTCGCAGAGAATAAAATTACCGAGTAGTTTGGGCCAGAAGAAAATGAAAGGCATAGAACAAATGCTAAACGAACTGCAAATTGGTACCGTACTAATATTCATCTTCCTTTCCAAACGATCTTCTAATACGTTACTAATTTTCAACTTTATTACAGAATTAAATCCTCCGCCCACGGAACAGATTTGCCAACAATTCAATGATCTACGCAGCGATATTGTGTTGCACTACGAGCTGCGAGGAGCTCTGGCGACGTGCGATTACGAGTTACAATCTTTGAGGCATCAGTACGAGGCTCTTGCACCCGGCAAGGTTGATATTATAGAAAATTTGTGATAATATAACGCACGTATCGTTCGTTTAAATATCACTGTAAAAACAATTTTCAGACGCTAACGATTCCTGCGGCACTTTTGCCAAAATCGGACGTCGAGGTGAAAGCTGATATTATCGACGTCGTTGGATCTCCTAATACACCAGCCGTCGGACAGTAAGATACCATTATTAAGAGCGAAGCACGAGCTAATTAATCGATTGTACAAAGTTACATGTATTTCTTAATTTATGATAAAATAAACATTTTAATCGCTAATTCTTCCGTTCTTTCCACACCGATGTAACGCAATTTGCAAGTTTTTATTCTCCATTATTTAGGATAAATGGATATGAACGAGTTTCTTGTCGCGTTAAGTTATACCAAATTTTTCTCCAAATAACATTTTCAAACGACTTGAAACTCCGCGACGTATTTTTCATCGAATAGAACAATATTATGAAAGATAAAATGAATCCATTGCGCGTTATCGAAAATTCTTCAAGAAAACATCGATATTTTCCTTGAATTATATAATATTCGACGTAAGAAAGAAAAAAAAAACAAGAACGTTGAGACGTTGAATGTTTTTTTTACCAAACAACAATTCTACTTTCTTTCGTTCCCAGAAATTCAATGATACAAGATCGTTAAAGGGATCGGGCGCTTCGTGAGACCATAAACTTGCAATACAATGAAGAATAACTCCATGGACGCGGCAAATCAATCGTCGGACAGGATTTTATAAATCATAGCCACAATTTAATTACTTATATATCTGTGTATTTTATATTGTCGACAAAAAGTAACAATGTACGGTATACCGTATAATTTATCTACAACAATCTACAATAGATTACAATATGTTTTTGTTGTTAGGCTGGTGGATAGATAGAAGAAGGGGGAGGAATATTTAAGGGGGTTGGATGGTCGACTCAGGCCTCCTTCGTTCATACACTCTCATAGTAAGTTGTATGACTCTTTAGTTTTCGATATCTACGACGAATAAATTGATATCTCTAGTCGTTCCCATCTTTTAATCCTCTTTTTTTCATTTCTCGTATGAAATAATGTATATTATGTTGCTTGTATTTGGGTTTATTTTGTATTTATGTGTGTGTGTGTAGGTGTCTATGTGTGTGTATTGTGTGTCGATGCCAACTTTCGCGCGTGGCATTTAGGTATTTCTCGCACGAACAAACTTAGCGTTTTTTTTGTTTTTTTGTTTGTTTTTGTTAATTTTTGTTTTGTTTTCATTGCCTTTCTCTCTTCTTTTATAAAGCTCAAGGAGGCAAGTTTCATTGGCGTACATGCACCATTATTTAATTATCGATGCCAACGTTTGAATCGTTAAATGTCGTTTCTTGTTGCTTATTCTCGGGTTTTCTTTCTTCTTGAAATTATTCAATAGTTTTCACGGTTTGTCTAACCATCGCCCACCGCTGCATCGGAAATAACACCCCGTTAGCAGTTATAATGTATGGTGTGAATTCGCCGATGTTACAAGTGAAATAGGAGATCGCACGTGATATTACAAACATCAAAAATCTCATCGTCGAAAAATAAATTAATCAGGAACGGTTTAGTCGCGGGGGCGTCTCTATACATCACACAAACCCAATTAACACATCATCTGCGCGCACTTTTTTTTGTTTTCATTTACTTAATGTTTCTTTATCATTGTGTTTTGTTTTTTGTTTTTATCAAATTCTCTACACGTTGCATACGCTGTTCGATAATACAACATCGGATAAAAGTAGCTCGTTGGTTGAGGAACGTCGAGATCTTAAATCTTCTTTTTTTTCTTCTTCTAATTATGTTTTATTCGCGATATCTTTGTTCATTTATCGAGCCGATAACGAAAGTAATATTGCGATTGCAACGAAATTTTCTCCAGTCGATAAAACCGTTGATCGATAATTATTATCGTTGCATCGCGATATTTCATTCGAGTCGATTTTCATTTTTTCTTTTCTCTCAATTCAAGAAAATAAAGCACGTTTCAGACCATCATCAACCAACGAATATTTGGACTACTATCGTCGTTTTTTAGATTCGTTCTTCTTTTTTTTTCAATTTGGACAGCATTTTTTAAAAAACTCTACGAGTCGTGGAAATACAGTCATTATTTTTTTTCTTAAGAATTTATAACGTGCTCACTACACCGCTGATAACAAAAAATCTAAAAAAAGAAACTATATACCGTGAAATTCGGGCTTCGAGCCTGCCGGTGTTGCAATTGTCCCAACGCACATATATGTATATTGTTTTAAAATTTATCGCTTGCACCGTGCTTACGTGCCAATGTTACATGTTCTGTTTTTTTCTTTCTTCTTTGCTTTGTTATCTTTCTTTTAGTCGATTAGATTTATAGGCTTAAGGTTCGTACAACGTGTATCTTGTCGAGGAGATCGACGGTACATAATATCAGTATTAAGGGAGATTTTTCGACATTGGCGACAGCGCTAATAAAATGTAGCCAGCCTCGATAAATTGGGTCTTTTATCCAGGTAATTAAAGACTCGGGCCTTAAATTCTCTTAACTCCGTAATGAGAATTATATAATTTTTCTTTCTATTAGGATAGCAATGATTATGAGCACGAGGTCAGAATACGAGAGACTCGCGATAATTGCATTTTTCTTTTCTCTGTAATCGTAGCTTTTTATTTTTCGTTAGCAATAAGTGCAGCATAGTTAGCTATTATGTTTGCAGATAAAATTGCGGGAATCTCTCGAGGTCGACCGTATCGAAGATAATTATAGCGGAGAACGATAGAGAAGGAATTGTGAAATTTTTCAAATTTCCTCATCGTTTTTTAAACGACGATAACAATAATAACGGTAATAATACAGAATTGAATTTTTCTTTTATATTCAAAAAATTCTGCAGTACGGATTGTGGCTTGAATTTTCGGACGAATGAAACGTGTTTTTTTTCTTTATGGTCAAAGCTCGGAGTAGCTCGGGAAAAATTGTGGAGGTGTAAGTGTAACGAGGAGGAGGAAGAAGAAGAAGAAGAAGAAGAAGAAGAAGAAGAAGAAGAAGAAGAAGAAAAAGCAGAAGAAGAATAAGCAGAAGAAGAAAGAGAAGAAGAAGAAGAAAAGCGGTGTACTGAATTATTTTCGAGTTTTTCTTTTTTTGCAGTGCAGTGCCGAGACAATATATTACCGATATGTAATCTAACGCACATGAAATGTATGTATAGTTCGTCCCTTCATGTTTTTTTTTTTTTTACATCTTCTCTTAATTATCCTTTCACGTTTTTCCTCGTGCCCTCCGAATCAGCGAACCGTTAGTTTCAACTTTTTACAATGAGATTGAGCAGCATTCGGATTTAAACAAAAGCAAACCACTCGATATTAATCATCGAGAAAATAATTGTGAACAACCGTCGTGAAGATAATAAGAAGAAAAAAAAAACAGAAAGAATTTTTCAGTCGTCCATTTCCGAATAAATCGCAAATTCATTCCTTTTTCGTAAAGTACTTTTCACCGTCTCTTATCTCTCGTAATTGTTCAGAATTATTTTTCCGACTGATTATTTCGAACGGTTCGATCGATTGGAATGACGGACCATCTCCGTTACCATTAGTTTTGGACGTCGGAAACTCGTTTATACATTCGATAGAGTATTTGTTTTTTTTTCTTTATAATAATAATAATTATAACAATATTTCCTTTCACAGTATCCTTCCAGAGGTATAATATATCGTATAGACACGCCCGCCATATATATATATATATATATATATATATATATATATATATATATATATATATATATATTTACATATAGATATGTTTCAATGATGATGATTAAACACTAAAAAGCCAGGCGCGAATTTTCAAACTACTAACTTTAATTGGCAAGTATTAACATAGTCAATCGTAATGTACATTATTTTTCTTCACCGTATATCTTACTTTTTATTTTTCATATATATTTTTGTTTCTTTTTTCGTTTCGCGTTCTTCCCTCGAGACATATATATATGTATATATATATATATTTCAAACGAGATATATAATTTCAAACAATCTTTGCAACGGACCGAAAAAAATGTTTATGGACTTTTTTTTCTCCTTTTTATTTCGTATCGTTTTTTTCATTTTTGGTTTTCTTTTTTTTTTTGTGTTTTCATTTTTGTATGTGTGTGTGTGTGTGTGTATGTGTGTGTGTGTGTGTGTGTTTTGTTTCATTATACTTCAACATGTAACATGAAAAACCGTGCTTATCATAAGACATTTCCTACATAACACGGCTACGGTATTTTGTGATGCCAATAAGTACGGCACGACCACATTTTTAATTCGGCCCTCTTTCACCGGAGCGTCTCGCGGTCCCTCTATCTTTCTCTGTCTTTTTCTTCGTTTTTATTTCGTGTTTTTTTTTAAATATTTTTTTTTTGTTTTTTCTTGTTTATTCTTTTTTTTAAATCATTTTCATCATTCGTTTATTTATAGAACTCGTATATAATAATATCATCATTAATGTGTTGTTGTTGTTGTTGTTGTTGTTGTTCTTGTTGTTTTTGTTTTTCCCCCCCTCGTTATTCAGTTAAATAATACGTATATACATATATACACATACGGATATGTACAATATAACATATGTATATGTGAATATATATATATATATAGATATATATATTTATATATATATATTCTTATGATACTAATAGTTACTATTAATCTCTCGATGCGACTGCACTCATCTTACGCTCCGATTATTTTGAACATTTTTTGTTTGTTTTTTAAATCCTCGTTCGTTCCTTATTCTCACGCTCTTTCGCTCTTTCGCTCTTCCACGCGCGCTCAATCTCTCTCTCTCTCTCTCTCGTTCGTGCGAATTGCAACTGTCGTTCGTCTTAAAAATTAAAAATTGCCTCCTATATATATATATATATATTTATATTTATATATATATATATATATATATATATATATATATACGCTAAGCTCTATGGTAGACAACAAATGATTAGCCTAAACGTTTTATCCGTATCGGTGGTTGTTTCATCTCTCTGTTTCTTCATATTTTTTTTATGTTTTTCTTCATCTTTAGATCCCATCTCGTTACATTAATCGACCGTATTTTAATTATTATTATTATTTTTTCGTTATTTTACTTTATATTCTTCTTCTTCTTGCTTTTTTTCTTTGTTTGTTTGTTTGTTTACTCTCGTTTTATTTGTTTGAAATTCTTTGACTACGTCGTTATTTAGTATATGCCGTAAAAATTTTGTATATAATGATATTAATAATTGTTATATATTTCCTTTTTTTTTGTTTTTTTTTTTTGTTTTTTTTTCTTTTGTTTGTTTCTGCTTGGATTCGCGCGCAGTGGTTAATCGCAGTGGGGGCCAGTATCATAAATTACCTCGAGACTTCAATAACCGCCTGAACATTTTAGATATCGGAGTCGATGAGATAATTCATCTCTTCCTCTCTCTCTCTCTCTCTCTCTCTTTATTAATTATTTTTCGTCTCATTATCTTTTTTCTTCTTTCTTTAATAAACATCGAACAATATATGCGTGTGTGTGCTTCGTGTCTGTCTGTCTGTCTGTCTGTCTGTCTGTCTGTCTGTCTGTGTGTGTGCGGGCGCGTATATGTGCACGTGTGTGTGTGCGTGCGTGCTGTGTATGTGTGTGAATAATAGTAAAGTGACGGAGCGGTGGGGGGGGGGGCAGGAGGGACGGGGGTGGATAGCAATCGTAGCGAATCTAGTGACCACACGATAATTAATAACGTGGATTAAAAACCATTATCTAATTTTGAAATGCATCAATTGTATTGTTCCTGTAATAGCGTTTCGTTTGTATAATATTTTCTTCGTTTTTTTTATTATTATTATTTTTTTTTTCATTTTTTTTTCACAAAACCATGTCAGTCGTTAGATTTTTCAATACACCCGACGAATTCTTCCCTAACAATAAGCGTATGTCACGACTGTCGATCATATATACATACGCATAATATATGTATTTATGTATGTATGGATTTTCGTCACTTATTTATCGAATGTCGTCGAACGCGCAAGGCGCGTTGGGGAGGGGGTTGGGGCGAATTGGGGGAGGGGGCAGCCATCGTCAAACGAAAAACGCGCGATAATCCGATATCATTTGTATACGACTTCGTTTTATTTGTTTTGTTCCTCATCCCTCGGTCTATAATAACGAGCAACGTACTCGTTTAGTCTCTGAGTTTATGTTTATTTCGCGAAGAAATCTATGTTTTTGTCGCTTCTTATGTTTGTTTTTTTTCTTGTTTTCTTTTTTCTCTCTCTCTCTCTCTCTCTCTCTTTATTCTTCTTCTTCTTTTTTGTTCGGTAAAAAAGAGGAAAATAAATGGTAAAATATGAATCCTTGGCTCCCTGTGAATGTGTTATTTCTCTAACAAGTTTGGATGGGTCTATTACTCCATGACTCGAAGGCGTGTCTCTCATCTCAATCTCTCCCTCTCTCCCTCTCTCTCTCTCTGTCTCTTTCTCTTTCTCTCTCTCTCTCTCCCTTTCTCTCTATCTTTCGCTATCTCTGCCTCTCCCTAATAACGATCGAAGACCAGTCTTGAATTATAAAGCGAATAAAATCACTTTGTATTTTTTTTTCTTCATCTTCTTTCGCAACACTAATCTCAACGCTATTTTTTCTTTACACCAATATTCATTTTCTCTCGAAATAACACACGTTGCGCAGGCATCCATCGACGCACACACACACACACACACAGACACACACACTCTGCAAATTGTTAACTGCTCGCTAATTCGATACTGACTCCGAGAGCGGTCACCTTCATCTTCTTCGATTCTTTTTTTTTTTTTGCTTTCTCCGTTTTTTCATTTTTTCGTTTCTCTCGTGTTTTCTCTCATTCGCAATGGCGTTCTTTCAATTACCTTACCGCGTGATTTTCAATTACGTAATACGTTTTTGCGCATTTTGTTCGTTCGTTCGTTCGTTCGTTTGTTCTTCCTTTTGTTTTATTTATTTATTTATTAATTTTTCATTTTTTTACCGATTTATTCCTATTATTAAAATCATAATCGCAACGTAATCCTTACAATCATCATCATCATCATCATCATCATCATCATCATCATCGTTATCGTTATCATCGTCGTCATTATTCATCACCGTCAGCACCGTTTCGCGTCAGGCGTAATTATATTATTATTATTATTATTATTATTAGTTCCGTATCTTCTTTTTTTCTTTATATTCATCGTAACATCGTTTTTATGTCTATTCGTGAGAAATTGAAGATGCCTAGATTTAAAGCCTAGCCGAATTTGCACGAGATTATTTTTGTCTTGAGTGGTCGGTTGGGTCGAATATCGCTTTGTGAATAAAATCTTTTATCGTCGAATCGCCGCGGATCGCGCGGCATTTTTTTTTCACCGTGTGTGTGTGTGTGTGTGTGTGTGTGTGTGTCTGTGTTTAAAAAAAAAGATAACGTCGTTCGTATTCTAATTCTAATCTTGACTGCAACACACTTAATAAACAATACGTACTTAAAGATATTTTTCAAAATAAGGAAAAATAACAAACGATAGAAAAAAAATTCAAAATTTACGAGAGAAAAAAACAATATCACGCGTTGCTGCGATTCGAACGTTCTACAGGTATCTATTCGATCGACAAACGAATCTTATATTGCCGTATCTCTTATTTATGTTTCTTCGTTGGTTCGTCAATAATCACGCACGCGTACGCCGGCGGTCTCAAAACGAGACGAAACGACGTTGAGAAAGAAAAATTCTAACTCGATCCGCAATTTACGCGCATTCTCGACAATGAAAAATGCAATTATTAGTTCTATTTTTGATGGGAGAGGGAGGGTTGGAGGTCAACATCAAACGAGAGGTAAGATAGGGTGAACAAATTTTCATTCGAGAGATTTGCACGTTAATGTTATTGTTTTTTTTCTTTCGTTTTTTTCTTCATTTTTTGTTTATTTTCCGCATTTTTCAAAAGCAGGCTTTTTAAATCCCATTGTTCCGCGCGAATATATATATTTACGAATATGTGGGTGTGTGTGCATTTATTTATGTGTATGCGATACTAACGCCGATGGACGGGGTAAAAATCTTAACGTAGGTGAAATACGTAAGGGTGGTCCTGCCCCCCGAAATTCTATAATCTAAATCCCTCTCTCGTTCGGCAACGTTCAACTTTCGCGCGATTCTTTCAACAATGTTTCGAGATTCACCCGCAGCGTGGATAACAAAAACGTGAAAATAATGAAAAAAAAACGTCGTAGAATTTTTTTTAATAATAAAATGAAAATAAAACGATGAATATTGCACAAGATTGCAAACGATGTTGAAAATTATTTTCACAAATATTGTGCTCGATACGAGATGAAAAAAAATCCTATATTACAAATAATTGGAAAAAATTTGGGGTGAATGTCGGTTTTCGTTCTTTTTTATAATCAATTAATAGAAATTATTCTTATTTATTATTCATCGGATTAAAATGTTTTCTTTAATTTCTCGTCAATTCTCTATCGTTCGAATTACGTGTGCTTGCGAGACGAGAAAAATAATAGTCCGTTATAAAACAAAAGGAGGCGAAACGTACGATGCTAAAATACGAACGGTATCGGAATGCTGAGGTATTCGTAAAATGATGAAAAAAATGTCTATCTAACGAGTAACGTGTGTTTTATTCGATCATTTGCGATGTGTACTTTTTTTGGGTATATAATCAGTAATTCAGTATGCAACTCCGACTCTCGTTCGTCGAATATATCATAATATAATCATTCTCTCTCTCTCGCTCTCTCTCTCTCTCTCGTTCGCTCGCTCGTTAATGTTAGAAACTCCAACAATCACCTAGTAACGCCTTAAAACGTTTCATTTATTAACCTCTATATATAATTGATACCATTAGCTAGTGATAACCAATTTTAATTCATTATTTAACGTCTCTATTTCTCTCTTACTCGCTCCCTGATATGTGCGTTCACACCTTCGTAATCCCCCAAATTGAGTCGGACAATTGTTCTTATCCATTTTCGGATTGTTTCATTTTTTTCATCATTTAAAAATTATAAGCGTCTCCGCTCGAGAACTTTATTTTTCGTCTAGTTTTATTTATTTTATTTTATTTTAATTTTTTTTTAATTTTCGTCCACTTATTTGTTTCCTGCTAGTTTTTTTTTTCTCGACGGTCGTCATAATTCAACTTCCGCACGAAACCAAATCGCATGATATTCGATCAACGAATTCCATCGTGAATAGAAAAGGAACCCGCGCGCGTGGCAAGAAAGACTCGTTCGATAGGAACGAGTTTTATTTAATTTAATCAATAACCAGCCGATCGAGACTCAAAATATTTATCGATTCGAATTTTGATTAATTCCAATCGAAGAAATTTCTTCTCTTCGGTCGAGTCAGAGTCCTTCGAAAGATATTGATAATTCGACGAGACTCCTCGTTGTCCAAATTGTTCCTCATTGTTCCTTGTCCAAATTCCTCCTAGCTCGAGATTTTTCTTATCTCTTCCACTTTAGTGATCATAAAAATGATCCGAAAGCCCGTTTTATCATTTGTTTTCTCAAAAACGAAGTTTCGAATCAACCGATTATGTTTTTTTTAATGTTTTAATTTTTAAAAGCGCTACGCATTTTTTTTTTTTTTTCGTTGAAAAACATTCAATATTATCTCTCTTCACCAATCAATTCAACGTCCATCCCTTCGATACTCCGTTTAAATACGTTCTATATATTCAACCGTTAATATCCATCTCGAAACAACGTTTTTCTTTTCGGTGAAAGTTTTCTAGCCGTGACTTTCACGCGACCTTGACTAATAACGATAAAAAATACAAAGTACAAATTACCGACGACGATGACGCGAATTATTCGGACTTTTGCAAATTTCACTATAATCGGACATTTTTTTTCTCCGCTCTTTTGCGTGTCGTTAATTTTCTGTTTTATTATTTTTTTTTCTTTTTCTAGTACGTTTTTGCAATGTAAATGGGGAGAGCCGGAATAAAAATTCAACGACAGTCACGAAGCAGCACACACGTCTCTCCCTCGTCGTCATCCATACTAAATATAGTCAACAGATTTTATTTTGTTTAATTTTATTATTATTGTTATTATTATTATTATATTATTATTATTATATTTTTATTATTATTAATATTATCATTATTATTATTATTATTACTATTATTTCTTTTTTTTCTGGATCACTCGTCCCTGCCTTATATAATCGATGAATTCAATCTAAACGCTAAGCTCTATATCTCATAATTGAGGGCGACGTCGCTCGTATATATATATATATGTTTTTTATATTTTTTATGATTTTTTTTGTTTTCGTTTTGTTTCTTTGTTTATATAATCGTGGATCGATATACTTCGGGAAGATCGTATTGTGCACCATTTGCCTACAATTTCTCATTATTTATGCTTTTTTTTTTTTTTTTACTTCTCGTTCAGCACAATTTCGCGCGTATCTCGCGTATTCTACCGTAAATATCCCTATCGTGTAATCGTAATACCGCAATACTCACACCCCCTTGTACCATCATTTTTGGAAAATAATAAACCATTTTTTTCGTTTTATTTTTGTTTGTTTTCTTTTCGAAACTTTATAACTGTTTTTAATATTTTCTTTTCGTCACCGCGTCAGGAACGCACCGAAGATCATCTGGCGAAGTCTGCTAACTGTTTGACCCACCAAAAACACCGTGATAATTAACCGAGAAGCATGCGCGTAATTATAAGGGAGTTCGCATAACGTTTTGACTTTATTCTTTTTCCCCCACAATTTTCGACTCACCTCGTTTATTAATTTTCTTTTTTTTCATTGTTTCAGGTAAAAAAAAACATACCCTTCCGAGCAGGGGTCGCCCGAGGGTAAGTCCTTTGCAGGACCTCCCCGACTCCACACGACGTTTACGTAGAGAACGCGAAGTTAATAAGCGACTCATTATTCTCTTATTTATGGCGAATTATTTGCATGTCACACCGATTTATTAATATTTTTTTATCCCAACCGAACGTTTTTTCTTCTTCAAGATATCGATCGTCCTATAGCGATGAAATTGTTCAGTGTTATTCAAGAATTTTGTATTATTCGTGTTCAGAGAGGGTAAAAGAATGAAAAACTGTATTGATAAATATTAATACAGCGATTGATAAATACTCAAATTAAGAATGACTATTAAATATTGGCAAATAAACGAAAACGATTTTTTTTTATAAAGCAATTCCGAATCTTTGACTATAATGTACTATTATTATAAAAATTAATTATTTTTCTTCAATCATACGTAATTATTCCGTCGAAAAATGTATCAACGTCAGATTTTGAAGAAATTAAATACTTTGCCAAAGATAAATATACAATCGACGTTTAAAGATGACAAAGAATCAGGATAATTTTCTAATCTTTATTCCCCGCTTTAGCACATTTTCTAGTCAACGCTAAAAAATTCATTCGAATTTTTCTATCTTAGCCTACCTGCTTTCGTTCGAAACAGAAATAAGACGAGTCTCCTAAAACTGAAGTTGATAACGAACGTAAAAGCTGACAGGGAGGGAATGTAACAGCCGATTTCGAACCGATTTTACGAATTTTCATTTACACGCGTTCTTATTAAGCAAATTTTGTCCTATTACCCTCTCTTGATCGATCGATAAATTAAATTTGATTTCACGCGTGAGAAAAATTTCTATGCGGAATAATATTTTTCATTCACCTTGAAAATGTATAATTTACGAAAAAAAAAACTCGAAACAAAATTCGCACATAATAAAGATTTACCACGAATATTATTATGGGCGTCGCGTCGTATATTTTCACGTTCCAACGCTATCTTTCGTCTTCAATTCTTATTCTCCAATCATTTTTCCCCTCTCTATTTATCGCTCTATCGTCTCGATTTATTCAACGAAAAAAGATAGGCCACGATTAGGCGCGATACGATATATTAATGTGACGAACGTGAAAACCAACTCGTTATATCACGAAAGTTCGTTCTTCGCTTTCTTCCCTCCCTTATTATCGTGGCTTTAGGCACGAAATAAAAAAGTAATTTTCAAAAATTGCCTTCCCATCGAAGAAAAAAGCCAAATGTTATTTAGCAAAAAAGATTCGATCGTTAACGATTAACGATAAAAATATATTTAAAGAAACAAACAAAGCGCCAATATTATTTAAATTATCGAAATATATTTTTCTTCGCCGTAAATTCAAAGTTTGAAAGCTTTTAATTTGTTTTTTTTTTTAATTTAAATGTCAATTGCTCGTAAAAATTGCCCACGAATATTGTCCTAATTTCACGAAACGTTCGGCTATCCGAACGCCAGCCGTTCGCTCGACGAGAATGAAGCGTGGGGAGGGGGGTTAGGACACGAACAAAATTATTATCAAAATTGACATTCGCTCGAGCGAGTGAAGAACAAATCATTCGTCGATCATTCGCCGAAAACACGCCGAAAATAATCTCGAAATTAGCACGTCGATGCGAAAAACGATTTCGTTTAATGTCTAACGCGTATCACAAAGCTCCGTCGGGTTTTCTTCTTATGTTCTTTTTTTTCTTTTTCATTTTTTCTTTTCATTTCTTTAAAATACTATTACTTCCACTATCGGAATGAAAAATTCCTTTAAATTCAACTCGTTGAGAGTCTCGGTGATCGTTTTTTTTCTGTATCGTTTGTTTGTTTTTTTTCTACGTGATTTCGTTACAAAATTGCGAAAAACGTTGTAATCTTACGTACTATTAATATGGCCGCTGCCCTAGGCACACGTTACGCTACCGAGCCGTTCTAATATTCGGTATAATACAATTACAATTGTGAATTCGTCGATCGCATCGTACGCGCCTAGTCGCCCTCTGCTATGCGATGGCAGTTCAGCTGTGAGCGCAGCGGAGCTTTTTATTTCGAGGTATCTTCCGTGTTCTCGCAGAAATGTTCAATGTAACGATTATTGCATCGATCTCGATCGCGATCAGATTTCCTTTGATCGATCGAAAATTAATGTTAATACTGCGAATGAACTAATTTCCGGACTCGAATCTCGATTCGTTGGATTTTTAATTGAAATACATTTGGATCAGAAACATCTTTGAATTTTATTCGATGTTTTCAATCGATAAAATGTATTTGATACGAATTTGAGTTTATCACGAGGGAAGAAAATTTGAATCGCATCAAATGTTTCTCGAACGAGTCGATTGTATTCGCGATAAATCAAGTTTATTATGAAGAAATAATCATTATTTCGATCGAATATAATCATTTTTCGATGAAATCAAGTTTATACGAAATAATTTAATTCGAGACAATTCGAGAATTCGCGTCTAATAACACCGTACGAAAGAATATTATTTAATCGAAATAAAAATCCCCAAAATACAAATAAACAAATCAATCGACCCAAATTAATTTCATTCGTTTCAAAATAATTATCGTTCGATCGTGACAAACCTTAATCTCGATCCCGAATAAACATTCGTTCACCCTCGGATTCACTAACCAAATAAATCAACGAGCCCCTCGATAATATCTCCCACGAATGGCAATTCTGACATTTTCAAAAGTAATAAATCAATGAAAATACAGGAAAAATCAAAATCAAAAGCGATTAAAGAAATTATAGCAAATAAACGAAGGATCAAAATTCTCGATACGTCCCAATTGTGGAAAACTTTTTCTTCTCGCACAAGGTCGTCGTCGTGTCGTATCGTACGTCTCGACTTTAGTTATTAAACCATCGGTGTTATTCTCACGAACGCCACGGAACCAAACGATTGTTCACATGTTTATCTCTCGTTATAAACGTTTTCGCCTTTCTCATTCACTCCTTTTCAATGTTTTTCGCACCCCGACCGTGTCGTTCCAAAGGGAATGTTTTATTCGGTGCTTCGTCAACGTGTATCGTTTATACATATATACATATATACATACATACCTACATATATATATATATATATATATGTGCATATATACGTGTGTGTGTGTGTGTGGGTGTCTGTGTGTCTGTGTGTGTGTGTATAACGCGTTGGTCCAACGAGCCCGAGAATAACAACGGACCCCTTCGGACCGTCCGGTGCATTTTTTTCATGATTTCTCGATTATTATGTTTTTTTTACAATATTTACAGGTAAATAACGTCTCGCTCATGCACACTCGATGTCTCTTCCTCGGTTATATATCGGATGGTGTTTTTTTGTTTTTTGTTGTTTTGTTTCTTTTTTTTTGTTTTTTTTTTCTTTTTTATTTGTTTTCATTATTCAGGAGGTGTCGCTGATCGGTGATGTCGATGATGGGAAAACGAATCATCGTTTGATTTCCATTAATACGTCGTCAGTTTTTATCTTACGTTTTGCTCGCGTCGGTAGCGAATAAAAAGCATTGATAACAGAGATAAAACAAAGCGTCCGCACGATTGGACGATTTAACGTTGCGTCGTGTACGCGCGTGTTGGGTTTCTTTATTTTTTTCGTCGTGTTTATTTGTATAATTTTATACTTCCGGTCACGCGTCGCGTCGATAATATACGTATACGTATTAGTCGACTGTCTCCATTAAACCGGACAAACGAGGATCTCGTACTCGAACATCAGCGAGACAGCGACGAAGACGAAGTACAGGAGGAACATGGTGAAACCGAGGCCTCTGTTCATTCGCCATTTGAAACAGGCAATACTGCAGATCACGAAGATAAGCATGCAGAATAATATCGCTATGCTGCACACCATACCGACCGAGTTTACCTCGACCGGCCTACCGTAGATCAAACCGTACAGAAGCCACGGTACCGGAAGCCTGCGAAAATAAACGTAGGGTATTGAGAGAGGGAAATAAACAATACGATATCGTTCGATCGTCGATATTTTATTATTGAATTAATACGTAATGAGAAAAAGAAAATTCAATTTTCTTTTTTTTAAACTCGTCACCATCGTTCCTTCAAAATTTACCGAAGGACAGAATTTTTATCGAATTTTTCAACGTTCTTTGATATTTACGATATGATATTTGTAGGAAGAAAATATTTTTATTTTTTCTCCCCTCGATTGACTTGATTATAATTTTAATGATAGTTTGAGTTTGAAAATTAACGTATGAGTTGTTTTGGCTTAATCATTTTTATGGGGCTTGAAATATAATTTTGTTTTTATAATTATGCTATTATAATTATATTGGATTGATGGAAGAGTCGGTATCTTTTCTCTAAATTATGCAGTTATAATTAATTGAAGAGTCTTTAACGGAACTTTAAACGTCAGAATCTTGAATAGACTCGAAAATTCAGTCTTGAGTAATCTTACTAAGAGAATTATCAAATAACACGCAAAGTATAATTTTCCATTGTCTCACAAAGAGCAAAAGTCAAAGATGAGTCCTCGAATAGACACAAATTATCAAATCGGCAAAATTAATTATCAAAGACTTAAATACGTAAAAAAAAATATCAAAGTCCGGAAGCACTCTGGTAAGTGGATTAAAATAAAGAAAATTCGTCAACCGAACCGTCTTGACTACTGTCCGAGCAAAATTCTAAGTAACATTTTGTAAACCATCGATCCAAGTACTTTGCTTTTTCTGTTATAATTTTATTTTTTTATTTATTTATCGATAAAAAATAGGAACAAGAACGTATATTTATTATATGATTTGCTTATTCGACAGGTCAGCAGCGACCATAATCAACCGTATTAATGAAAGGATTGTCGATATTACATACATATTATATATATATATGTATATATATATATATATATATATATATATATATATATATATATATATATATATATATATATATATATATATATGTATGTATGTATTGTTATATACATATATAGAGTATATAGAGCAAAACGGTTTTGTTGATACGGTACGTTCGGCACGGTGCCAATTGGCAGTCGTCGCGAACTGGAAGTCTGGCCGAGAGTAAAACGGGAGTGTGAGTAACGCGCCGAAGATCGATGCGCTCCCGAGATCGAGATGCGGAAGACCATTGTTCATCGGAAACTGCCAAGTCTTTTCGATTTACGACGGCATGCGCCCTCTCTCACTCTCTCCCTCTCTCTCTCTCTCTCTCTCGGGGCGTGTCTAATGTACCATCGATAAATCTCGAGAATATTTTGAGCGTGAATTAAAAAAAAAAAAAAAAAAAGAAAAAGGGAAGAAAAACAAATTCCACCGACTCTCATTGTTACAAAAATATTTGTGTGGAAGACTGATAAAATTAGTCGACTATATTTGACAAAGTATCGAAAAAATATTCGATAAATGATAAGCTTTTTGGGAAAAATGAACGATCGGACTCGAGTAGAACGAGGCTTACTCGTTAATGAGGATAAAAATTAATTAAGGTCAAGCACGTTCGGTGAAACGATAAGAAAAATTTGAAATTTCATAATTCATAATTAACGAAGTCAATTTAATTTCCGGATGCTGAAAATTCGAAAAAATATTATACATAGAATTTTTTTGTGTATACTTACCCAACGGTCACGTCGAATATATTGCTACCGACGGAACTCGATACGGCCATGTCACCGAAACCCTTTCGCGCGACAATGACGCTCGTGATAAGATCTGGAATACTCGTTCCGGCGGCGAGAAACGTCAGACCCATGACTTCCGGTGGTATTTGAATCGTGTCACCGGCCACGTTGGCCCACCATACCATGAGGTACGAGTACGCTGCTATCCAGAATATCGACCCGATGAACGTAACCGCGAAGAATTTTTTTCCTGAAATTATTTTCAAAATTTCATTACAAAAACAAAAAAGCAATAAAAAATTCATCAACATTGGCCGATGGTCGTTTCTTGTCGCGTTGCTTTTCTTTAAATCGAACGGTCCACTTTCGTCCCATCCCTCGTACGAATATTTATCCAAGTACAATTTTTCGACCCTTTTTTTCTTTTCAAAACTGAAAAATTATTTTTTTCTCGAAAACAAAGTTTTTTCCATAAGAACGCAAAATTAAGGAATATATTTTTCAGCTGTCGTACCAACAGTCACGTGACAGGCGTGTTACGTATGTGAATGTTGTGATCGACGATCATTACGTGCGCGCAGCCCGTACGCGCCGTTCTCTCGTCCTTTCGTTCTCCCTCTTTTACTGAGCCACCCTCTCCCCCACCACTACTCCCGACCTCCAACACCGCTCCCCCCCCCCCCCCCCCTCGCCCCGCCCCTTCGCCGCGACCAAACCACCCTTTGCTGTCCTTCCTCCCACCCTCCCGCTCTTCGTCCGACTCCCACTCTTTCTCTTTCGCGATCTCCGCGCCTTCCTACCCCGCGCGTTTTCATTGATTATTAACGCCAAGTACGTCTCGAGTACGGCCAGGTATACCGGCCGTCCCTAGCTCTTACTCCAGCCCTCTCCCAACCCTCGCTTAGACTGTACAATTTGGGCTTAAAATCCGTGTGTGCTTCTCGTCCATAGTAACCAGGTCGCGTTCTATGTACGTGTGAAATTCGTCGCGGGGATGAAAAATAAGAAGAGAGATAAGAGAGGGAAGCACGGATTCTCCTACTCTCGCAATTATTCGGATTTCCAGGTCAAAGTCTTCGGCGAAAGAGAGAACAAAACACTCTGGCTTAGTGGCCGGGACGTTTGTTCACTGGTAAATTTGAAATAATTGCTCGGGATTAAAGTTTCTTACGATTGTATAGGAGAAGCGTGAACGAAAAATTTGTTGATCAAATATTCAGGGACCGAAATAATTGAACAGGGGTCAAGAAAAATTGAAATTTTGAAATTTGAAGACATAAAGTAACTTCCGATTGTTTTCGTTTACAACGCATAAACCACTGTAGCGTATAAACGAAGATGAGTCTGCTGAAATTTGATCGATTAAAATGTCTTCGTGGTATTTTGAAAACGTCGAGCTTAGAATTAAAGGGCGACGCTTGGTTGATCTCGGAATCTTGATAAGTATGGCCACGAGACGACTTGGAACATCGCCAAAAAGGGATTGAAAAAGTGTGCAAAATATGCCAAAAGCTCATCGTGGCGGGCTATAAAAATATCCACGAAGAAAGAGAAATATGATAGGGCGATGAGTCAAACGACACTTTAAAGCTCGAACGATTACGTAGACGAAATTATAACTTTAGGGACGAAGCAAGTTATCGACGGCCGAAAAACGAACCGGGCGTCGTTCGATCGTAGGAACACGGTCAGTCAATAATGGGAAGGGTCGGTGGCTCGAGGGGGTTCGGGCGTGACAGACATTTTCAACTTTTATTTCATATCGGTAGATACATACCCCGAGGCGTGCGGGTGTCGGGCAGAGTCAGCCAGAGAGGAAATAGAATCGGCGCAACGAGAATGTAGGTAAGCCTCTTCTTCGGACTGCTCGGCCAGCCCATGTCAAGGGCTTCCGGTGGATCATCCTCCTCGCCCTGGAACGCAATAAACGCGAAATACGTATATAAAAAAAAGATAACCAAAAAAAGCTTATCCTCCTTCCTCGTTGATGACTTTGACGACTTTTCAATTTCGATTTGGTTATATAGGTTTCACGCGATACGCGTGTAATAGCATCGACCTTTAGTTCCCAATTCCCTCCAACTCAATGAGATTCGCACGAACTTTGCAGAGGTTCGCGTGCCTAAACGAAATCGCGATGAGCGACGTGTACGAAGCTTGGCGAAGCAGCCGCTGGCTCTGCACGCGGTCGTTTCTACTTAAACTAACTTTAAATAAAAACAAGAATGAATAATTTTTCGAGGATTATTAATCATCGTATTTCTTTCCCGATTGAATATTCGTATTATTTAAGTGTCTTATTATTCGCGTTCTATCGAGTAAACGTCGAACGAGGTTTTCTGGAGAAAAACGTGGGATGTGCGAATCGCTGGCTGTATAAGGTGATTTGTAGTACAGGAGAATGCGCGACTGTCCGTGTTAGGCTGGCGGTGATTGACGTACGAGGAGGAATTGCGTGTGTAGGTAGCAAGCTTGTCCGTGAATGTTTGTGATTTTCCATGATATTCACAGACACTCGTGTCGCCCCTCGTGTCATTCCTCGTGTCAGTCCTCGTGTCACAGACTGTGCAAAGGTAACGGTGAGTTTCTGTTTATTTGCATGCGATGGCGCCACTTACAAGTCTCTAATCGTTTCCGTACGAGGCCACTGACGAGTGTCCGAACGTACTGATCGTGTGACGCTCACGACAAGTGTCTGTTTATATCTCGCGCCTTAAGAAGCACGTCTGTGAATGTTTATATATTACAATCCGTGTAAGTATAACAGGTTAGTCTACGCGAATGTGTACAAATTTCTGTTCCTCATCGCCTACGAGTGCCTGGTCAGTGTTTAGTTCGAGTCCGTACGAGAATGTCCATTTTTGTTCTCTTTTTTTGAAGTTGTGTAAGCCGGTATTAAATGCTTTAAGTATACGAATATCTCTTTGACGAATTAATTATTTTCACTTTATTTACAGAGACACAGGCATTGACCTATATTTTCGTTGTTTTATGGTAGTTTCGAGGATGCTAAATGAAAAAGGCTCTTACACTCTCATTCGGAACAAAGCTTTTGGCCCGGGTCTGCGTGGCCGACTCTCTCGGCCCCATCTCCTCCATCTTTCTATCTCTCTCTCTCTCTCTCTCTGTCTGCCTCCATTTCTCTCTGGTTGTATGCGCATGCAAACGCTTTTCTCCTCTCGCAACACACCCTGAATGTTCCGATATTCAACGATCACGCTCCGGGAGAATATACCGGGATACGACGCATTCTCCTAGTGTATACCGAGGAAGGTTCAGTGGGGAGGCAGCTAGAGGGCGCTACAAGCTTTTAGACGGGATGCACGAATCCGTAGATCTGACGGGTAATATTACTGTAAAGCATCCCAGGCCGCAGCGAGAGAACCATTTTGCGGTGTACCCGCGAACGACATCCTCCAGCTATTCTCAACCTCCGTTAACGGATGAAATAATATCGGTGGGTATGGGTCACGTGTGTTTGTTGAAAACCGTACACAACGAAAAATATATATCTCAAAGATACACGGGCATCCTTCAAATGGCGAAAGTTTTAATAAATTAAACTTCAACGCAATAAATACCGGAACAATTATAAGTTACATTGTTGAATTAAATTAATATCCATCCTGAAGCAACGATTGTTTGAGGAAAAGAAGATTCGTAATTTCCATTTGATTTTTGTTTTCCTTTTTTTATTATCACACGGCCTAATAATGTTTTTATAATAATTTCTGGTGGAAGAAGTTTCGTGACAATAGGCCGGTAAATTCTGGATCTCCGCCATCAGTTGGATTAATATAATAATTGATTTTTGTTTGTTTTATTTAAAATCCGTACTGAAATAATAAGAGAAAGAATTTCTCTTATGAATGACGATACTTCGAACTCGATGAAAGGGGAAAAAACTTGTACGTCGGAGAAAATAACGACTGTCGGAATAACCTCGAAATAGAAAATAATCCAGGTTCACCGGATTGAAAAATAAATCAAGCTCTCGAACGAAGAGCGCGAGTATCCGTTAAACTTTCCGTGATGTATCAAGCTATCATGAAAAGCTCGAAAGTTTCGTCTTTTGGCCGGAACTGTCTGATTAGCAGACATAAATCGTCGAACCGTGGAGCTATAAGACTTCTGCAATAGGCCGGACTTCCTTAATGGGCTGAGGACTTTCCGCGACGGTACGTTTGACGTTAATAAAACCGGAAGAATTTGCCTCGAGGGCATCGCGAACAATGGCGAAAGCTACAATGAAAATTCTATGTTCGTACTTGACAACTTTGATCTAAAAGGAAAAGGCAAAGTTTCCGAAGGAAACGTTACTCGGTTAATGAGAAAGTTTTAGATACTTATAGATGTTGAAAGTCCGTTATGCGAATACATAAATAATGTATAACGGATACATACATATAGAAAATCGAGTACACGAGGGTTAGAGTGTCTTGAAATTGTCGAGGCTGTCTACTTGGCAAGCTGCTGACGAGTTACCAGCGTTATATCCTACGTACTATTATTACTATTGACGCGCGTTACAGTCGAATTTTCTAGAAGTTGTAAGCTCAACGTTTCTCAAGCTACTTCCATTTTTCGTATTAACATATTGTATAGAGTTATTATATTTTCCGTTCCCAATACACGAAGAGAGAAAATGCTGCAACCAACGGTGACTCCTGTTCGTCTAACGGAATAAATAATTGCTCTAATATCAAATCGATTACTTCAATTTTTAATCGCTTTATCCGATGGAAAATATTACATTTACTCAGACTGGGTGTTTCGTTTTTGATGGTTAATTACAATTATGTAAGTTATTTTACGAATGAAAGTTCGACTGTACGATGAACGAGTACGAGTTTCGGGGTTTCGATGGGCATAGCCTTGACGCGTTACCCTGGATAATACCGAGGATCACATACACGCGAGTCTTGCATCCCCGTCTATATATGTATACACACGTAGTTACGCCTATAGAGTAATTTATATATCTATCTATATATAGACGGGGCTCTCTGGCCTCTGCGAATTCCTGGTATTATCGTACCAGAAATTTGTCTCTCACGAGTGTCAACCTCGTCACACCCTCCTCACAGCCCCCCACGGATCCTTCCACCACTCATCCTTCTTGATTCGAATAGCGAGCCACGCAGGGTGCATGGACAGGAGAGACACGAGGCAAATTCTTCGATGATAAATACATCTGGCAAACGATGCGTCATTCGACCTCCTCCATGTATCCTCCATTAGTACATAGGTGTATACCGAAGCTGCGATATCGTATAGGTACATGGAAACTGGTAGATATTGGGGCGTAAACGCGTCTTTTTATACGGCCAAACCGATCGAAGTTGATTGGACGTATTTAAATAAGGAATGTGTTGCTAACACTTGGGTCTCGTCGTTTCCTATACGTTTGACGAGATATTTCGACAGATTTACAAGTGACAAATATTCGATTAACTATTAAGATTTATTAATCGTCTTGAGCCGTTGTTTCGAGAACATCGAAGTGTTGACAAATCTAAACCCTAATCTTCAAAATGTGGCAATTAGAAAAAAAAACAAGTGTCGTATAATCTATGGTCGCGTTTAAGATTAATTTTAGAAGACTGGTAGTGATGAAAAATCAAGTTTGTAATGTCTCGACCGAAATAACAAACGATGTATTTCTACAACATGATGTATTTAGAGGATACATTTTTTCATCGGTCTAAAAGTGTTTGTTCGTGTCAAAAAGTTTCTCTGATTGTGAGTGCCTATGAAAATCTGGACGTGCGAGTTGTCCCCATAAGTGTCCTCGAACCCGAATAGTCGTAGCGACTAATGATTAACGCATATACGTGTCAATTAGTGTACGTAAGTATTTATGAATATTTGTCAGTACTTATAAGTATTTTATGGTGTGCCTATACGTTTATATCGAGAAGTTTTTCGATAAAAGAAGACAAGTGTGAGTTAAATCTGTTAGTGTTCACAAATACCACGCATGTTTGTGAATGCCTCAAGCTTTCCATCGGTCTTCGAGTGTTCACGAGTGATACGGAATTTCTGCAAGTGTCTATGAAAATCTGGGAAAGTGCGTTTTTTTGCAATGAGTGTTACTCAACGTTTGCAAGTTACGAGTCCCCATAAGTGTTCCCTAACTATAAATCTTAGTAAGTACAAGATTCCTATCCACGTTGATGAATGTCCATTGGTGTCTCCGAGTACTTACAAGTGTTTGATGGTGTCTTGAAGTGTCCGTAAGAGTCGATGAATGTATAAGTGTTTCCACAAAAGTGTCTAACTGTTTTCATGAGAATTCTCTGTGGGTATTTTCCGTAAGTATCTTCCAAGTGTCTATAAGTGCTTGTTAAAGTTTTGCAGTGGATCCGTGTCTATTAATAAAGGTTTGTTAGTGTTCATCTCAAGGAACTTGAAATGGCCATAAGTGTTTTGAGAATACCCCACGTGTAAATATACAAGATTCATATACATCATATATGTAAAACGAAGAAGTACTTACCGATTCAAGACCGGCGTCTAGACCTGCCGAGATTCCACCGTTTGGAAGTTCTTGGATACCAGCGGCAGTCGTGGCGGTTGTAGTCGTTGTCGTAGTCGTACCCTGGGAGCCTTGTTGCAATTGAAGCGTCGTCTCCCTGGATGCTGTGCCCGAATAGTGAGCTGCAGTTGACGTTGCAGCTCCATTGTGCGGCCTTGTTGCATCGAGCAACACTTTGAGAGACGCTATCGCGTGCAACTGCGTCGCCTTCTCGTCGACCTTTCCTGTTGTTGTTGATTTTTTTTGTTCCAATGAAAAACACGACAGACAGACATTCGTAAACATCTTCGTTGGAATCTTTGACGCTTGTATTAACGACAAACGTTGCAAAAGTGGCAAAAACATTGCGTTAGTTTAATGAAAAAAATGTATGTATACCGTAATTTCGATTTTTGCAACTCATGGGCTAGCGCTAACTCGTCGCTGTCATAATGCAATGATTAAAACGTTGTCAAAATTGAAATTTCAGTATAATTTGTTAATAGAATCTCGTTACAATAATTTAACAAACTATTTGTTCAAATACGTGCAATTTTTTTTTGTATTAAAAAAGACGAGGCTAGCAGCCGCAGGCCGAAGCGGGACGGCACAAATGAAATGGTCGTGATCAATATTTGTCTAGCTATTTTATAATTATAGTCTCGTAGTTATTGAATCTGCGCAAATTCTAGAATAGGGCGGATATAATGTTCCTTGTTCCACTCGACTCGCCAATGTCTCGACGATTTCGATCCAACCTCCGGTAATTGAGATCCATTCTGGGAACGAGCAAACCTATAGATATTTTGCCTTATTTATTGAACGCTCTCTCTCTCTCACGCTGCCCTTCTTTCTCGATTACGAACTCGATGCATGCGATAGTTTTTTGGATTGTTCATCCGCTGTATATATTCCCTGGTGTATTCAATTGTATATCGAATAAAAAATATCCGAACTATAAACAATTTTTGTCGAGTGCCGATGAAAATGTCGACGAAAGACAAAATAATTTATTTTTATTTTCAAGATATCTATCCCACATCATGATATATCGATTAAAAAAATTAATTTTCTTATTAATTTATATTTTTACGTTGTATTAATTAAATCAAATAAAGTCGAATCGATAATTCTGTTTTCTTCTAATAAGATTGATCAAAAATCAAACAATAGAGTTATCGTGGAAAAGGTTTTCTTTGTTCCGTTAGTTTTTAGTCGAGCGATCAATTTCGTAAAGGCCATGTGTGTTTTAGAGACTTGTATAGAAACGAAGTTTATTTTTCATGGAGACTCCCTTGCATCGATATTACGACTGATTAAACAACTACGCGCGTCGCGTGGGTACGAATATATATCTGATTTCTGTCACCGCGGTAACAGTGACGGAGATACATAAACACGAATGTCACGAGGACAAAGTTGATCGTCCGCGAGGAAGCTTACAGTCGATTTCACAACCCGGTCATCATCGAACCTGCATATATAATATGTATGGGGCATTCCGTGAAAAATGAGGATTTAATTTTCACGACTTTTCTAATACCTATTTAATTTCCTCCATTCAAGTGCTGATAAAGAATTAAATAAATTATCAAGTATCCGCTTTACGGTCTTTTCAATAATGATCTTAAGCGTTATTAATTGCGAATACCTTAAAAAAAAATTCGTTCAAACCTGTGCTTGTTTCGAAATTTATCTTTTATTTTTTTTAAATGGCGACGATTAGAGTGCGATCAAGAGTAATGGTATTGAATGGTTCACATATATGTTTATCGGTGCAAATCCATTCGTGATCGAAATAATTATAGAATTGGGTCGTTGTTTTCTACAAACTTTAAACGCTTACGCGAGTTCTGAGATGTATCAATTTGAGAAAGGGTGGTCGGGCCCATTTGCATCAACGTTCTCAAAATTTTACGTGGAATGTCCCATATCGTAGCTAATTGCGAGTATTATAGAAGGTGCACGAACGTTAATAGGATCGAGGGTGAGCATCGTGTAGCGCTGCCGCAATAGCTACTCACGCGGCTATACGCGTTCTATATATACACCGTACAATATCTCAGCGCGGTTAACGCATTTATATTGGCTACTTGTGTTTGTTTAATGACCTCGGAGTAAGCTGTTACCTACTAATGCTGATTTCGCAAACATCTCGACGAATCTACTTTAACATAATCGTTAATATAACGAATAATAATATATATAATTCATCGAATAAAACAAAATTTGGATTAATTAAATATTAATTAATTATATTAATTTTCGAGCAAAATTCGAGCATTTCGTGACGCAATAAAAATCTTTGAAAAATGATTTGAATTTTAAAAATAATAAGGACTTAAGACATATTGAACTTGACACATTTGTTACTTTAATAACAGTATTTTGAAATTCGTTAACATAAAAACTTCAGAACTCAGAGACAAATTTTCAGAAAATATCACTGTTTTAAATAAATAGCAAGTATTAAAATATATTCAGCAAATGGAAATCCATTAATTATTGGCAAAATTGTTAATAATTGTTTTTCTATTATTATTATTATTGCAAATTGATTTCGAGCTGATTGACTTCTTCGAGACTTCAAAAAAGTTTGCATTTTTAGATTTTTAGCGCAATGCATTTTTGTCGAAGCAAATGCAAATTTTATATTTATTTTCATCGTTATTAAATTTTTGAAAACTTCATTTGTCATTTAATTTCTGTCACTTTCCGATTGTTCGAAAAATAAGAAATTTCTTTCAATCACTTTCAAATATTTTCCATATAAATTTCCCTTCGCGTGATCTTAACAAAATAAACGTACTCAGTCTCGTGTTTCGGTTTGAGTAATAATTAATTAAAATTCAATAATCGTCACTAAATGTTTCTTGCCCTTTGATATCACAGAGTCAAACGTTACTGAAAACCAACACGAACATCGAGCGATATAAGTATAAAATAGAAGGGGCTGAAGAGAATCTGGGCGATTTTAATCCAACTGCATTTTAATTGTAATTAGTACTTCGGGGAATAACGAAGCGAGCACGCGAAGCACTCGAGGACATCCGCGTTATCAAGCTTCCGCTGTCCGTCTATCTCTGTCTCTGCTCCCTGAATCCATCTAGCGGAGGGGTTGGTACAACGTCCCTCGAGAGCTAGCACATAGGGTATATAAAGGCGACGAGGAAAGCATCTTGTGCCTCGCTCCGCTCCCTCGCCCGCGGAGGGTCCTTAACTAAAGTACATAAATCTCTGTGTCTACGATGCTATGTTTATATATAATTTTAAAAAATCGTTGCCCCGACAGTGAGTGAAATTTTGTGGGCTAGATCGGGGTCAAATGCATCTCCTCGAATATCGAGTGGTTCACTCGACATTTCATTCCCAACAATGAATGTATATTAATCGCTTAACTTTTTATAAATTTAAATTAAACAAATTTTGATTGCACGTTAAAAAAATTTATCTTAGATTCGTTGAGTACTAAATATAAAAAGATAATATACTCAAATGTAATTTGATTAGTTTATGTCACTAATACAGTCCGTATAGCTACGATGCTGTAAATGTTTGCAAATCATACCGACGACTCTTTACGGGAAACTCCGGCATGCACAATGACATTGTTACCTTTTATCGGTGCTTAAGCGCTCCAGGCAGTTCGAGACACGAGCTCGGTCCAAAGATAAGGATCATTTTCTTAAATAGTGGTTGGAAATCATATTTTACTATAAATACTGTGGCAAAGAACATTTGTGTTTATTGAACAAAATTAATATTCAAAGTGATCCGTAATCATTCATAAATATCCATAATAATTTGCAATTCGCAATTTTTCTTTATCTTGTTACTCACAGAATGCGAATATAAGAGGGATAATTCAAATAAGAAAATTTTTTATGTTATGCACGATAAAAGCCAAAAATTTTAAAACGTTACAGAATTTGGTACACCCACTCCATTAGTAAAAACGGGTTGTAGTATTTTTTCATTACATTAGAAATTTTTTTTTCGATGACTGATATTTTTATATTTCCTTTAAATTGTTTTCATCTCGGGCCCAGATCTCCTCCTGCAGATGTCCCCATTTAAAAGCCTAAATGCGTCGACTTGGCAATGGGTAACGGGGTTATAAAATCGAACTAATGAATACATCTACTCTTAATTTACTGTTACAGTAGAAAATGCTCCAATATATATTGTGATAAGCGAGAGTGGGGTGAATCGCATCACTAGCATACCTGATCGCTGTGTGTGCATTCCTGGACCGCTCACCAAGCAACTTTAAATTCGATAAGATAATACCGACGTACTCGACAAAGATTTCAACCCCACGATAGTTCTCTCTTGTTTGCTCAGAAAATTTCACTTTTAACCCTTTTTACAAACATTCGTTTATTCGATAAAACGTGTGATACCACTGAACCAGCACTGATTAATGAATAAATTATACAACGGATGTTCAAGTTTCAATTTAATTGGTATATATGGTCACGACTTTGTTATGGGCCAGCTAATCGATGCATCCGCCGATGCATAGTCAATGGAGTCAATCGCACGAAAAATCAAACACGTTTCGATTTTTTTTCTAGGTGCCCCTCGCTGGGACAATTGCAACAAAAATATCATTTTGCAATATTCATATACGATAAACCAGTTATTTGGATACAAAAAAGTAGTTTCTGCCATTGTTGTTAAAAAAAAGATTGGACTGAAATTGGGAGTCTTACTATAGAAAAAAAGTACAGTTGCAAAATGAATCTCGCTAATCGTGTTTACGCGATTTTTCAAAATAATGCCATTGACCCCGTCCACTGATGCAATTTCATCTCACCGTTTACGATTAAATAATTTTTGGAGCGGTCGGAGATAGTCAAAAGCCCGAAAGCGATCCGATTAACCCCACGTACTTTGTTCCCTGCCATATACAGGGTGTCCCATTTTAAATAAATAAATTAAATTCGTAAATACGTCCGATTTTTAATTATCCGTTGTCAAAAATTTCAAGTGTCATAACCCCGTTGTTTTTGAGGCAAGAACATTATTTTTATTTCCATTATACTTTAAAGAAGAAAATGATCAAGTCAGATGTTTAAAAAGCGAAAGATGACCTTCGCATAGTCCGAACGGCTCCACGGACAATCTGTTAAATGTGTCCATTGCGTGGCCCTCTCAAAACTATAAAACTTTGATGAGAAACTTTTTTTATGTACGACCTCATTCGGTCCGACTTATCTTCAGTTATAAATAAAAATAGGACACCCTGTATATTTAACTACAATATACAAAGCAATATTTTATATTTACAAATTCAAACGTCAACTGTCATGCAAAAATCTTATCTTCTCGTAACTCAAAAAGGCGCTAGCATCGATCAGTAGGTAATGATTAATGTTTCACCTGGAAACTGCGAGACATCGTCCACCAAATGTTTCTCTAATCGCGAAATACGTGTAAGAATTTATTTTGCATTACTTTCATTGTCACAGCCATGTGTGTTCAAGTTTTTTTTCTTTTTTATTCTCGAGGGTGAAAGAATAAGCGACCCTTACCGACCGAGCGAAAGAAAATAGCCGAAGCCATGTCATACATGAAAATATTCTCGTTTCTTCGCAGTCCTATTGGTTTTACTTCTTTCGGTGTTTCAAGAGGGAAAAGAGCGAGCGTGGAACGCGATGAAATTATCGACCGTGAGCTTTCGCACGCTCGAGCCGGTCAACCCACCTCCCCACACGGTCGCCATACACCAACTGGTTTTCATATATATATGAGGAAGAACGGGGTCATTTGTGCCAGGGGCGCAATCTGCCTCATGGCCTAGCGTGGCCGCCCTTTACATAAAAAAAATCGCAATTATTCGTAACTACTCGC
The DNA here is from genome assembly GCA_964017225.1 of Netelia inedita. NCBI lineage: Eukaryota > Metazoa > Arthropoda > Insecta > Hymenoptera > Ichneumonidae > Netelia > Netelia inedita. The sequence continues at coordinate 14,159,079 of OZ024922.1, forward strand.
ACTGACCACGGCCATGTGTAAATCTTAACCAAAATAGGTATTTTAGCACCGCAAAACTTATACAATTTCAGACCGTAAACCTACATTTTCCGTGCGTCGAATTTCATCCCCTCTTTCTTTAACCGAAGGTAAAAAATCATGCTTCGCGACGAATCTTTTTATTTTTACATTTTATAAATCTGAAAAAGATGACTATCGCTCGTACGAAAAGAATCACATTTGACCCCGCTCTACCCTATATATACGCTTACGCAGGGACGAACATGTGTGAGCTTTGCCAGCGAAAGCTCTAATATTTCAACCTCCATTGGTGAAACTCCTCCTCCTTCGAGTTTCTCGAAATGGGGTTTGGGAGTTTCGTGCGTGTAGGACTCACGCACTTTTTTCATTCTCTCTCTCTCTCTCTCCCTCCCTTGCTAATGTAGAGTTCGAGTAGAGAGATCTATAGCTTTCGTCTTTAGGTACGAACATCCCCCGGATCGAGAGGGTTTGACACACCTCCGGTCTCTGCGTGACGCTTCTCACGATATCAACCCCTAATCACCGTAATGAGTACGAACACCTATTAATTCGAAAAAAACTACCCTGTCTCAACCCTCGTTCATCAAAGATCGAGATTTTTCTTCCTCTTTCAAACGTGAATTGGAGTATATAATTTTTTGTTTTTATTTAATTTTTTGATTATACGTCGGTGTAATTTAATTTATGTACAGAGTTATTATTTATTTCGTGTATGACACACGACATACCTCGAGGGGTTGTAATTAAGTGTTACTAATAATTTATTGGTATTATTGAAATGGACGCGTAATTTTTTAAAACGTGATAAATATACCGATTTAAAGAGAGAACGTTACGAATTCAGGAAGGAGGCTTACGTTTGCTATTGCGACTTGGAAAAATGATATCACGAGTGAAAGATGATATTGTGAATGCTGAAGTTATATTTAAACGTTATCAGGGGTTAATCGTATAGCATTATGGCCGAAAACCTTGGGCAAAGGGTTGTCAAAAATAAATAAAAAATAAACGCCGTATCACTTGTTTTTTATAAATGTAATACTTCCGTCTGCACCATTTTCCAATTAAACGATTAGTTCTAAGTAGCTAATTTGAAAAAGGGCGCGAATTATAAATAAGTCGAATTTTGTTAAATATATAATATTTCCGTTGATTTTTCTTCCGAATTATTTGGCATATTTGACGAACGAAGAGAGATGATGCAGAGGAAAAGAAATAGAAGAGAAGAAAAAAAAGAGAGCAAGAGACGAGTAATAAGAGGGTGGAAGAGACCTCCGGAATGAGATGGTCATAAAACGAAAGAGATTACCAAGATTGAAGATAAGTACTCGACTTGAGATAATAATTGAGTTTTCGTCGTACCGGAATGCCGGGTGGGAAATTGTCAGCGACGGAGTTGATGGTGACATGGCTGTGGGACACTCTGCGCCGCGCAATAACAAACCCTATGAGATTTATTGCCCTCTCCGAAACACCTGAAATCATTTCAGGCTCTGAGACGCTGTCTCTTATGTGTATATATTTAAGAAAAAATGCAATCCAGTTGTTTTCAACCCCAAAATAAAAAATTTCTATTTATTATAATTATTCAAATACGATTATAAAATTATTTGCTGCCAAAATTGTTTTCAATGGTGATTTGTCGTTTATTTAATCATCCTATTTTAGTTTCATCGATAATAAAAATGAAGACAAAATATTTCCTAACGATTTAATTGTTTTTAATTCGTTTTCAGAAAATAATTAAATTCTTATATTTATCCCCAAAATAAAAAATTCATGTTTATTATAATTTTTTCAATCCGATTCGCAAATTATTTGCTGCCAAGAATGTTTACAATCGGCAGAATATTTCGGCTGTCCCATTAAAAAAGATTGTATCACGTAACGTCTGACTTATTTGAAAAGAATGAAGAATATACTGCACATAAAAGGCTAGGTCCAACATAAAAGGCTAAATATATACGCGCGTTTTTTGTTTATATATAAACAACACAAACGTTCTTATCCGAGTTGTTCGCGACAAAAAGAAGAAAAAATTTGATTTCTATCCGCTCGGTAAAAATCCTATAACGACGTAGACGAGGCTATCTCGGTAAGGACGATGAGAGAAAAATGGTCTTACATTTCAAGAGAGTAAGTAGAAAGTACTTGACGGGATGGATAATTGGCATAATATTTCACAATGTCGAGAAAATACGATGCACACTTTAGCTCCTTAGCTTATTTTTTTTCTTTTTCGCGCATCAACTTGGCTTGTGTATCTTTTATCTGTACACCGAAGCTACCCAGGGACATTTCCTAATCATTTTCTCTCCATTCTTTTTCCATTTCTTACTCGGCGCCATTGCGGACCTGGAAAATCCCCCGACGACGTTGCTCTCTTTTCATACCTTCTCTTCTACCACTTTTAAAGAAAAAAAAAAGAACAAACATTTTTTTTCTTCTTTCGCTTTTCCGAACTTCTTGCGCTCATTTTCCACGTTCGTCACGCGCCGACTACTCGCGAACGAGCCAAGTTCTCTGTTTTCTCGATGTGCTCTTTTTTCTTCTTCGTGACAAGCTTCGTCGAGGCCATCGCGTGTGTTCGACCGAAAGCTCGCCTCGGCGAAGAATTATTAGGGTATCGAGAATTTCTCGAACGAAAAATCTCGTAATTATCGTTTTATGGTTGATACCGTGCGCGTAATATCGCGTTTTGCCGGTCGAATGGATATGAGATTTGTGGTTAAAAAGCAAAGAAAATCGTGGCTCTCGAACGAGTTTAGGTCAGAATTGCTCGATAACGAAATTATAAAGAATTATTATTTTATTTGTTTTTTAATGAAAAAGAGATATTAAAAAACTTCATTGAAAAACGAATATTTTTATTGATTTAGTTTTCATTTGAAATAATTCGATTTTTCCAGAGAGAATATTAATCTACAATATTTTCACTCCTGTTCAAAAATCATTTTTTTTTAATCTGGAAATAATGAGGAGTTTCGTGAACAATTATTGTGAAACAAACTCAGAAACTATAAGGGTTGTTCCGTTCCTTCGCTGTTTTGCTCCTCGAACAATATTTTTTGCGCCACTATTTATGTCGATAAATATTTTTTTGTTTCCAAGCGGTCTGACTCATTCGAGCTTTTTCTACTGTACCCCATATCGATCTATCTCGTTCGATGAATGATAGAAGAAAAATTGTCCGTGATCGATAAAATATTGTAATAACAAGAGGAACAATTCTTTAGCCAACATTCCCAACCTATTAAATTAGAAACAAACAAATCTATCATTTTAATTATTATCACAGGATTTATTAATCTGCCTCGAGAAAGAAACCGATCGATTGGTATTAACGATAAAAAAATTACTAACATAAAAATAAATTGATCCATTTGTCGAATGTCGAAAACGATTTGAGTCTTGAGGATTCAAAATTCACAATCAAACACCAACTAATCACGATGAATAATAATTAATTTAAACGTGCTTTAAAAAGAAGCTAACCACAGACCGAAAAAAATCCAATTGAAAATGTATACGCGTTACCAGAACAGCCGGACAATTAATTCTGAAGTTATAACAAGGAGTTTCCAGCCCTGCAATAATGTAATCCCCGAGAACGTGAAAAACATACGAGAGACAATATCGCCTGATGTGAATTAGCACGAGGCACAGTTTTCGCGGTGTCCTTCCTCGACTAGCGTGGATAGTCGCGGAAAACAAAAAGAAGAGAGGCAACAAAAAACGTACCGAGAAAAATGAAAAGAAAAAGAATGAGTAAAGTGCAGGCGTGCAAGAAAGAAAGGCTTGACGAGCGAAAAACCGAGAGAGAGAGAGAATCGCGAGTGTGCGGATTCTCTAGTTACGATCGATAACGAGACTACGCCTTTGTGGGTCAAGGTCTCGATACACTGACTCGCTCTCTAGCGACCGAGTCGACGGAATGGGGGTACGTATTTCCCGGGCGGTGGTGCACGTAACGGAACGACGCTAAGGGGGTAACTTTGGGGAAAGAGGGCGAAGGGGGTTGAAGAAAGGGTGAAGACGCTCTCGAAATAAGGGTTGAGGAGATTTTTGCCCGACTTCGGCAAGGAATGTGTAAGATTGACGAAACCAACCCCCTTATCGCGATGGAGCATATACGCGAAAAAGAATAAAAAATCATTCTTACGAAGAAAATAATGCTTGGGTATGAAAAATGGGCATTCTTTGAGAAAAAGAAGAAAAACAACATTTTTGCCGTCATCGACAGGTTAAATATTTTATATAAATGTCGGGGTGCGTGAATTATCATATTATTTTATTTCAGTAACATTTTTTTATATAAAAATATTGTTAGATTTTAAAAGATTTTTATTGTTTTTTATGGATAAATGTTTCAAACATTGCTGCAAGTTTTACGTTCCTAAGGGTAGGAAACGTGTTGAGTTTATCCTAACGAGACTGATGTGAGTGAATATTTTTTGCCTTTAAAGAAAGATTATACAATGATGGCACAATTTCGTAAAATATCAATATTTATCATTTTTCAACCCTTATTAATTCTCAAAAAATCATATTTTTTTTATTAGAAAATCACCCATGGTAGGAAAAATAGTGAGACATGTTTTTCAAATAAGCCCAAGGTGCAAAAACAAAGTTACGAGAAAAAGGTGTTTAATCGCAAATAGGGGGGATGCGCGCTACCCGATGCGCGCAGGTTTCTTCAAGCCTTCGTAACTCCGATAATTTAGTGAATTTCCTCATAATATTTGACGAGGCGTAATTTCAAGATTATAAACTTCACGACCGTACAAAAACCATTTTCAAAATCGAAAAACTCAAAATATCTCGGTAAAGCGCCCTGAAAGCGTACGTTCGTTTTTCACATCATTGCGAGGGCGTCATCTCTATTACTGAAAATTGTAAACCATGGCAAAGTGCAAATATAAAAACGCAGTTTGAAAAAAAGAGCTCCACTGTGTTAAACGAAAGACGTTTTTCGCAACTTGGTTTAATTGAACCAAAACCCTGAAAAGGTCTTGAGACTTTGAGCCGTAGGTACCTACTCAAGGGTGAAAAGGCCATGTGAAAAGTCGAGTGGCAAGAAACGAAGCGACGTTTGAGTAAGAGGTAGCCAAATACTTAAAAGCTAAGTGGAAAGAAACGAAGAAACGATCGACTGTATAGGATAGCCAAATGGTTGACTCTAGCCTCGAGCTCGTAGCTCGTAGGTGTGGTAGACCAACGAGGCTTCCTCACACCCTTATCCGAATTGGTAAGTCTACGAGAGTTTTACCTTCCACTGGGCTCTACCCTGCTTTTCTCTTTCTCTCTCTCTCTCTCTCGCTCGCTCGCTCGCTCTTTCTTCCTCGTTGCATTTTCACCCCTCCCAGTAACAACCCCTGTTTTTGCATACAAGCTCGCAATTCGTATCGAGCGTTATTACGAAACCGTGTCACGCCTCAATGCGAGAATACACCAATTAAGAATTAACGAAGTTGCGAGAAAATAACGAGAACGTACCACAGGATCGTTACGATACGATTCAACATTGGTGACTGATGCGACACCGAATTAATGGAGGTTTTGATATGCCAGACGAGATAACATTCTCGAGGTCGAGAGCTCCGCAGTGCAAAAAAAAAGTTTTGCGAATTGAAAGTTCTACATTGCAATTTTCTCGCAATTTGTTGCCTAGTCGAATAACCCCGAAATTTACGAGGGGGTGGTTTTTTCAATTATAGATTGTTTACAGAGAACGTTTCAAGAACGATTATGTTTCACAGTTTTAGCACTTTTCTTCTATCAAGATAGACTGAGGCTATTTTTATAATTTTTAATTATTGCTTAATTTTTAATACTATTCCGGACCGAATATGTCAGGTTTGAAAGAATTCAGAATTTTTAATTCCCTTTCAACAAGACGAAGCATCAACATTTTTCGCTTGAAATTTAATTCTTAATTTTTATATTAATTACAATTGTCATTTAATGAGAATTCTTATCAAATTAAAATTTAATTCAAGTCGCTACCAAATAGAAAATTACAATTTTAATTTTAATCTTTCGATACCAATTTCCATTCGATATTTGTTATCCCAAAAAAACTTTTAACCCCGAGCAGTCATCGATTTAAACTACCAACACCCTTATTTTTCTCGCCAAAACAATATCTAATAAATTCCTCTAGCCTTTTGATGCGCGCGTAAGAAATCAAAATAAAAAATTTATATAAATCGTAAATCGTCGTTAATCATTTTCTCAACAAAAACTTCGTCATACGTACTCGCATACAGCGACCAGAAATGAAGAAATGAAGAAAAAAAGTCCTACTTCACTCGGATTCTCGCGTAATAGCACGAGGAAATACCGATTGTCAGCAGCATATCGAGTGCCCTATCATCCGATATCTCGTTCCGAGATCCTCGAGGTGAAAGAATTCGATGGATGCATGACGGTACCGGTATATGGTATATGCGCTCGGTATTAATATCGAGCGTCTGGGAATTTTCGTGATGAATACTGCAGCCTCACATAGTTCAACCCTCATAGTTATCTCACGCCTATATATATATATATATATATATATATATATAGGCGAGATAGCTGTATATATAATAAAAATACGAGTATAATACGCTTAATCAATATTTCCTATCAGCAATATATAAGCTCAATAGGCGTAGAGAGCCATCCAACTGTCCCAACGTGTACAAGCACACTGTGTGATTTTCTGTGTGTATGTTTGTGTGTGTGTGTGTGTGCTCGCGTTTTATCGTGACTGCATATAGACATCGTTTTTTTTAATCCGCTCACGGTTTCATCTCTCTGGGGTATCGCATTATCTCCGATCCCCTCATTCGTCCGATCGCAGTGCAGTGCAGGGATGATCCTCGTTCGAACGTAATAAAACCTTTTAAAATGAAATATTGCGAGGGAACAATCGCAAGAACGTGAAAAAATACTGTTGTTCTTGTTTTTAATATATGTATAGTTTTTTTTCGCGAAAGAACAAGTCAAAGATAATCGTGAGCAATCATTTTGTGAGGAGAAATTAAGTATCGAATAGATTTTTCGGCTTTTGCATAAGATGATCAAAAAGTATAGTCCGTTAGTTTTTATACGAGGGTTTTTTTAAATATTTTCTCATAGTGAAAAATTCGTCGTTGACTTTATCATTATTTTTACGATTGATAACTCCGAGGAAATATAGATTTTTGTCTTCTGATCGAAACCTTATTTTGTTCAAAGAGTTTTGAATTATAACTCGTTTGTATATTTTTGAAAGAATTAACGACAAATTACTTTTTTATTATTATTCGAAATGATTGAGAATTTCATCGAAAATTACTGTCAATCCGATTTTTCATTGATAGAAAAGTACATAATTTTGTCATTAAAAATGATTTGAAACGCTTCGTAAGAAAATAATTATGATCCAAGAAATCCCAATTATTTCTATTTATTATTAATTTTCTTAAATTGCAAATTCGACCTTTTCCCCCATACGTACTATTTCGTTGAAAGCTTTATTCATCCGTCTCCGCGAATCCCATATCGCTCACCCGCTGCTCCGAAAATTGTCAAAACAATTGGATTTTAAAAACGAAAAAAGAAATAAAGTTCAATTTACCGATGCTCGTTATCCAAGTCCTCCCCGACTTCCTGTACGATAGATTTCATTAACGACGATGACAACAACGAAACCAATCCTCGAATGGAGTTACAAGAAAAAATTATTTTAAAAAATAATAATAAATAAATAATGTATGTCGTATATAGCGTGCTGGCGAGCAGTCAGGCGAGAGTGAGAAAGTGTTTGAGGATATACCGGCGCGGGACTGACCGTCGTGGAGCGGATCGATCGTGTGGATCATCAGCTGTAGTAGACCGTGCCTGAACTTGGCGTGGCTCTCCCTCGATGTGTGAGGCTGACCAGCGTGATGACTCGGCTGTTCGCAGCCCTGACCGCTGCTGCTACCACCCCGACTGCTGCATCCAGCCTCAGTGGTAACTGGAACGCCGCTGCTTCCGCATGCACCCGAGGCACCTCCCACGCTCGTCTCGCTACTGTTCGTCGCGTTAGGATGCTGCTGAAACACAAACGTCACACCCACAACCCGCATGATTACTTTGTCATGCTCGATTCTATTGTACAACTAATATACTATACATGGATAAAAAAAACAGCTTGCCGTTTGGAATTTGACCTTTAAATGTATAATATATATATTATAATTATTATTATTAATTAATAATAATGTTGGATATAAAATATATATAGATTCATGAATGAGTTAATTAAATGATTAATATATATATTATATATTAATTAAATAATCAAAGAGCACGTATATATGTATATTCCATATCAACTTAAAGATGGGATATATGTTTGATGGTACGACTAAAAAAAATGTTTTTACTTATGTAACGATTCAGAATAATAGCTCGTTTTTCTGACGAAATATTACAAGTCAGATTTGAGATGAAAGTGGTTGTAGTCTTTCGTCGTTCTTTTACTATTATTCTGGAAGCATTTTTCAATTTTTCGAAATTATGTTCAAAATTGAAAAGAAGTTACCCCTATTATTAAATGAGAAAGTTTTTATGAAGATATTGCTCATAAAAGCGATAAAGCGTTTCCTTGTTTTCCACCCAAGAACGATTGCAAGAATGCTTTGAAAAACCATTCTCAAAACGTATATGCAATGATTTAAAAACTTACTATTTTTATACCCTGAGATTAAATTATATCGACGGAAAATACGATTTTGGAAATTTTTTAAAAATGAATGATGTGTAAACAACTAAAACAACTCTTTCGAACGTTGAATTATATTTCATAATATTATATTCACTTTAATAATTTCAACCCGACGGGTCGAAAATTTCGAATTTCGTTTTATTTTTTTATTTTAATAAGAATTGGATTCCATAAAATCCAAACGAATCGATAAATCTTGACAGAAATTTTATGCTGGGGCGAGAGTTCCGCCATTGTGCAAAACTTGAACTCGATCGGTCAAGCTATTACGAAGTTATATAAGACTTTGAATTTTTCTGTCGTGGCTCGGATCCGCGCTTACCCTCGCATATTTTTTCCAAAATATTATTTTTCCATATTTCGTCAGTTTTTAAGTACCAATCGTTTAAGAAGCGCATTTTCTTTTTTTCACAAGAATGAAAATGTACAATGTTTCTTAATTGTTTAACTACCTCCTTCTGTACAAGCTTGGAAATCAGAAATTCGAGATGTAAAGCATATCATACGAGCGTTAAACATTCAAGGATGAACGTTTGATGGATCGGAGCGGAAAAGTCTATAGGCGACGTGTCTCGATGCGTTAACCAGACTAGGAAGCTCGATAACGTACATGAAATCGGATATATTTAAGTCAGCGTCGATTCGTCGGATGAACTGTTGCCAATTATTGGATTACACTATAGGCATTGATAATCGGGTTTATCGATGTCGAGACGAGAGACGAACTTAATATAGACGAACAGCGATCTCAGCTGTTTTCTTGAAAAAGATATTTGCTTATAATATTTAAAAATTTTAAGCTTCATTATTATTGTTATTATTATTATTATTATTGTTGCGCATTTTTGTTAGCAATTCTCCCTATTTTATCGCCCATTATTTGTCAATTATATTGTTTATATTTTCTGTTTATAATATATCATTTCTATGACGTTCTGTATTTAATAAATAATCATAGTTTTAGCGAAATTGGTTTATTTTTATTATTTGATTTTATATTATTCGTTAATTACAGTAATTATATTTATTTCTTTGTACCAATAGGACGATACGTAATAGCTATACGTGATATTCTTCTGTGTCCATCGAATGCCTCAACTCTCAACACGTCGTTGACATCTTCTTCCCTTTCCGAGGTTATCCACTTCCGCGTCTCGTTGAACTCGTTCTTTCGACTTCCAGGTCCGATTTAATCATATATACATACTCGTTTGGTCGAGTCCAAGGTGGTAGTCTAGTCGAGGAAAGACAATAGGGTGGAACTTCACACCGATGTTACTTAGCTATAGGTGTCGGACTTTTAACGAGGAGATGAAGTGCTAATTGTATACAGCGACGGTACGAATGGGCACGAGTGAAAGAAAGTCGGTCATCTGGTCGTTTGATGACACCCGGAGTTCTTCCGGCCGTCTTCTCGTCACCTGGGTCAAATCGCGAGAAGCTATCTTTGTACTATGAAATGCGAAGCGAAGTATTTTCACAAAAAGGAATGAAACTCAGAAATTTCGATTTTATACAGAATTAAGGCACTTTGAACGATCCCAAAAATGATCAAAATCGTTAATCAGGTTTGAAAAATCGGTAACTGAAATTGAACTTGTCATAGTCAACAACAAAATACAAGTAAGGTTCAAATTAAATAAAAGGCTCTAAATTTGGCAAAGTTTGCTCAAAGCTCAACGAATTGTGCTGGAAATTCGCAATATTTAAATTTTTAAACGAGCATGCATTCCGCAACGTTGAAAGCAGCAAGCAGTTTTTTTCACAAGATGCGCGAAATTTCTATCGAAAACCTCGAAATATTCGTTTTTATCCAGAATATCTGACGGTCGAACGAGCAACGAATGTCGATAATACAGGAGTACAGTAGATACCCACTGGCGTCGACCACTCGGGAGTCGCGACCCCACTCTCCTCAGCTACGCCGTGCGCGGCGATAGGTCGAGGCGACGTTCCAAAGGAAAATTGAGGCGCGCCACGAGGCCGAGTGCACAGTATAAACCCACGATCGTCAGATTGTAGCTCCGTGTCTTCAACCGACACCGCACTCTCTCGAAAGTCAGCTATCGGACGAGGGATCAATCGTGGTTGTATCTACGAAGGTTCAAGCCCTTAGAGAGAATGCAACCACCCACACAAAAAAAGCCCGCGGTAAATTGCCATCCAGGATTGTCGGGTGTTTGACGTACCGATGCCTTTCTCTTCAAGAAGCGACCTTGCAAGTTTTCTTTTTCGTGCCAGAAGCTCGATGTCTTCTGGCTTGCAAAAATCCTCTCGAACCACCCCTATAGGTATCCCACCTCTCCTGTGGCAATGGAACGTCTCAGCGGTCTGATACACCGATGGCCTATATCCCCCAGGCACCGACAGACATTGTGTAATAAAAATGTATCGCGAGCACCGATATTTTTCTTTTTTATACATATTACATTCCACCATCGCATAATGCACCTTCTTCAACCCTCGCAGTCGCTACCCACAGGTATTTGTCCCGACAAAAGTGTCGTTGCGATAGCATCGTTGCAATATCCGTACTATCGGTCTTCTGCTTTTTATTTCCCTTCTTCCATGTATTTCATTCTTTTTGCCTCTTTTTTTATTTTTCGTCCAACCCTTTGTACCCGTCTCTTGACGCTAACGCCAACACTTCCTGAGAGTTCCTGGGTTACGTTCAATTTTCTCGCTGACGCCATCTATTTCACATTTTATACTACTTATATTCCAAACGGCTTGTCGTCGCCGTCGTCTCGAGAATTTCGCAACTCGGCATGGACCAATATTATATATATATATATATATATATCGGAAGTTATCATACAGTTTGGTTCGCGTTTAACGTTGCGAGAGGATGCAGAAACCAGTCTGGCTCGTGTGTATAGATCGTGGCGAATTGTGCAGCGAGTTGGAGAATATATATATAATTCTAGGTCGAGGGTCCCGCGGTATTGCGGACGTAGGCGGTCCGACCTGGGCACAAGGCTCTCGCAAGGGGTTGTTCGCGGTACGTTGATATGTGGTACGTATATCGCAGCACTTATTCTTCCGCTTCTGGCTCTGGCTTTGCTCGAGCTGCTCCCATATATTAAGTTCCAAATCCCTCGGCATGTGCGACAACCGTTTTGCCACAGCCGATATTATTATGTACGAGGGTGCCATAAGAGACCCGTCGACACTCGTTCCAGGCTAGGGTTGCAAATTGTCCGTTTTTACACCCTTTGTCGATCTGCCGATGAAAATAATAGAACAAGTTTGTTTTTTCTTCGACATGCACTGCGGATGAAAAAAAATAATGAGTTGGAAAAAGTGGGATCGTGGAGAAATCGATACAGATGTTAATCATCAAATGATAATTTCTCAAGATTATAACTAATTATTCCTCTTCTCTTTGCATTAATCTTTATGTAACTCAAATACAGATCGGCCCCAATTTTGAATTCTATTTAGATCTCTTCTTTTCTGATTAGTTCGCCAAATTTTTCCGTTACAACGTTAATAAAGATATTTCCAACAGAGAAAATTGAAATAAGCCGAATCGATCTACGCACACGAGTTCCCAACTCGTTTCCCGTGTGAGCTTTTCACCGCTCGAAGAAATAAAACGACCGAACAAACGGTGCGCGAAAGGTAAGCGGATTATGCGCTCGCATTCCAACAACTTTTGCAATCTAACGCTTTTACCTAATGCGATTCCTTGAGTCTAACGATGTTTTTCTACCCCTAGGTTACTTCCCAAAGTCCTTATTTACGTTTATTCTGTAATTATACTTTCAAACGTTCCATTTCTCGCTCGGTTCATCATTTTGTGATAACGTGCACAATTTTATTAAGATTAAGCGCTATTAGAAAAATAAATAGTGCAAATGAACCAAAAACGAAAAAATGGACCAAATGGATACAATTATGGATGAGTGAACTAAGAAAAAATTGTGAAGGAAAATAACGAATTCGGGTAATTAGGAACGAGTGAGCGAACAAAAAAAAATACGTCGGAATAATTTTTTTAAATTCGCCATACTTCAAAAGCTTGTAAATATCTCGACCGAGGCAAATAAAGTAACGAAGGTGGTATGTATATGCACTTTCGTTGATTCTACCAATTCACTAGACCGGAATCATCGGACGAGCAATTCGTTAAATGAAAACCGTTGCTTCGGCGCAGACACGAGCGTAGCAAGAATCCCTAATTTCAGTCATACCCTGTGACAAAGGGGCGCGTACCTTCCATCCCGGTAGCACCCCGGCCTTTTGAGTCCCACAAAAAACACCCGAGGCAATCTCTACCCTTTTATCCTTGCACTATTTATCGTTCTTATCCGGATCATTCGATTCGAGCTTTGGCTCAACGAAGAAAAAATTGTTCATTTAAATTTAACCATTGCCGATAGTTCATTAAGTCGATTAATCATTCGGATAATCAAGTAATAATTTAATTCAATTAAATTATAGCTCGTAAGACAGCATTTAAAAAATTGTATACCTCGATTCCTAATAATATCTCCTCGTTTTCAATGTCTCAAAATGGAAATAAAATGAACGTAAGTATATGCACGTAAGGGTGAAAAATCCCTCTCGTATCTGCTTTGATTCAACGAAGACAAAAATTGGTATATTTAATTTAACTCGATTAATTATTCGGATAATTAAGGAATTACTTAATTCAATTAAAAGATTGCCCACTATACAACATTTTTAATTTTGCACCCCTCGATTCCCAATATCTCCTCGTTATCAATGTTACAAAATTAAATTCCGATAAACGTATGTACATAAGGGTGAAAAATCACTCTCGTATTTACTTTCATTGTTATAAGACACGAAGCGTTCATCACACTCTCATGGCTGTACTTTTCACATAGTTGGGTCGATTATATATTCGAGTTATATAACATTTACTAGCGTCAATGAGACGATATTCTATCGGCCAAGGCTTCGTGGCCGTTCAGCTACGTTGTTGGCAATATTTCAAAAACGTTAACATGCGAGTGGTACCTTTATATCGAAAGGCTCTCTTCGCGTATGTATTAAATATACAAAGTCGTATGTATGTAAATATGCATATCTGTGAGGTACAGGTATATACGTATACATGCGGTAAAAGTCCAAGTCGACGAGGAGCCCTGCGAGGATAGGATAGGAGCGTGCATAGGAGATAGCGCAAGTATAAAAGTGGAGACGCCTGTGAAATTCATCGGAGGGCTCTTTAGCGGCATCGCGTGTGAACAATGAAACGAGAGACGCGATTGTCGGTATGCACGGCCAGCATCTTTTTCATCCGCACTGGGTTAGTGTATCAAGGCTGTCGGAAGAGAGATAGCGACGGAGATAGATAAAAAATAGGGTGATAGTATACATATACTATCGCTATGGCTCTGTCGCGGATGAAAATTTCTTGTCTTTTGCTTCTTCTCTTCTTTTTTTTTGCTATTCCCCACCTCTCCATCCCTCTCTTATCTCCATTGCTCGCATCCTCTCACGTGCCGTCAATTTTTCTCAGGGTTGACGAAATTTCCGTCTGTCAAACGTTAGTGCTTCGTCTGACGTAAAATGAAAAAATGTGGAGATTATTATTATTATTAGTATTATTATTATTATTATTATTAGTGCGCTTATTCGTATTATTATTATCTTCATTGTTGTTGTTATTAATAATTTTCACCCTTTCGATAAGTGTATAGAATTTTAATTTATTTTAATAATTATTTTATTTTATTTTGCAGTAAGCGTATGAAGGGTCGTATAAATCTCTCGACGTAGCATTTGGCTTAAAAACATGTCGAACAATGAATATTTAAAAATTGATGAAATACGATGGGCTATTTCTGATGATGGATAGCTGCCACGCGTGCTCTGATAGCTTTTAATCATAAGTGATTGTGCGTGACCCGGTCAGGATCCACGAGTTGGTTCAGCCTGCGATTACGATTTCATATCGAGCGTATCAAGAGTCTTCAGCGTATGCGAAAAATAAATCTGGATTTTTTTCTAAATGCATATCGTGTATGATTTTTTATTTTATTTAATCGAATATGAAGTTAACAATCTGATTCGTGTATCGTGAGAGGACAGTTCTCTGATTGAATTTTGTATAATATATTAATGTATTAAAGAAATAAAAATTAATGAAAATTATTCGATATTAATTTTCGTCTCTTTCCAACTGTGTACGATAAATATGATGTCTATTATAATTCATTATAAATATTTAAGTTATGCTATTAAATATAAATAGAATAATAAATTGATATTTATTAATTCGAATATAGACACAAACTATCGTGAATAAATCTTGATACGAAACGATTAATAATCGATTAGATAACATTTCGGATGGGTTTGACTATTTATTATGCTAAATCTTATCTAATTTGATTTTTTTAGACTTTTACTTCAACTAATCAGCGTGTAGCAAGGGGTGCAATTTTATAGTAGAAATTCAGAAATAAATACATATCAAATAATTTTTATAAAAACTTACTTTTTTCATATCGTGTATAATAAAACGTTATAAATATTTAAATTATATTATTCAATATATTAATAATATCCCATTTGTTTTCATTATCTTTTATATAGATATGAAACTTTGTGAACAACTCCTATAGGACACTCAATTAATTAGATACGTTCAACTATTAATTAAACTAACAATAAATCTAATCTAATTTCATATTTTTCAATACTTTTACTATCACTATTCTGCATGTACCGGGAGATGGGTTTCTTTATAAAACACGTATTTTCAAACAACAAAATTAAAATTTCCATGAGTGACCTAAGGGATAAATCCTGAACGATAATCGTCGCATTCATGAATTACATCTGTAAGATACAATAACGAATCTATTGTATTAATACATTCATTCGAACAAAAAAAAATATATTACAAAATTAAAAATTGTCCCTACAACAGCCGAGAGTGTTCTATATGTCGTGTCTAAAAATGTTGTTTTTTTGTCAATGTACAGTAAATTATACACACGAGAAATTACATAAAGTTCGAAATCAGGATTTACGGGAAAAGATCAGATCGGGGCAAAATACAAACTATCTGAGAAATAGAAAGAACGAAAAAAAGACGTAGTAATGAAAAAAATGAGAAGTGTCAGAGAGAGTCATGCAACTCACCAATGCCTGGGCGGCGCTCTGGTGCTGCAAGCAAGAAACACCGAGTTACTATTAAGTCCAAAAAGGCACTTGGCCAGGATTTTTTTTTCTTTTTTTTTGTGAGAAAATATGAAAATACGATATTTGTGCATTTTTTTTAGAAAATAAAATGTTTAAATTGCCTCGAGTTGTGCGCACAGAGTGTTCGGAGAGTATAATATATATTTATGTAGGTATGTATATAAATAATCGCATGAAAAACATCAAGCAATAACGAAAAATCACCATTTTTCTCCATACTCAGATATTCTTCCTCTCCAAACCTCCTGTACGACAGGCTTTCATTCGAATAAAAAATGATGGAACAGAATGCTTATATCAACTAAATATTTATAAAATTATTAATATTTTAATTCATTTATTCCTTATATATTAAAGGAAAAATAAGAGTTATAATATCGATTCGAGTATTTATATTTTTGTAGAATTATTTTAAATGGTTTCTTATTCGAATGGTGCCCACATGTGATACATATAGATAATGTATTTAATACGGTATACCTCCATGTATATATTAATATGACAAAGGTATGTACATTTGGTGGATTAAATTTCGTGGTCTCGAGTACGAATTTGCACTGTGTGAATTATTAATAACATGGGGAAGACCGAGAGAAGGGATTATCTTATACGCAATTATCTTTATCCCACATTATTTGGAACAAACATGCGAATGATTATCGTGAACAAAAGTAAGTATAGTAGAATTATCGACGAGTGAGTTGGGCAGAAATTTGGATTTGTTTAAATTTATTTTATCCATTTTTCCAAGCTTTTCCGACAAGGGTAGAAAAAATACGTGGTTCGAATGGAATCACAAAAAAATATACTTTCCCTAAAACCTGTTATAAAATTGAAATTTTTGTTGTCTTTTTTTATCCGATTTTTGATTCCGGGAGATTTTCGCACTTTTACTTTTATTTTTTAGTCGAAGAAAATGGTGTTTAATATTTTTTTAAACGTCAATAAAACATGGCGTGAAAATATATTTTTTTTTCAAGTTTAAAGTGCATCTTGGTTTTTTTTAATGTCATCGAGACATCCCAGTTTTTTCCCACTTACCGTGTCGTACTTAGCAAAACTGTCGAAAAAAGGCGAAAATTGGTTGTTTATGGTGGCTATCGTGTACCGAGTTTCCTTAAAAAGTTCTCAGGCCAAAAAATAATCGACGGACTTACGGAGGAGCACACGACATATCGTGCACCCACCAGCGTCGTAGCGGTCGATACGGATTCTAAATTACGCTATTTACTCAACAAGATACTGCACGGTACCGGAGCGAGTAATATAGCGCTATTACAATATACCGTCGGCTTTCGTTACTGAACGTCATGTCTTTTAAATTTTTGCGTGTTTTATTCATTCGTCGATGAAAGAATTGATCCAAGATTGCCAGCACGAAAATGAAGTTAGCCAAAAAATGGCCGCTTCGTTGATTTCCACTGTATACTTTACGAGACTGTATTATTCATACGATCAAATTTTATCAAAAGTTTTAATCGACTTTTTTCATATATAAATTTCAATATAAATTTTGAACATTTTTATAGCAGAAACGAGCACGCTTCGATTCAAAATCATTTCACGAGAAAAATATGCATAAGTAAATATAACAAAAAAACATACAATCCATGCGTTTTTTCTTTTTTCAAAGTTCGAAATATTCCCAAACAATCATTCGTTTGTAATAAATGTAGAAATTTTTATGAAATAATTATTAAATTGTTGTTATCGCAGAAAATCGATTCGAATGGTTTTTCATTAAATCGATCTTCATTACTTCCTTTATTTCTACATGTGCCTGTAATTGGATCGCTGGCGAATTTTTCATAAAACAGAAGAAAAGATTTCGTTTCACCTAATACAAAAAAACTTGAAACGACAATGGCTCGGAAAAGTGGATCGTCTATTTGTAACGTCGTGAAATTTTTATTGCCATTTTGTGTTCCGTCTCTCTCTTCTCGTTTTCTCTCTCTCTCTCTCTCTCTCTCTATCTCTCTCTTACACACACACCCAAACGCACGCACGTGTACACACATATGTTCACACTCTCTTGTGGTTTGCCATTCATGACTTTCGTTCATTTCTTTTTCCTTTTCTTCGATCAACTAAAAAAGCCAAGTGAGCTGGCAAGCGATTCATCTGGCTTTGAATCTCGACAAGTGGGAGGCTCAGTGGATGAGGCAGCTGCACCAACTCATATTGTACGTAAAAGAGAAAAACCTAAAAAAAAGAAGTTAAAACAGGAACCGTCGAATTGTAAACTGACTTTCGGAATTTTTTTTCTCGGATTTTTTGATGCGCATCTCGAGTGGAAAATGATTGAAAAATGTCGATACAAAAGAAAATAAGGACAATACCGTGACGATGAAATGAGAAGTCGGAAATAGGTCTCTCTCTCTCTCTCTCGCTCTCGTTCTCTCCCCCCTTACGCTTTTATTTTAGTTTGTCAATAATATATTTTTTTATTACAACGTTATAAACATGACGATAATAATAATGACAAAAATAATAATAATAATCATAATAATCATAATAACGAATGTTTTTTTCTGCAAAAAGATTTGTCGAACCTTTTTATATCGAGCTCCCGATTTTGAAAAATGGAACACTCGTACAAATAATATAATCCGTGAATGTTTTTTTTCATTCCCTTTGTCATCCACTTCGTTGCTAGCTGATCGTTAATCCATGTGCTCGTCCAAGAGAGAGAAAAAATAGGAAGTCTCATTAATGCCGATCTCGACTGGGAACTTCCTCGATCCGAAGGCTTTCGAGTGGCGAAAAATCAGAAGAGAAGAGAAATTTTCTCGCGCGTCTCCCTGCAATATATAGCATTCCCTGAAACCGTTATTCTTGAGCTCGCACGGGTTAAGAGGAAATGTGATGCAGATCGAACGTTGAAAAGCGACGTGTGTCCCGAATGACATCGTTGAAATATAGGACGTTTCGTATCAAATCGACCCGACTTTAATCTCATCTAGCTTTCTTTTAAATAATATTTTCAGCGGTCGTGCGAGTTTTTGAAAAAATACGAGGTAAAATTTTTTTCATAATACTCGAAAGATTATTTTTTCGAGACTCGACTCGAAAATTCAATTTCAATATTTACGTTCGATTTGAGTTCAGCATGAACGCAGGATTTAATTATTTAGTCTTTTATTTATAATATTTTTAAAAAAAGAGGGATCGTGGGTTTCAAAAGTTGTTTTCAACAATTTTCTACTTTTTTGAAAAGTTTTAATAACAACCGATATTTATGTTTAAAAAGTTTCGCTACAATTTCAGAAAGTCACCAAGCGACGAGTGCTTTAATATATATTTTTTTTAATTTAAATTAAATTAACAGCTAATCGTCACTTTTTTTAAATTTTACTTAAACAAAATAATTCATTGATTTAAAAAGAAATGCAATCGTAATCATTTTAATTCGACAATGATTTGATTTTTTCTACAAAAATTCAATATTTTTATCTATAATTATGGAGCTCCATGTACTCGAAATATCGGAGGAAAAATTCTTCCCGTCAACATAAATCGTAAAACTCGTAAAATATAAGCCAAGTACGTTGTGCATTGTTTCAACAATCTTTTTGCTCGCTTCAAGCAAGGATCGGCTTGTTACCGAAGAATGGAGAAGCTCGATGTACTTCACCTCCGCGAACGGTTGAAATTCTCGAAACTCGTCTCGACGTCAAGTCCGTCTGTATCCAAGTCAAGTTTCAACAATTTCAACATTTCGTGGACGGGATGCCCGCCAAGCTTCTGCGTCCTTTGTAAACAAAGTGGTTCGTGAATTATTTTTCACAGCATTACGAGACACTCATCGTCCCACATTTCACCAATGCCGCAGTACAGCATAAAATTTTAACAGTCAAAACTATATTATCAAAATGGAATTAAAAAAAGAATTCTGAATTTATGATTCAATTCTAACCGTCGTTCAATTTTGTCAATTTTAAGGGTTTCTGAAAGCCCGATTATGTTGACGAGTTCATAAAATATTATGAATTGCAATGGATCATTTATCAAATTAAAAACTGTTGAATTGTTTTTTAAAATAATGCTATTTATGTTGATAATTTCGAAAAAGTGCATTATGAGTTGTCCTTTGATTTCTTGTATTAAAATTGTAAGTTTTAGGAAATGGATGATATGCGTGCATTTTCGAAGGTTCGTGAGAAAAATTATGGAAACGGTTCAATTTTTCCCCCCACTTTTAATGAGTTTTATCCATTGAACAGTACGAATATACTGTGAAATTCATTCTCTTCGAATTTATAAATTTCGAGGATTGGTCTAGCTCATACTGTGGAAATAATGGAAAGGTCATGATCGAAAAACGAGGATAGAACTGAGATTTTTTAATCCATTTCGTGTGAACAGAGAGAGAGAGAGAGAGGAAGGGAATAAGGAAAGGAGAGAGAGGTCGAATAATGTAGTGAAAATTACTGTGTGAAAAGAATGTTATAGAGATATTATAAGCTTTAGATAAATAAAAAAACATTTAATTTTTGTTTTACAAATTTCATATATAATTTAATATCGTACATTGTATAAAGTAAGTTTTTTTAAAAGAAAATGTATGTTTTGGTTTGCGCGTCACATTCACGTAGTTTAAGTAGACTAGATATTATTTTATTTTAGTTTTCTAAAATAAAATTTTCGGATATGATCTTTAACTTTCTCTAAAATAAAATTGTAATTTATTCATTAAATCATAATTTTATAAATTTATTTTGAATATTTTGCCTCGACCGATGGCGGCTCGGAATTTAGGGAATCCTGTGCTATCGACAAAAGCTGGGCGAGGCCAAGATCTCCTGGTGTGAACCAATTTTTCCAAGCTATTGAGTCGAAAGCCCTAGTTTTGCATCGGGACGAAAAACTATAATGTGATTTGGTCCAACGTCAAAAATCCGAAAACAAAAAAGAAGGACAATAAAATCAAATTCACATTCACATTAAGTAAACAAAAGTAAATCAACTGAATTTTCATAAGGATAACAACTCTCTGGCATCGTACTCACACATTGGAAATGAGTAATTTTAAAAGTAACCATCAACTTTTAAAAAATCATCCAAATTAATCAAATCACAATTAATTCAATATTTCTGAGACTTTCAAATCTTGTTGCGAGGTAATGGTAAAAAAAGCACTAAAACATTTAAGAATACTGTTAAAAATAAAGTTCTTAATTAATGCGAAAAATATCTATAATAAATAGAAATATGTAAATATCTCGAGTTAAATTAAAAAATTTAAACAAATAAGGGTTTGATTTATTTAGAACAGTTTTTCGGAGGTAGTACGATAAAAATTTGTTCGTAGCCTCAATCGAGGACCATCCTCGGTCGGAGGAGCATTGTACATACACACACCCCTAGATCTACGAGTAGTTCTTATGGAGCCCGTAGTTCTCAACCGTACGAGCCTCCGGCGATCGATTTGTACGCGCACCGCACCGGATCCCTCCAAGAACCAGCGTGCTCTGCAATGCACCAGCACACACATACACCCCTCTACGCACCCCTATAACCAGAATATTCTAGAGGGATCAACTTTTTTTTCGTAAGATCATTAACCCTCCCGATCCCATTCCCTAGCTATCAGAATATTTCTGCATAACAAGTTTTTTTTTCATCTCGGCGAGATTTTTGATTTTGCACTTTTCCAGACCTGTCACGAACAGCGATTTAAAAAAAAATACGTTACAAGATGCTTGAAAAAAAGAATCCAATTTTCTCTCTCAATATTTTCTTTTTCCAACGTCTTGTCCAAATTTTGGACCTTTCATTTTTTGATGTTTGCGATCGGGATGAGCTTAAGAAAACGTCAATATCTGATTCTAAAAAGGGTGTTTTTTAAAAGTTTAGAGAATAAATAAATTGTAGGTCACCATTATTATTAATCCGTAACTGCGTAGTAATAATAATAATAATAATAATAATAATAATAACAATAACCTCATCTTGATCGCAATTTCATCACACACGTTGCTCTAATTGCCATTTCCAATTATTTCGAATTTTGTTTACGATGGAAAAAAATATAACATCGCTCCATTATCCCATGATGTAACGAAACATTCGAAACATTAACGTCCATGTATTCGTGCATTAGAGAAGCTATTCCGAAAATGTTCTCGACAATACATTGCTTTGGCTCAGAAAGTAATTTAGGTTTGACATGTGGACTATTTTAGAAATAACAAAACGCTATTACTTTTTTGCCAATTCGATAGTACGTTCCGCAAAAATAATCGTCATTTCCCTGTACCCACTCCTTCATTTTGGAATAACCGAAGGCCCACTTTATAACGATGACATTATTTTTATTTCTCAAAAGACGATTTGTCGTATTTTGTTCATTCGATTAAACCATACTAGATATTTTTTAAATATTTAATCATCGCGTGCAGTGCACGCACTACGATAAATACAATACAAAAGAGGTTTTAATTAAAATGGCGCATCTACTGCAAAGTATGCAAAGTGCCGTAATTATATAAGATTCTATGTGAAAGGATTATGAGAAAACTGAACGTGTGTCTGTGTGTGTTTATATATGCTTCGCGTGCATATTACCGAGAAATCTCGCTGGCGCACATCGCACATAATGCACGTGCAATTTATCTGATAATTTACGCTTTATCCCATCCGCTTTCGTCCCATTTTTATTGCACTACATTGTTTAACTTCTTTCTTTCGTATTTTTTCGTCCCGATTCGGCTTACCGGAAGTTTCACTCCCATGAATTCTTCTTTATCCCGAGATGAAAAACTCTTCGGGTTAAGCAACGGGGATGATTATCTACGTAATTTGAAATTCGTCGTGACTAACGATTAGGGGATGAAAAATAAAAATGTAATATTACCGATTGTAGTCAGAGCACTATGGTGTTCCAATCGCAAGATCTGTGCACACCTAGGTAATAAGAAATAACTACTAATGGAAGGGAGCAAGAAAGAGTGAGGGATGGCACCACGTGTCACCCAAATAATGAAAATTTTTACCATTCGGATATTGTCACTGTGCTACGAAACCTGCATCAAGCACACTTTGTAAAACTTCCATGTCAATGGAATAAGACAAAAATTAATCCAGGTTCGTGACATCATTCTTATTGGCCATCAACCGTTTTTCCATTTGGAGACGAGTAGCAACGACTATATTAATTAATGATCAACTGTATTAGGAAGGATAATAATTCCATGATGGGCACTTAAATGAAAATGATCGAGAACGGACTTGAATTTAGCAAATTTGCCAACTTTTAATTATGTTTAAATATAATTAAAAGCAAAAAAGTGTTTGAGTCAGTTAAATTAACTTCGTTGTAAATGCGTGATGATACGAGTGTCGATGAATAGAAAATTAAGTTACATAACGACATTGACGCTATCTCTTCTTCGTTATCAAACTGTTAATTATTATTATTATTTTGTTGTTTACGACAATCCTCATACGCGGCTAAATACAAATTACGTTCGTCATCGTTTTATTTATTATCTATATCAAGAAATCTTTCTCCTTTACCCTATTTTTACCGATCGACATTGTTCCACCCAATAAATAGTTTAAATTATTTTCTCTTCTCTCCAGTTCTCTTTGAATATGCACGATTTAGGCAATTTTTTCTATTTATATAAAAAGTTCATACCGAAATAACAATGCCCAAAGAATAATAAATAGTAGGGTAGTAGGGTATTTAAAATTGTTCAATGAGAAAGCGAGAAATACTCGTGAACTAATCGCAAATCTGGGCGAGAAATATTGGAAGTAGGTCTTCGCCGCCATATTGTCGTCGCCACGTGACATCAATAGTGATTAATCAACGCTAATATTAGATTATAAGTACGCAATTTGTAATCAAATCGCAATGACTGACCCGATTGACACGCGTAGTTCAATATTAGGATCGATCGCTTACCGTTTGTTGTCGTTTGGACAAAATGGCACACGAATCTTTGGGTGTCATCGCGGTTGGCAAAGTATATTGGAATCGTGACCTAGAAAAAATAAGGACCAGGATTATCAGGTACTTAATTTTTTTAGGCTTGAATCTAGCGAACATCGCGTTTTCCTAGAAACCATTCCTAAGAGCCAAAGATAAACGGTAATATCCGGTACAAATGGGACGTAGGCAATGAATTCTCTATTCCGAGGTATTACGACGTCAAGACGGATCGGCGTTACATATTCATGGGTAGAGTTTCGAGAATCCCTCGAAAATTCGACGATACGGTCGAAAAATTCTAAATCTTTACCAGACGACGAAGTGACGACAGAGATTTTGTACTCGCAGCATCATCGCCTCTTTTCTTCTATATTTTTCTATTTCAATACGCCATTTTACATTTATCTTTAATTCATTATTTTCCATTTAAGACAGTCGACATTTTTTTATTTACCGAACATAAAATATTCAACGTCATTTGTTTAATTACCATTAAACTCCGTTGAAAATTTATTCGATTAAAGAAGAATTACTCGTCACGCCGGAAATAGCACTTTGATCGAGTTGAATTCCGCCCCGTACATACATTTTTCCGTTCCCACGCTAATTTACCCTGTTGATATAAATTATCGCTGTCGCGCGTTGACGCATCAATTAGTCGAAACGTAACGCGACTTAGGAGTCGTGGTTCTCGACATTATTCGAGTAAACCGCCAAAGCGAATGGAACAAGGGCAACATCGTCGATATAGTCAACTTCGGTTTCGTTAGTCGGCTTATCGATGCTTTCGACGATAAGCTCGCCAAGGTGACGCTAATCGATTGGAGAAATTGGGGATGCGACGAGAAATAATGATTATATGGAAAAATCAACATGATTCGCCAATTAGTCGAAGGCCCTGGTATTCGCGCGAGGCTATAAAGAAAAACGAAAACTGGTCAATGCCGGACTAGGTCACTCGGGTCGTACAAACACACGCAGCCTAACACTTTTATACATCGTTGTGTCGATAGACATTACATAAATATGTATATGCCTGCGTATATATATAATATAATATATGTATGCATGTATGTATATATATGTATATACAATCGTTTCCATGCGTGCTCCTTTGCCGAGGCTTTGCAAAGTGTGTAAAAAAATAGAGCTATCGGCCATTCCGGAGGACGCGCTTTTCTTTGTTTGTTCACTTCCACAGAAAATAAGCTTGGCCATGGACTTTTTCGATACAACACTCCTGCGGCTATTTCGATGTACGAGCTCTGTAGCTGACGGTGCTCGAAATAGATATTATCGGTAGCTCGTTGTACGACTTCGTTTTCTTATAACGCGATCAAATCAAAATTTCGAATATTTATCGTATCGGTTGAGATTGATCGGAGTATTGGTAGCTCCGGTTTATTAATGTCGTTTTGTTCAATAACGCTTTTTGTTGAATCGATTTTTTTACGTTCACTGGCGCTAGTAGCACGACGATTTGTACTATCGTATTTCGAGGTTCGTAGAAATTTAGAGACAAAGTGTACAGAAACCTACAGAAATGTATAAAAAGTGTGCGCTAACCTGCCAAAATCTGCGATCGCTCGTCAACCCTTGTCTAAATCTTGTGTCCAAAAACCAATCTCCATTAAGGTCGATACGAATTCTCCAAAAAGTTGTTCGAAAACACAAAATTTTATAATTTTTTGCTCTTTCGATAGAATTAAGTTTTATTCGCTTTTGCATCTCAATAATTATTACAATAAACCAACAATGTTATAATGATTTCTAACTTGAATTTTTCCATTAGTCGATCTTTAAATTCAATCAAAAACATGATAAAAGATAAACATTCCTTTAATGTTTAATTTGCATCGCGCCATTAAGACGAAATAACGAACGAAAAATTGGTCGATTTTGTTTTTTAATAGAGTCGGACGGGTGAGTAAACAATTAAAAATGCCCGATTTCTATCCTTGCCCAAGACTCAGTTCGGTTAAACTTTTCATAATTTAATCATCGGTCGTTTACGATACAGGGACCTTGATTGATTACCCCAAGCTGATGAAGGGCACCAAGAGGGGGTTAAACTGCCGTTCGATGAGCGAAAGAGAAAGAGAGAGAGACAAAGAGAGAGTATTGACATGGACATATATAAATAGCGATTTATTTAGTCGGTCGATCGTTCGACGTTAAACAAACTTACGAATGTAAATGCAAACGGTCCGAGCCACGAGCAGAGTCGGAGAATCGGCGTGAGAATATTCATGCGCCCTGTAGCGTTTCAACCCTTCGATAAAATAGCATCGTATCCGTAAATAAGGGCGAACTTCGATTTGGACCGATCGAGCGTTCTTTTCGCGTCTACGACATTTATTTTCAAGTTTTATTTTTTGTTTTTGTATGTTTTTTTTACACAGACCGAAAGCTTGTTCGCTCTCCCCTAGCCTGCCGGGTTCACCTGCGAAAGGTTCTCACGAGTACTTGCGCACATAGTGCAGCGGGGTAGTTACCGTGGCATAATATAAAAGCACCGGGCTGTGGAAATCGATTTTTCTTGCTGCACGAGGGTTGTTTGGCAACATTGCCGTATTCCAACTTCCTTACCTATAAATGCTCGCGAGGCCAAATGCCGGCCAATTGCGATCCGGTAAAAGTAACGCAATGATAAGTATCGTCCAGTTGAATAAATTGACGAGGAGTCAATATTGAAGAATTTATTTATTTTTAAGTAAAGAAAAAAAACGTCCCGGGCTATTTGACAAATGACCTTGTGCAAAATGAGTACATTGGGCAGGGGTTGAATTAGAGCGACCATTATTACTTATTTTATTTAGAAGAAAAAAAAATTGCCCGATTATTCAAATTAAATTTGGGATATTATCAAAAACTAAAAAAATCGCTTTTACAACGTTCGACCGATCAACGAGAATCGAAAATTTATCAAATATTTTCTTAAAAAAGCCGAATAACGATTCGAACATTTCTAGCGATGAGTTTTCATAAATACAAACGATATTTTGAATTTTCATTCGCAAATTTGATTATCAACAAATCATGAAGATTCGATATTTTCAAGCATTCGCGCAATCAAGATTTTGATTCGTACACCATTCGAAATGACGCGACACGACCTCGTTATCGACGAATAAGTATCATAAACTTTCCATCAACGAAATCACGCAGCTCGAATTTCATATTCTTCCGTGTCAGATATGAAACGAAGTTTGATCGTTTCGTCGATTTCGGGGAGTGCCAGGCCCGGGTCAACGAGCACGATTTCACTGTGTCGATTTCGTTCACCGACCAAGGTGTCCATGTGTCGTGCGGCAACCCTCGACATACCCGATATATCCATCACCGAATGGATTCTAGTGCGGGGTACGAGGGAAAGGGTGTAATTCAAATCGCACCCTTTCGACGAGACCGGGCTTTAATCCAGCGGCCAAATTGTATCGCCGAGTTCGACGTTTCGAAATTCCAGAATTACGAACATAGCGTTATTATGGCACTACGCATCTATGTTTTTGTTTCACATTTCAAAAATTATGGGCATTTAAGAAACCTTACATATTTTTCTTTTTTCCGGTTCGTCATCAAAATTGTGACGGCTGGGACCTTTTAGAAAAAAATACATGTCACCAAATTGATTTTGTCATATAAATATATCGCCCAAAAAATGGCGCTATTTTTCGAACGACCTTTGGAACGTTGGCTTTCGCTTCGATCAATCGACGACCCGATGAATATTTCCTGATTTATTTTTTTGCTTTTTCGTAGCACAAGTTGACAAATGACTTTTGGAATATTTTGAGCTTTTCGTATTTTTTATACGACGTTTATACTCATATTTACGTCGAATATATATTAAATATATAATTTATCGTGTAAATTATTCATAGATTTTTCGGGTTAATATTTATTCTATATGTGCAGTATACTTTTTTCCATTCGCTCCTTTGTTTTATTTATTTCAGGCTCTTTTTTATTTATATCCTTTTTTGCTTCGTATTACTCGTATTAATTTTGATTAAGGCAGCGTTTCATTGTCTTTGGATTTGCAGCATGGGTGT